>QUSF01000014.1:8528188-8707386 GCA_003676055.1 Chloebia gouldiae | reverse complement strand
ATACATATACATACATATATATATGTATTTGACCATACATACATATGAAATTTCCTGTCCTAGAAGCCACATCTGTTTTGGCATGAAATCCCCAGAAGAGATGCGTCAGCAAGCTCATATTCAAGTGGTCAGCAAAAATTTGTATAGTCAGGACAACCATCACTCTCCCCTGCAATATGGAGTGCTGGACCATCGCATGGTGAGAACCTTTGTTTTGTTTTCTAAACTCTTTCTGGGGAATTGCTGAAGTGGTTAAAAAAAAAAAAAGTTGGGGTCACTGAGACTCTTTTGTCCTAAGTTCAAATGAGTCTTTACTTAAATTTCATAGACTATTAGCTGCAGTGCCAACTGTTGTATTTTGTCTCTATCTCATCAATTACAGCTAACTTTTTTTCTCTGCATGTGTGTTCCCTTTCTCCCAAAGGGAACCAGTGAAAAAGACCGTCCCTGTGAAACCTGTGGGAAAAGTCTGGCTGATTGTTTAGGGCATTATGGGTACATTGACTTAGAACTGCCATGCTTTCACGTTGGGTACTTCAAAGCTGTGATAGGCATCTTACAGGTAAACATGATAATGGTTTGTCATCAGTTTCTAGTCTTAAAAATGAAATTTTCAGAAAAGATGATGCTTGAAAGTAATTGAAAAGGCTAAAATAAGGTTGCATTATTAATCTATCTTTGTGTACATTTCCTTTTGTAAAATGCATGTATTTGAAAACCAGTCTTAGTGACGTTCTATGTAATCTCAGACTGAAAAATTTAATCTATTATTTTTATGCAGTTTAAATTAAATATATGCAGGATAATTTAACTTTCAGAACATCCAAATAAATCAAACCTCTGTTTGCTTTATATGAATTTTTAAGGCCCTGCAGAGCTTAGCTAAAGATTTGCCTCATGGACTGTATTTTTCTGATGTGTTTTTTAATGTGTATTCCAATATGTGATTTGGTTTTTCAATCAAGACAGTGGTATCTCATTCAAAAAAATGCATTGTGTTGGAGAGCTTAAGCTGTAGTTCAAGAGGTGACATCTCTGACTGTGTCTCAAACGACTGTGTTTATACATGTCTACCTTTAAGATGATCTGCAAAACCTGTTGCCGCATCATGCTGTCAGTGGAAGAAAAAAAGCAGTTTTTAGATTACCTAAAACGACCTGGCCTTACGTATCTTCAGAAGAGAGGGCTAAAAAAGAAAGTGTCGGAGAAGTGCCGGAAGAAAACCACTTGTCCTTACTGTGGGGCCTTTAATGGTGAGTATTGACATGGGCAGTTTGTGAAGTTATCTGCTCTGATGGTTTTCACCTTGATGGCTGTGGTAGCATCCAAATCACGAATGTTCTCGTTTGTTGCACAACTAGTGTTCTCTCTGGTCTTAGTTAAAAACGCAGGTGGTTGCATTTTTAGGGCCAGACACATGTTTGTTCACTTCTCATTTCTGTGGATACAGACATTTTCCTAGTTGTCTGTATTATTTTATGTGTCATGGTAGTAACCATTATTTGATACTGGAATAATGACCAAAAAAAACCCCTTTTAATATGTTTTTAAAGATACTGGAAGATATTGGCAGTGATCAATACGTTCACATAGAAACATTGAGAGCATTTGTAATTTTGGGTGAGCATCACTTTTCATCATTGAATTAGATTATCTTTTTTAAGATTATTCCTTCTTCAGGGCAGAGCATTTTTGTAAGAGTTCGAACCTGTTCAAAGTATGTTTTATTTTTTTCATCTACATTGATCACGTGTTACTGCTGTGTAAGGACTTGGTGTATTACAGATTCATAGTAGATGGTTAATCCCTAACTTAAAACTTCTAACTCATGAAAATTATGGGTTCTTTGTTCAAATGCTCAATAACTCTATAAAAGGAGAGCTGTTCCATCATACATTCCCAGTCTGCACATAGGGGACATAAACTGTAGGCATTTAGAAAAGTTACGTGATGGGTCAGAATACTTCAGTAAAAGAAATTGAGCATTTGGAGTAGTCTGTGAAAGCTTCATGAATAATATTTCCTGCATGACATAAAAATACTTATCAGATTTTTCTGATACTTCACTTGCAAAATTACTTCAGAAGATACTGGTAAGATACATAAATGTCACATCTTAGTCCTGTTTTTAGTGTGGGAACTTCTACTTTAGAAATATCTCCTGTGAATGAGGTGAAGCTGAATTAAAGGTGTAGGCTAAACCACCTACCTTCAGCCTCAGAGGCTGAACCATCATGTAGGTACACCAAACCATTCATATAAAAACTTGATTGTCCTTTTGTTGTTCTGTGAGTTTAGGAAGCTGGTTAATAAAGCTGATAAAGTTTTATTTTGTTCTTATGTTCACTGAAGATTTAGCTTGTTTTGGGACTGTAACTTAACTAATTTTTGTTGGTGTGTTGTGTTTTTGGTATTTTGAAATAAAATCCTAAGAGAATCCATATGTAATTCCTTGCAGGAACTGTGAAGAAGTGTGGTTTGTTGAAGATAATACATGAAAAGTACAAGACAAATAAGAAAGTTGTAGATCCAATAGTATCTACTTTTCTCCAGTCCTTTGAAACTGCCATTGAATATAACAAAGAAGTAGAACCCTTACTGGGAAGAGCTCAGGTGAATTTTATTATAACCTACTTTTTTTTTTCTTTAATGAAATAAAACTCCTTAAAGGCTTGCAGTGTATCAGCTGAAGTCTTGTGGTGATCCAAGAATTTTGTATATCAAAAGATACATGCAGAATGTTTGTATCCACTGCAATAATGTTAACTTGGCTAAAATGAGAGATTTAGTATATTAGCATGTTCTGGTACACCATTACCTACCTGTAAACAAAGGGGTGCTCTTAGTTTGTTGTGCTTTTATAAACTAGACCAGGAAGAAGAACCACAGGTCTATATAAAGTTTCCATGTATATATAGGTTCACAGTAACTCCAGTGTTAATTCTAGTACACAATTTTTTTTTCTTCAGAAGTTCTTAATGTTGAGAAAGAAAGAGGAGACTTAATTTGCTAAGTTTTTGTTTCATTAGCTTTTCATTGTATATGCAGTTTTGTTTCCTTCTGCTCTTAGCAACCTGGAAAGATCTCTGGGTACATACTTGGATAGAAAAAGTAGTGAATGCAGCAGTAGCTGTACTAAGAGGAGATAAATTGAATTTCAAAAAATATCTAGGCAGTACTGTAATAATGTGCTTTTTTTACTAATAAAATTAATATAATGTGCTGTAAGTTTAAGATGTTGAGTTGCTTTCTCTATTGACAATTAAATACTCTCCACTAAGTCTTGAGACAAGAGAGCAACATGATAGGAAGTAAACACACATATATAGGGAAAAAATGGAAAGAATATAAAGCAAGTTAATATCTGAGATGCTAAAAACATTGGTTCAGAATAAAGAAACCAAAACATACATTAGTTTACATGAATAGTTCTCTATTTGCCTTTGAAAAAGGCTATTTCTAAACATCACTAAAATAAGGGGAGGAGGAGGGAAGCATTGAAACTTGACATGATGGCTTCTTCTCCCTGTTTTCCCAATGGATTTTGTAGGAAAACTTGAATCCTTTGGTAGTACTGAACCTCTTTAAAAGAATCCCAGTGGAAGACATCCCTCTACTTCTAATGAACCCACAAGCAGGTAAACCTTCAGATTTGATCCTCACACGACTCCTGGTGCCTCCACTGTGTATCAGACCCTCTGTTGTGAGCGATTTGAAGTCTGGCACCAATGAGGACGATTTGACAATGAAACTGACAGAGATCATTTTCCTCAATGATGTGATAAAAAAGGTGAGTCAGCCTTCACCGTCTGACACTGTTGCCTTGAGAAGGATTTGTGTGGGATTGAATATAGCAAGTGGGTTTAGTGCTTACAGTCTGCTGCTGTATTTCTCTTGTTGGGCATTTTACTGAAATCTGGGAGAAGCTTACTTCAGATGGAGCTGGCTGACTGGCTGCTTTCAGTGTAGGATCTGCTGAAGGTCTACTGGGATTCTTATGGGAAATGGTTTTTTTCATTTCAAATCTGGTCTGTTAACTATTTTTAAATTTTTTCCCCTCTCCCATGACTGTCATGCTTTTTGCATAGTTACTTACAATGAAAATATTACACCTATTGACTTGTGGTTTTTTTTTTTCTTGTAGACCTTCCTCTTTTTTTACATCTGTATGCTGTATTTATTCCACCATCTGTTCTTGAGAAATCAGGTTTCATTTAGCATAGCCATCAAATTGAGACTAAAAGATGATTTGACATTTTGTCATTTGCTTAGAAGAGCACTTCTACCAGAATAATACTTTTGACACTTTTAAAAACTTCTTTTGTCAGGCAGACAAAGTGAACTGAGTACTAGCTCTTCCATGATTGAAAAACTATTAACTAGTGATTTTCTTGTCAATTAAGTTATATTAGCTTAAGTAGATTGGGAAAAATGCAATTTAAAGAAATTCTTAATTTTGTGAGCATTTGTTCAAAGCCTATATAAGTCAAAAGTATTTTTTTTTTGCTGGGTTCCCTTGTGATTTGCCTTATGCTATAGGAATATGCATCGGTTTAGAAAGTTCTTTCCCTTTTTCATTGCAATTGATGGAAGTTTCATGATATTATTTGCAAAGGAAGAGTTGTATTCATAACAGAAAAATTCTTTGCTAGTTTAAAATATGCTGTTATATTTATTTTCCGAATTGGATGACTATTTTGTTTAGCATAGGATATCAGGAGCCAAAACACAGATGATCATGGAAGACTGGGATTTTCTTCAACTGCAGTGTGCCCTGTACATTAATAGTGAGCTCTCTGGCATACCCCTCAACATGGCACCTAAAAAATGGACCAGAGGTTTTGTTCAGAGACTTAAGGGAAAGCAAGGTTTGTCTAAAAATTGCTTTTAATTGTTTTTTTTTTATAATTGAACCACAAATCTTTGCTATTGCCAAGTCTCCTTCTGCTACTGCTGTGTTGCAATTCAGTGCTGTACCTTAAAAGATGTTCTAATGTCCTGTCTTAATACATAACATTTTGAGAACTATTTTTATTTAAAGAATTTTAACTGTTTTGTTAGGTCGGTTTAGAGGCAATCTGTCTGGAAAGAGAGTGGATTTTTCTGGCAGAACAGTTATTTCACCTGATCCTAACTTAAGAATAGATGAAGTAGCAGTGCCTATTCATGTTGCTAAAATATTGACCTTTCCTGAAAAGGTAAGTAGTGTAGAACTTAAACTTTTTCTATTCATTTTTTTTTCCCCAAGTCAGACTTCAGTGTTGTTTCTTTCCTCACTCTAAAAGGGAGTGAATGTACTGCATTATGATTGAAATGCAGTACATGATTGAAATTTGTTGATGCTTTGCCCGTTCTCTTGCTGCTGGCAAATAAAGATCTGTAGTATTGGTAGTAGCTAAGTGCTGACAAGATGTGCTATAAAGACTGACGTCTCTAGAACTAAAGAGTTTTGCTTCATATTTTTTTCAATTCATTAATAGATTTATATAAAGGAGTGATTGGGTGCTTTTATTTCTAAATTTCCCTTATGGATTTTTAATTTAATTTCCCTCTGATACTCTGTTCTAAGATAGGCTGATGTTTTCCTCCTTATTCCTTCCTGGAAGTTCCCCTCAGCAGCTGGAGGCTGTGTAAGGAGATTGTCAATTGAGCCTAAAATTTGAGAACACAAAAGCCACCAGTAAAAACAAGATCCTGGAACATGTTCTGCTTGTTTCTGATTGAAGTCTTTATGCAACAGGTGAACAAAGCAAATATTAATTTTATGAGGAAACTTGTCTGTAATGGGCCTGATGTTCATCCTGGAGCAAACTTCATACAGCAAAGGCACACTCAAATGAAAAGGTATGCTTATCTATAATGATTCACTTTTTATGTCTCTCCATCAAATTGTTCTTACTGGTATGTAAGGCAGTTATATCTGCAGGGGTTAAAATTTGTTTTTAGAATCTTTCATAAAGGACAGTACAAAAATAATTGTCTTTATGTTCTCAGGTTTAGTGTATGATTTTTTTTTAATAGTCTCTTTTTTAAACTAAGGTGCACATACGAATTGTGTTGAACTGCAGTTAGATTTATTTTTTAATGACTGAGTCTATCTTGGTTGAAAATGGGGGGTGTAGTACAGACACAAGTGAAAACAGTTGGTTTTGGGCAAGTCATACTGGCTGTTTTCATGTGAGAGCTAATCTAAAGTCAGTTTATGGGTAGGAAGAAGGAGTAATACATGATTGAAACATCCCATACTCTGATACAATTGAAATAAATTCTGTGTATTAACAAATGGACTTTTTTCCTGCTTAATGTTCTAATCACTGTAGCTTTGTTGACTAATGTCAAAATACATTCATTGCTTAAAATAGCAGTGATTGATGTTCAGTCCCCGCCAGTTTCATCTTCTAGTTAATGTAATACAAATACTTCAGCATTTAATAGAAGTTGGCATTAAAAACACAAAATTAATTTTTAGTTGTTTGTCTGTTTAGTGTCTGTGTATCTTCTGACTGCATTGTTATCTCTTCCTATGAAGATTTTTGAAATACGGGAACCGAGAGAAGATGGCGCAGGAGCTGAAGTTTGGTGACATTGTGGAGCGACATCTGATAGACGGTGACATTGTCCTGTTCAACCGGCAGCCCTCTCTGCACAAGCTGAGCATCATGGCTCACATTGTGAGTGCACACAGGCTGGCACAGACAGTGCAGCCTGCAAGATCAGCCACTTTGTCTTTATGGTGTTTCTCTCTTGCATATGCAAAAATAAACAGCTGCTGCTGAAACCGTGTGTGGAGCAAGGATGAATGCAGTGCAGGTGTGCCTGTGCGTGGGAATTGATGTGTACCCAGGCAGGATGTTGTGTGCACACTTCTGCCAAGAGCCATAATTGACCTCTTCTTGTGTCAGCGTTTCATTTTTGTGGAGTTGATGTGATCTCTACAAAGCATGTTGTCTTCTGTGCTTTTTATAAATATGTCATAATGAAAATTAATAGCTATGTGTCTGTAATATAATGTGAATACAATTTCTGTTAGTTCCCATTAAATCCTATAATCAGAAATTTTGACTCATGTTTGTAATATAAAAAGGAAACACTTGAGCATGGCTTTTTTTTTTTAGCCATGCTTGACTGTGTGTGCATAATTTTTTTTTTTTTTTTTTACTTTTCCAGGCTAGAGTAAAACCTCATAGGACATTCAGGTTCAATGAATGTGTCTGTACACCATACAATGCAGATTTTGATGGAGATGAGATGAACCTTCACCTTCCTCAGACAGAAGAAGCAAAAGCAGAAGCGCTTGTTTTAATGGGGGTGGGTATATAAAATGCTCATGTTGGGATTTTGCTGGTGATTTTGCTTTAGTTCTTAACTTGCATGTGAAATCTAAAATGCTATAAAGATTACTGGGTTTGGATAATTTACAGCTTTGAAGCTGCCTGAAAATTCTGCAAAAAGGATTTCAGAATAAATTAGGACTGTTACACCCTGGTAATCGAATAGCCTTAAGTTTAACATATGGGGGAAAGCGTAGTGTAAGTAGATGTCATCAGTATGCTTCTGCCTGGCTGTCCTTAGAGATTGCTACCAGGCTAGGATGGCTCTTACCAGAAGATCCATTATTTGCTTCTGGTCTGAGAGCCTGGGAATTCCAGATTGATAAACCAACTGGAAATGGGGTGGTGATACTGGGCTTGTACTGGAGAAGGCAGGAGGGAGTGGGCTCAGGTCAGGGTCAAAAAGGGAGAAGGGAGGGTAGATAAATAGGGATCTGATGGTTGTAAGCTTTGATCTGTGGTGTGAGTCAGTAGCACCAAACTGAGGGTTTACCAATCCATTGCTCCTTTAGGGTTACTGAATGCTGCTCCTATTTCAGATGTACTTACACAATTATTGGCTTCAGCCTGTTGGAGCTCACTGAACTGACTTGTGAGCTTAAGAAAAACACCCCCAGTGTGTGATTTAGGTCTGTATGGGAATGGGTTCAGGCAAAACTTATCCATGGCTGGGGGTGATTAACTGGAGCAGAAGTTTGAGTAAAATATAGGATCATGGGGCTAGAGGTGGCTTGATTGTTACCCATCAGGAGGGATTACACAACTTGCAGTGTTCTAGTTGATCCCTGTGGTGGGATGTAGTGAATGTAACATCTCTTGTTCTTTCCCCTGTTCTCAAAGCTAGCTTGTCTTCCCTTGCCTCTCCTACCAAAACACATCAAGTTGTTTGCCACTTCTGCTTTGGAAACAGAATATTTCATTTCCAGTAACTTTTCTCAGACTATTCCTTTTCTGTCAGTAGATGTGCATGGATGGAAGTGAACTGAAACTTCTGGCTTATTTTTTCCATCTTTATGAAGAAAGCTGTAGCTCAATTTAGAATAAGCTTTGACCATTTCACCTTAAAATAAATGTCTTAAATGGTGGGTTCCATTTTGAATAGCCAGTGGAATATCAGTGTCTGCAAATGCATAATATATTTTTGTGTCATGCAGACTAAAGCAAACTTGGTAACACCAAGAAATGGAGAGCCTCTTATTGCTGCTATTCAGGATTTCCTCACAGGTGTGTATGAGCTTATATCAAAGCTGTGTGATCTAACAGTTGTTCCTTCAGAATCACTTCCCTTTTTCAGAATTTTTCTATATTAATTAAAAACTTTCTGCTTTCACAAGTCAAAGTGACATTATTAAATAAGGCCCTTGTTTTCCTGAAATATAATGATATTGATAATGAATACATATAATGATATGATAATGAATATAACCAGAATAATTTCTGGTGCTGTCTACCTTTTAACTGCAGTTATTATTACCTTTGATTGTATTTTGCTGTGTTTTTCTGTAAATGAGCATTTGAGGTCTTTGCATTCAGTAGACAATATAAACTGCTTATGATTATGGTAGAGTAGTTGATTTCATTCAATAGTTATTAGCTTTAACCTGCAGTATGTACCTTCAATGTCTTTAATTCTTTGGGAAATGTTCAATGAACATAAGGACGAAAGTGTAAAAAAATAAAAGAGCCAAGGCCTTATTTCACTTATGAAAGAGAGTGTGGAGCAAGAGAGTAGATTATAGAAATAGACTATTCCTAATTTTCAGACATTTAGTGTGGAGCAATTAAAACAAAATTCTGGAAAGGATTTACAATTAAATCTGTCTAAACTATTGTTGTTTTGCATAGTAAGTAGCTGATTAGTATTGGAATGAAATAATTGATGCTGAATATGCAATGACTTTTAAACTGAATCTAAATTTAGTCTGTCATAATACTTTTCTATTCCAGGTGCTTATCTTCTTACATTAAAAGATACCTTTTTTGATCGAGCCAAAGCCTGTCAAATTATTGCTTCTATCCTGGTTGGCAAGGATGAAAAGATCAAAGTTCGTCTTCCTCCCCCAGCAATTCTGAAGGTGTGTTAAACAATTTTTTCATGTTACTATGACTTTATCTTGTGTTCTTGACCCATCGTGATGTTACATGAATCTTTAAACTCCTAAACTTTTAAATCAAAGGTACTTTATAAAGAAGTAATTATGAATGTTGCAACCTGTTTGAGAAATGAAATGACAGCAGCATCTTTGAAGATTTTTGCCCTTTTAGTCAGAAAGGGGAACATGACTGTAAGAGGGAGCAGTAATGCACACTTCTGAGTACAGGCACATACCCTATTGTAAAGGATAACCATTCAGCACCCAGGGGTTTAAATCTATGAAAGAGGATGTCTTTCAGAGGAATGCTACTACATTTCTACAAGTATTATTCTCTTTAGACATGTTCTTTATATAAAGCAATTTTACAATTTAATTTTTGCTTGCTCTTTTTCTGTAGTTGTAGCATAAACTTGTAATCTTTATTCTTCTCCTTTTGTTTCTCTCAGCCTGTAACACTCTGGACAGGAAAACAGGTTTTCAGCCTCATTCTCAAACCCAGTGATGATTGTCCTGTAAAAGCCAACCTGCGAACAAAAGGCAAACAGTATTGTGGCAAAGGGGAGGACCTGTGTTACAATGATTCTTGTGAGTGACATCGCAGCAGTCATTGAGCTCACTGTAGGCTTTGAAGCAGTACTTTACATAAATGTTCTTGAAATGAAAAATAAAAAAATCTTGCAGTTTTTGTCAAGAGCTGAACTCTGTTTTCTTAAATTAAAATGTCTTTTGTATGATGCTCAGTTTGTCATGATGCTAACTTACTGTTTGAAGGTGAGAGAGAGGAAAGCAAAGCTTAGGAAGTGATTGTTCAGAGGGCAAATGGAGAAATTTTGCCTCTTGACAGGAGGTACTAATGCAGAGATTAGAGGTCAAACACTGTAATGAGTTAGTATGTGCAGGGAAGATTAATCCCTAGGATATCAAACCATCCATGTTCTTCCAGTTAGGGATGTCAGTGGCAGATGGAATGCAAAGCACCATGGTTGAAAAGACTATAGGAGATGAGCAAGACTTTACTTAGAATTAACTTAACACTTGTGTGGTGACTGTTGGAAAGGAACTTGAGCAGGCAGGCTTAGACTGGTTCCTTGCTGCTCTCAAGTGTAAGTTGAGGAAGCATTGATATACACTAGTTCTGTCATGCAATGTTGCCTCAAGAAAGAATTTCCCAGTCAGCACTCGAGTCCTCTCTACAGATGACTGAGTGATTTCTGTAGATGAAAGGAGCACTCTGTGCTATGAAGTTAGTTGTAAACATGGTGGAACAATTTTTTTCAGCCTCTAAATATTGTAGGACAAAAGGCCACAAAGCAATGCTGTTCACACTCCTGTGAGCATAAGACATCATCTTTATTTCACAGTCTTAATTTTTGAAAATATGGGAAGAGTCCATTTTCTTAGTTTAACAGGAGCACATGATGTCACACTTTTAGATTTTATTGTTGGCTGTATTCAGTTCTCTGAAAAAAATGCATTTCTGCAGACAGTAATTCTCTTCTGAAAGTTCAGTGCAAATTCTCAAAACTCTCAAGAGAACCTGGATTATGTCTTAATTTGATGTAATAAGGAATACAGCAGTGAGTTGAGGTTCAAGGAAATGATACCTAAATTCACATTGAAAATATGGAGCATGGACAGAGCATTTATTTAAAAATTCTCTCTGTAAGTGATTACTAGTGGGTAGTGAATGTTTTAGGAAACTGGTGAATTCTTTTTGCCTTTTCATTTCTAGATGTCACAATTCAAAACAGCGAGTTAATGAGTGGCAGTATGGACAAAGGAACCCTGGGGTCAGGATCCAAGAACAACATCTTCTACATCTTGCTGAGAGACTGGGGCCAGGTGGAAGCTGCAGATGCCATGTCACGTCTGGCCAGACTTGCTCCAGTCTATCTTTGTAAGTGCATTTCCTTGTAAAATAGTACTGGAATGCAGAAACAGAGAGCAAGCAAGGTTTTTGCTTCAAATATGACGTGCTGTGCTTTTAAAAAAAAGCGCTTGTTTTGAAGCTGGGAGACAGTGAAACAACTTATTGTGGTTATGAAGTGCTTGTAATGGTCACATGATGGGAGGCAAAACTGAAAGTTCTCAATAATATTTCTTGAGCTTAATTTGTTCTCTCTATACAACGTAGAACTATCAAAATTTATTTTCTTTTCAATAATAGCTAATCGTGGCTTTTCAATTGGAATTGGTGATGTAACCCCTGGGCAGGGCCTGCTAAAAGCTAAGTATGAGCTCCTGAATGCTGGCTATAAGAAATGTGATGAGTATATTGAAGCTCTGAACACTGGCAAGCTACAGCAGCAGCCTGGTTGTACTGCAGAAGAGACACTAGAGGTAAAATTTTAAATTCATTTCACTATCCATTTGGAGTAGAGGCTTCACAAGTATATCCTTGTACATTGCAAAGTCTACAGTTGTCTTTTGAAACCTAAAAATACAAGCAAATACAATCCCTAGGCATGTAACTGGAGGTAAGTCTGCACAGAATTAAGATGTTTGTAAGCATCTAAAAATATTAGCTAAACACAAACAACTGAAATCCTCCAGGGTGTATTGGCGTGATATAAGAATACAATTATACAGGTAATTGGTATAGAGTTGATTACATTGATGAAGATTTTTGTGGTTGTCTTCCATGCAACACAGTATGACTTAGAGCTTAGTGCAATGCTCAATTTAGCTGATGTTTTTGATGTTGATAAGAGATTGTCATGTTCTTGGATACTCCTGTCTTATCCCAACAAAGACATTTTCTTCAGCAAACTGGAAGTTACGCAAGCTGAAATTTAGAATTGTTTTACCTGAAGCAACAATTGGGTTTCTTTGTCTTTACTGTATTTTGAATTCTTTTGACTACTTAAGGTGTTGCTGGGAGTAATAGAGTTCTGTTTGTGTAAGTGTTTCTTAGCAAATTCTGAACCTCTGAAATACTGTATTTCAGGCCTTAATCCTTAAAGAGCTGTCTGTTATCAGAGATCATGCTGGCAGTGCCTGTCTCAGAGAACTGGACAAGAGTAACAGTCCCCTGATCATGGCTCTCTGTGGTTCTAAAGGTAGGGACAGCTGAACTTGTAGGTTACTCACTCCTTCACTTATGTGAAACTTCCTTGTCCCATCTTTATAGCTTGTTTTATGCTGTCAGTTGTGCAAGTTCATGTCACAGCTGTTTTAAATGGCTCAGTAAGTACAGATTGGGTATAGTTAGTTAAAATTAAGCTGATGATCTGAAATTCTTATGTCGGGATTTTTAGTACAAGTTGCAAAACATCTTGTTGGAACTGCAGATGTTCTTAGGACTTAATCAGTAAAAAGTTTTCAGTTGTGTTTCTACTTCAAATATTTATATCACATAGAAAAATCAACAGTAAATGATACATTCAGAATTGGAACTAACATTTCATAAAGTCATGGAATTATTTGGAAGGGACTTTAAAGATCATCTAGTTCCAACCCCCCTGCCATGGCTTGGGACATGTTCTACCAGACCAGGATGCGGCATCCACAGCCTCTCTGTGCAACCTGTTCCAGTGCCTCACCACCCTCGTAATAAAGAGTTTCTTCCTGATGTCTAATCTAAACCTCCCTTCTGACAGTTTAAAGTCATTCCCCTTGTTCTGCCACTACATGCCCTTATGTAAAGTCCTTCTGTCTTTCTTGTAGCCCCTCTTTAGGTACTGGAAGGTGCTATAAAATCTCATTCTTGTGTGAGCTTTCATTTGTTTCCTTTAAGAATTTGAAGAAATCACTTTTGTCTTTTTTAGTTGTCTAATAATTTGTGGAATGCCTCATAGTGACATATTGTGTTCTAAAGAAATACTTAAGATGAAGAATATATTAAGTGTATAATTTTTGTGGGGGTGATGGAGAGGCATTGTTTGCAAACATATTCAGCAAATGCAACTTCTGAGTTAGTGGCTTAATTCTCTGGGTCTTAATTTGTTCTAGGAGTCCTGGTAGACACTGAACCCTTTATGAAAAATATTGTTGAAGTATGTTTATTTAAGAAATTGTGAAGCAAAATATGTAGGTTAGGATCCTGGGCTGTGTAAAACACAATCCATAATACAACACAGGATAATATAAGGACTGGAGCTGAATAATGGCATGAATGTCTATGACTCAAAGGAAAAGAAAATGAAAATGTTGTCTGTATCATAGACTTGAGTGCAGCCTTTGCGTAAATGCTGAAGTGAACAGGACAAGTAACAGAAAAGCTTCTCTAACTCTTGCAGTTCTGTTTTGATGAGCAGTTACGAGGCTAAATGATTCACCTTCATGAAATGAAGACAGCTCAGCAGGGAAGCAGGAGTTCTCATTTGTGATTGAAGGGCTTTCTTTTCCTTTCTATCTTTTCAGGCTCCTTCATTAACATATCCCAGATGATTGCTTGTGTAGGGCAGCAGGCTATCAGTGGCTCCCGTGTTCCTGATGGGTTTGAGAACAGGTCCTTGCCTCACTTTGAGAAGCATTCTAAGGTAATTCTAGATGTTTACAACGGACTGTGAAGGAAGCTGAAACAAGATTCCTTAAGGCATTTTGAGGAGAATGCATGATGAAATGTGTTGTTATGATATGCTAAAGGAAAAGGATCATATATAGTCAAAGTAAAATGTTTTTTGTGACTTGGGAGTTAACAAGTGTTCTGAATTGATGTAGGATGTCTAGTTAGCTTGACTTTTTAAATCTAAGCCTTGCTGTGACCTTTCTAATTCAGTAAAATTTAATTGAGGTGATGATACATTTTTGGTTCTCCTGAGAGTCCTAAAAATAACTTTTTAAAGCTTCTAACTGGTGTTATGTTTGACTGCACTAGTACTTTGCAGGAAAACTTCTGAATGTGTGTTGGTGTCTTTATAAAGAGGTGAGAACATGCCAGACAAATCATTCTGTTTTTTCTTATTTTCCACTAGGATAAGTACCATGGGTTACTCAGTGTTTCATGTTTTGGTCCTACATGCAGCAGTAATGACTCTCATGCACTTGTTAATATAATTCAGTGAGATTAATTTCTTTTAAAGGTCTGTTTGAAATTTAATGAACACTAGCGAAGGTTCTAGGTGTGAGCCCATGGTCTAGATAGTGTGGTAGCTAAGTGTCAGATGGTAGCTATGACACTTGCATATGTGACTAAATGTTCAAATTTCAACTTCTGAGTTCTGTAACATACTGAAAGTGGAAGAAACAATGATACTTAATGGTTTAAATGGGAAGATAAAATGTAGCTCTAGCTTTTTTTTCTGATTTAGAAAGCATTTAACTGTTGTTAAGTAACAAAAAGGGATTTTTGACCTGAAGGGGTGCCTGCATAAATTTCATTGGCAAGAACTTTCTTCAGGGGTGAGGGCAAACCATTCCAAAACAATTAATTACATACCTATCTCCAGTCATATTTTTTCTGGCTTTCTCAGTCTTCAGCAAATACCTTTGCACTACTATAGCAAAATGAGCATTCTTAATTGCCATTTCTATTTTTGCAAGTTTAATGGAAGTGTTGGTGTAGTATTGGGAAGGAATAGCTGCAAATGTGACAAGGAGGAAGGAGCAACTCTGGTAAATGAATTTGGAAGAACTAGGCAAGGATTTCTGAAACCTTTATTCAGATCTAAAATACAAATATGGAACTAAAATACAAGTATGGAGCTAAGCAGAGCTGAGGTAATTGTCCTGTGTTGGTGGGGTTTTCCGAAAGAATTTCTATGACATGCGCCGTGTCCTTCTGTAACCTGCAGAACATACATTGCATTTTAACTGTGTTTTTCCCACTCTTCCCTGCAGCTCCCTGCAGCAAAAGGCTTTGTTGCGAACAGCTTCTATTCCGGATTGACTCCCACTGAATTTTTTTTCCACACAATGGCTGGTCGAGAAGGTCTGGTGGATACAGCTGTAAAAACAGCTGAAACTGGGTATATGCAGGTAAGTGTCAGCAGAGTGGGGGTTTCATCAGTCTTCAAAGATGTGGATATTCCTCATGTGCATATCTAGGTGATGGATCAGGGAGAAGTGCAAACATTGTGCGTTTTCAACTTAACAGAGTAATTTATACTGTGAAATACATGCCTTGGTCTGTTCTCCGGGCATATGGAGTTTGTAAATGAGACCTCAGCCAATGGTACAATAACAACTAAGCTGTTTACTCCTGAATATGGATGGGTAAAAGTCCTGGTTCTGTGCAATTATTGAGAACTACTTTCTGTGTAGTGTGTTCCTAAATCTGATATGAATGATGACAGAAATGCAGCAAAAGCTCCCTTTCAGTGTCTGTTCTCTAGGTAAGAGCTACCTTGACCATGTAGGCTTAGACTGGTTCTGTAAGATTTTAGTGTCTTTGGCTGTAAATTTATGTCCCTCCAACAAAGCTTCTTGCTGTTATGTGCGGTCTTAAGATTTCTTTTCCAGCATTTAAGAAGTATTTAAATTATAACCCTCTTCCCAGTGTAACAGACAGTAGAAAAGCCAAGATAATTTGGGGCTGGGAACACATCCCAAGATACACAAGTAACTGCACAATCACAGAAAAAATCCCACCTTTTGGGGTTGGTGATTAATTAGACCATTTGTCTCTAAAACTACTGGAATAATCTTGGCATGTGTGCAAGTATTTACAGATATATATATATAATAGGCAACCTACAAAATACTTTTCCTTTTTAAATTTCTTCTTATATCAATGATTTGTAGCAGTTGGACTTTGAAATTTCAAAAAAAAAATTCCTAACTATTATCTTATCTTACCTTTATTCTCACCAGTAAAAAACCATACCAATTTATAGTCTAGTTTAAGTGATAAAATTTGCTTTCAGGGACCAATGAAGTCCATCTTTCAAGTAAAAAATATTTTTAATATAAAATGTTTCATCACATGCTTTCCTTTGGGAATGCAAAGGAATATGGTAGTTAAGGGATTTCCCAGTATAATGAGTTAATGTAGGAGAAGCAGATAACCCAGATAGAAAAATGGCTTTAGCAGGTGGCCTCTTTGTATTTTCTCAGTGAAGACAATCATTGAGTGATTCTGCTTTCATATACAAAAAGTACTGTATGCCTTGAGAAATAAATCTGCTTGGGAGAATGAGTGTTATGTCAAAAAAACCCACCCAAATAAATCCCTTGAACTACAATAGGTTTTTGCATCTTAGCATTAGGTCTTCAATACAATGGAATTCTGAATGTGGAGTATTGTGTTATTGCATGAAATTTTGTTGACTTTTATGTTCTGTGGAATGTACAGTAAAGCCTGAGGATAATGTATGATTTTAAGTAGGTTTTCATGCCTGCTTATCACTGTGTCATATTTATTTCCCAAATCTGGTTTTTTACTTCTTGTATTGCAAATCTACATCTATTTTTAAAAAGATCCATTTTACTTTCCTTGTACTTTTTTCTTCCTTTCAGAGACGTCTGGTAAAATCCCTTGAAGATCTTTGCTCACAGTATGATTTAACAGTGAGAAGTTCTACTGGTGACATTATACAGTTTATTTATGGAGGAGATGGCTTAGATCCTGCAGCTATGGAAGGGAAGGATGAACCACTAGAATTCAAGAGAGTTCTAGACAATATCAGGGTAAGGATTGCTGAAATCCTTATGGAAGGTGTGAAAATACTGTTAAGAATGGAGAAGAAAGTGGTAAATAATGGGGAAAATTGTTTCACTGGAACTATTTCCTTTCAAACTGCCTTTTTTTAATGATCCTGGTCCAGTGGAGCAGAGCAATTTGTGTACAGAGACCAAACTGCGTATAAGTTGTGAAAAGTAAAATTTCTTTCTGTGCTTGAACATATTTTTATGGCCTAATATCCAACTCACTAGCTAAATTACTACTGGCTTATTTGGGTACTAGTTTGGTACATTGCACAGATTAATTCTCTATTAAATCAAGACACGGATGTTCCTTGAGTTCAGATGGCTGGAGGTTCAAGAATATTGTCATGTTTGAAGACTTGTATTGGTCAGTTTTGGTTTTGTGGTTGGATGGTGGGTTGTGACCCCTTTCCCCAGAAAAAAAGCCTTTTAGTAAAGTAACTGTTTAGATTTCTGTAATATGAGTGTAAAAAATGGGTAGAAGTAGAAATGTCTGGGTGTATACCTTCAGATTTGCAGAAATTAGTATGTGTGGATGTGGCCCTTCTCTCCACAGTAGTCTAATATATAGTAAACAACAACCAACCCAAAAAACTCCCATTAAATAAACTACAAAAAGACACAACCAGAAATAAAGAATGCTGTTATTCAAGTTACTTATCTGTGTTCTGTGTCTTTGCAATGGAATTTTTGTGCATGTGCTGTCTGTGGATAAGTCATGTTTTTTCCTGTGAAGGCTGTCTATCCATGCCGAAATGAACCAGCCCTTAGCAAAAATGAATTGGTGTTAACATCTGAGTCCATCATGAAGAAGAATGAATTTCTTTGCTGCCAAGACAGTTTTCTGCAGGTAATGATCTCACTTCCTTATCACACTGTGATTAACTTTTCCTTCTGGTTTAAGGACAGGACTTTACATGGCCTTTAAGGGTGAGTGAAGGTTTACATGACTGCTTGCACTTGGAATTGTAAAAATCAATTTGTTGGAAAGAGCATTGGGCAGGTTTAATATTTATGAGAGCAGCACTCTCAAGACTTCCCTTGAGAATCACTGATCAAAACTGTAGAATTAACCTGCCTGTAGAATTAACGTTACATCCATATAAAACTGTTATCTTGATTAACCTTCTGATAACTGGCAGTAATGACTAAGAGATTTACTTCATGACCTGTGTTTGAAGAGTTTCTTTTTAATAGATGAGAGTGTTTCAGAGCACAAGGTAAACCTGAATTGCACTTCCACTGATAGTCAAGTTGAAAAAACAGTTATATCTGTATTTGAAATATGCTGTAAATCTTAACCACAAGTCTGAAGGAAAAGAAATCAAATAATTTAGTATCAGAGTCTGGGGATAAAGCTGGTATTTGAAGTATTTATATTTTAAATAATATTATGAAAGTTTAAATAATTGTTATTAATTTCAGAAGCACAGATATGGCTACATCATCTTAGTGGTAATTAGCTTAAGATTTTTAAAGTTTTAGATAGTTACATTTTCTTCTTTCCTTTCTTTTCTGTTCATCCTTGAAGACATTAACTGAGACAGGTTATGAAAAATATAATGAGGTAATTGTAGCATGTGTGTGCACTGTGTGAGCATTTATTAATGTTAGTGCTTTTTAGCTAAAGATGTGTGTATAGTGCTAAATTAATTGATTAGCATATATACATTACTGCTTGTTAAATTATCACATAGGTGTTCATCACAGTTACTTAACTTTCTTAGTGTGAAAACTGAAACGTTAATTAATAGCCATTGCTAAATTCAAGGATTTTGAGGAAGCTTTCCGTCAGTACTGGATATTTCTTTCTAAAAATCATTCTTTCAGTCTCTAGGGATATGAGCATGTTTTTCTGGTGTTTTCCTCTCCCTCCATTTTCCATCCCAGAACAGAGAATTCCAGTGGCACCTTCACTGCAAGGATTGCAATGTGGGCAATGCTTCTGGTGTGTAATGACCCCACTAAGCTGGCTGCTGGGACACATGATGCAAACCCTGGGAGAGTGTGGTTTGCACTCTGAACTGCCCTTTTGGCTAAGCAGCAAGGAGGAGCTGGCAAGGCCTGTGCTGAGCCACATTGTACTGAGCAGTTTGGTGCCTTTTTGTTAATATGGTCCAGACTAAGACTTCACGGATTTAAAAGTTGTAGAAAAAAAATCAATGGTTTTTTGAGTCCACTCTGGAAGTTAGATAGCTGTGCTCATGAAGTACAGTGTTTCACTAAAGGTTATAAATCCAGAGAAAGAGGCTCAGCAAAGAGTGAGCTACATTTTCATTCCATTTGTAGCAAAAATTAATCCACAGTTTGGATAAAATGCCAACAGATACTTGAAAGCTGAGAAGACTTAAGTAATGAATAAAAATTTGACAATGAAAAATTGAGATTTATCTTCCACCTTTTCTGACTCTGATGTATGGAAATAATATATAATTTGAGTACCTTATTCAGAATTATATGTAGTAATTGAGTTGTTGTGTTGGAGTTGTTTGGATTTTTTTTTTAACATACTTTGGAACTTGGGCACTGTCAAAGAGGAAAAGTCTTCTGTAAGTCCTGCAACTTTCCTTTTTTTATGCACTTCTAGTAAAACGATTAACTTCTCTAATTCCATTTATTGCCTAAACATTTACTTTAGGAAATAAATCACATTATCAATTTTTTGCAAATATTTTGTGGTCAAAAGCCTTTAAAATGTCCAAATATATTATTTGTGAATAATGATACTTACTGCAGGGCAGAAAAAGGGGAAAAACATAAGAATGCATCCTGTCATCCAAATGGGGAAGCAACTTTGAAGCATCCATTCCAGCAGCACCTCTGTTGTCTGCTCTGCCTTTTGAGCTTGGTTCTGGTACACACAGAAAATAACATACTCTCTGGAAATACTTTGAATGCCAGTGAGAATGTTGTTATTCTGAGCGTGAGAATTCTGTTAGAATGTAATAGATATGTTTTCATAATGGTTCTATGAACTCACCTGTGGAAAAAAAAAAAAGGCAGTCCCTCAGATACTTACTCAATTTTGCAAGTAATTGTCAGTGCTCAGCTGACTGGTGGTTGCAAAGAATCCAGTACCTACTGCAGAAGAGGTGGTGCTGTGTACCCATCACTCTGTTAGGTAGGACTAATGGGGTAGAAAGGGTTTAAAAGGACTCTAAAAAAACCGAAGTATTTGTTTCTCTATGGAGGCTTTCCTAAATCATGGTTGAAATAGATGGGAAGGATTTCCTCTTGCTTTTTGTTTATATTTTGGTTTTGATAACCTTGTGGTATGGTAATGACTTACACCAAGTCCATGTTTGTGGAAGAGTTTAATCATGGATCTCATATTTCATGACTTCTAGTGTACATGTATATGTCCAGTGTGTAATGACCAAATGATCTTTTATAGAATAAATGTTGGATATTTTTCTAACACTATTGTTTCAGCTTATGTTCCAGTAAAGACTATTAGAATCTTTTGGGTAATTCTGGTAAGAGTGAAAGGTATATGTACTATGACCTATTAAATTAAATTTTATGCAAGACCTCTCAACAGCTTAGAGAAGTTACTTGAATCATATTAGGTAAAGACTGGCATATAATAGTTTTGAGGGTTTTTCTCACAAATAAAATGCACCTTAAATCTCTGAAATCTGTCCAGCAGATGTACTTCCTCTCTTACCATAGTCTTTCCATTTTTGACTATTTTGAATACTGAGGAATGAGTGAGAATGTATTTGTGTCAGTATTGCCAAAAAATAAGATTTTTGAATTGTTTGTTTTTTTTTAGTTTTTAAATCACTTTCACTAAGTGGTGGATAGGAAGGAAGGGTCAGCCCAAGGCAGGTATCTTCACCTGTCAGAGTGTGCTCAGGAAGGATGCTTTTATTCAGCATGGACCATAGTCTTCATGTACTGCTACTGATTTGTGGCTACATCTAAGTGGATCTGGTTTGCTAAACTCTAATATATGTGTTTGTCTAAATTTTAATGTTCCTCTCTTCATATTGTGCATTAATAATTATTGTAAATATTTGGAGCTTTAAGTAAGTTATTGTTCAAGACTTCAGTATGGAGACCATGTGTTTGCTTACTGTGGTTTTAATGTGATTTCAGGAAATTAAGAAATTCATCAAAGGTGTTTCTGAGAAGATAAAAAAAACAAGGGACAAGTATGGAATTAATGACAATGGCACAACAGAGGTAAATAGTTTCAATGGGGTAAATACTGTAGTTCTTTTCAATCTTCATAAATTGTTGCTTTCCCAACTATTCCATTCTCTTTTCAGCCGAGAGTTTTGTATCAGTTGGATAGGATTACTCCAACACAACTAGAGAAGTTTCTAGAGACTTGTAGAGACAAATACATGAGGTGAGTGTTTACCTGCTGTGTTCTCAGGGCTGCTGTTTTGTTGGTAATGTCTGGGTTTATTTTGCTGGTTTTACTCTATTGAATGTTGATTCTGTTGTGAATGCAGAACAAAGAATTAGAAACAATGGGATTCCATGGCATAAACATTGCGAGACAAAGATAGGATGCAAAAAAAAAAAGTATCACTGTCTGCAGGTGGGCTTGTTAAGGCAGAGTCTTGCACAAAAGTTCTAGAGGTCTAACAGGTGGGATTTTCACATTTGTCGAATAAAAATCAGATTGTTTCATTAATAAACTTCGGTATTCTTTTACATTGTAAAAAATGCTTTATGTTTCATTTTATATTTCTTGAGTATGCAAAGCTACCTGCTTGTGTTTAAGCACCTTCCATCTAAAGTAATAGTAATCATACCAACAAGCACAGTTTTAGCATTTAGCTACTCATTACTTATATCCACAGAATGTGTTTTGACAGCAGATTCTGGTAAAAGCCAAAAGTGATATGATTCAGAGTAAGGGAGGATATTGTTTAAACACTTCCCATTCTTACACCCACTGCCAGACATGTTTCCTTCCTCCCCCTCTTGCGGGAGGTTTTTGAAAACCTTCAATGAGTCCATGCAAAACGAAGTCTAAATAGATGAGTTTCTAATTTATATTAACCTTGATAGCTATTCTTGACCTACACAGTCTGAGGAGTTATATCACACTTTGTTCTAAAATGTTCTTTGATCTATTATACTCTCATAGGATCCTTTTGTTTGTTATTCTTGGTTTCTACCAACATAATGCTAGTGTGGATGTTCTAATCTCTTTATCCACTGAGCTTTATTTCACTTACTTAGACTTCTCAGATTTGGACATTCACATGCAGCCGTGGGTGATCTCTTCTTTGTGGCCTACCTGCATAAATTGTTTCCTAATGTTTTATTCTTCTAGAAAATTCATGTCTGTGTTAAGTTCCTAACTACTTTAAAGCAATTTCCAGTATTTTGCTTTCCCTTATTATGACATTTGTCATAAGTGTTTTTAGATGTGAATTATCATTTTTACTGTCATAAGTAAGTGTTAGCATATCGAATTTCCCTGAAGGGAGAATCCTGGATCTAGTGCTTGATGCTTAGGATGAAGAGGACAAGCATTTTGTAATCTGTAACGGGAGTTATACTACATCTGTGAAATGCTTATATAACAGGGCATCTTCTTGCTTTACATGAGATCAGTCTTAAAGTATTGGTGACCTTTCAACCTCTCTTGTTTTTTTACTAAAATAATAACAAACTTTTCATATATTTACCAGAATAGTTTCTATTTGTTGTTTGCTTAGGATCTTATACCTTATTCAGTTCCATATCTCTTTCTATATTTTTTTTTAATCAGGGCACAGATGGAGCCTGGTTCTGCAGTAGGAGCTCTTTGTGCACAGAGCATTGGTGAGCCTGGCACACAGATGACTCTGAAGACTTTCCATTTTGCTGGTGTTGCTTCAATGAACATTACTTTGGGTGTGCCAAGAATCAAAGAAATCATTAATGCTTCAAAGGCTATTAGGTACAAATACTGTTCTGATCTGTTGGGGTTTTTTTTTCCTCTGCCCAAGTGAAACTTGATGGGTAAATTTGCAATACATGATAGCATTTCCCTGTCCTCAGCAATATACTAGACACATTCAATGCAAATACTCAAACAACAAAAATTTGATGTTTGCCCAACTGTGATACTTAAACCCAGAGAAAAAATCAAATAAAGAAGAAGGATTATTTCTTAAGTATAGTATTTCCTTAGACTTCTCACCTATTGTGAAGTGCTCTGGTGCTTAGCAGTACGTAAAGCATACCTATTTCTAGGTATGCATGAAGCCATGCTTAAATAATACTAGCATCACATTTACCATGAAAACAGTCACTAGTACTCGTGTGTTTTCTTGTTTTTACCAGCCGAAAGTACCTGAACAGTAATTTTTCTTAAATACACCTGAGAGAGCTGAAGATCTCCTTGTCTTACTAAATAATGCTCTAGATAAGAGATAAATTCCATCAGGCAGGCTGTAATTCCAGTTACCATCTGTATTATAGCTGAACAATTTCCTACCTGGGTTTTTGTGTGTGTTTATTCTTGTAGCACCCCTATTATAACAGCTCATTTGGACAAAGATGATGATCCCGATTTTGCCCGTCTGGTTAAAGGACGAATTGAGAAAACTTTGTTAGGAGAGGTAAGAAAATTGTATTATTGCTAACACTTTAAATGTATGCACTAGCCAATTGCAATGGGGCATTTTAGCCATTTATGCATGCTAATTATTTTGTCCTTGTCTCTTAAAGATTTCTGAATATATTGAGGAAGTGTTTCTTCCAGATGATTGTTTCATCCTAGTGAAGCTGTCTTTAGAGCGCATTAGACTACTGAGATTAGAGGTGAGTTGTTAAATTCTGAGACAGATTATTCCTTGGATGCATTACAAAGTGTTTCTTAATCCTGCGTCAGTAATTACACCAGGGGAAGCTAAAAAAAAGGAAGCCAATCATGTGGATGTTGTGTGGCTACATTGCATCTGGAAGGGTCCCTTTTTCTTCCTTGCTAAGTGGATAATTCCCCCTTTATTTGGACATGAGAGAACATAGATTTGTGTTTTGCTAAACACAGGGATGCCATTTCTGTGTGTTGGTTTACATACAGGCTGGCACTTTCAAATTTCATGCAGTTTATAAGACTGATTTAGAAGAGAATATTTGGGGTTTTTTTTTCCTTACATTTTTCCTTTTTATCACCTGTGAAAGATTGCTCCATTTATTTGAGAATTGATACCTGGTGTGATAACCCCCATATTTGCTGGTTGCCTTTTGGCACAGGTGAATGCCGAGACTGTGCGCTACTCGATTTGTGTTTCTAAACTCAGAGTGAAGCCTGGGGATGTTGCTGTCCACGGAGAAGCAGTTGTGTGTGTGACCCCTCGTGAAAATAGCAAGAGTTCCATGTATTATGTGTTGCAGTCCCTCAAGGAAGAAC
This sequence comes from Chloebia gouldiae, assembly GCA_003676055.1. Lineage (NCBI taxonomy): Eukaryota > Metazoa > Chordata > Aves > Passeriformes > Passeridae > Chloebia > Chloebia gouldiae. The sequence goes on along the minus strand of QUSF01000014.1, from coordinate 8,683,006 downwards.
TACCAAAGGTAAAAGCCAAGGCTGTGTAATGCTTTTGTGGGAGGTAATCAGTAGTAATAATTTGTTCCATGGTGGCAAGATGAAATAATTCTTGTCAGTATTTACAGTGATGATAGGCTGGGTCAGGAACTCTTAGATTGTGATGGTACTGCCTTGCTGTTGAAACTAAGCCATCCTTTACTAGTATTTGTAAATAAAGTGCAAGCTTTGATACTTCTCTTACAACATTTATTGAAGCATTCCAAGTGCAGCAGTTGTATGAAATAGTTACATCTGCTTTCCGCTGCATCTAAAATTGAACCATGTGACAGTATCTGGCATTTTTTCAGCTTTCTGTGAGGAGACTGTATACTCTGATTTTAAAAACAGAGATAAGGGGACCTTTATTGTTAGCAGCTTGCCCTTTTATTTGTATGAGTCTGCCACCATTCAGACACACAAACCAGAGTGTGGGAATGTCTGACATAAAATATAAAATGTAGCTAGTGAGTAAGGTTTATAGTACAGTGTCAGTGTCAGTTTTGCACTAGTATCGTTCATACCAAGAAATGTTATTCATATGTGTTTTGAGTGAGCCTTTACTCCAGGTACTAGACCTTCTCAATAGGTTTGAATGCTGGTAAGTGTTACCCTTTTATACTGTGTTACTGAACATCAAAGTTATTAGAGGTTTCTTGTTTTGTGAAGGTTGTAGTACAAGGCATACCGGAGGTTTCCCGAGCTGTCATTCATGTCGATGAACAAAGTGGAAAGGAAAAATACAAACTTCTGGTTGAAGGTGATAATCTACGAGCTGTTATGGCTACTCATGGAGTGAAAGGAACAAAAACATCCTCTAACAACACTTATGAGGTAATGTTTAAATGGGTGCTGTGGGGTTTTCCCCATAGCATCTTTATTACAAGTGCTTGTTTATCTTCAGGTGCAGCAGTTGATATAAAATGAACTCTGATTCCACTAATATGTGTCAGAATGCATTAACACAAGAGAATAATTCACTGACAGCACTGTTCACCTCAGAGAAGCTGGTTTTTAAATATTTTTCAAATGGAGAAATTTAAAAGGGTAGTCATAGGAATGGAATATCAATATGCTATCAGATGGTATTTATTCCAGGAATATACTTGCTCTAAGCACTTTCATGTAACATACAACATTGTGTAACAATCTCTTGTGTAGGTAGAGAAAACTCTGGGAATTGAAGCTGCTCGGACGACCATTATCAATGAGATTCAGTACACGATGGTGAACCATGGCATGAGCATTGACAGGAGACATGTTATGTTATTGTCCGATCTAATGACTTACAAGGTTTGTACTATGGTTTTTCTAAATGCTACATTGGCCTGTTTATACAAATTAATTTTATCATGTTTGAGAAGGGTGGGTGAGCTCAGGAGATGTAAATTCATTCTGGGCTTAAAGAATTTCAAGTTGTACTGACCTAATACTGTAATTTGTATTTTACACAAAATGCTAAATTACTCTAGTTCTTTGGGGAAGGCAGCTCTATTTTGACTAAAAACAAATTGATAAAATGATTAGGGAATGATAATTTCATAATAAAATAGGAATCCTAAAAATAATGGTGTGAAACACAACTGTTTGGGTAGCCATGCATGCAGTTTAAGGCTTGCTGTGCAGAAATCCCACAGGGAGTGGTTTGTAACAGCTGCACCATATGTAAGAGGCAAAGGATACAGACATTACATATAGAATCAGCTGACATGAACAGTCTTACACAACGTGTTAGTAAAAAAATATGTGCTCTTTATTGATTGATAGTCTGTCTTTCACATCCAATATGGTTTTTAGGGTTAAGTTACTACACTTAGTGAAGTAAGATTTTGGAATTTGCCTGCCGGAGTGCAAGGGTTTAATTTGGGTGAAATGGATGGAGTTCTGATTTGTTCCAAAACTGCAGGGCTTTGTTGTACTGACCAGCAGCAGTCCCCAGGGCTGTGACTCTATGAAGCTGCAGCACAGCAGTAGAAAAGGGCATCAGAGTGCCATGCTTTAAACTTGGTGGGCTCCTACCATGCATTCTTTTGCCTGTACTTCTGACTTAGGCTTCTATGTGCAATCTGATGTAACCAGGATGTTTCTAAGAAATATAGGCATAAAAAAGTCAAGTTAGTTTAAAAAGGTAATTACCTTTCTTTCTGGAGAATGGAAAAATGAAGATTTAGCATCTTCTGTAGTCTCCTGGCAGCTAAGGTCAGATTTATCGGTAGATAATGGGCTCTCAAACTCTGCTGAAGTTTGTAACTCAGCAGCCAGTTTATAATTGTGGGTTTTTTTTTCCGTCATGGCCATGTTTCTTTCAATTTGTTCAATACTTAAGATCTATTCAAGAGCTTTTAACTCCTTATAGCAGCTTGTATTGTATATGATGTATGACTTTTGTTTTATGTAAATATTCATTACTACCAAACTATTAACCTTCAGGATGTTCAACTGTGAATCAGTGTATTATGTCAATACTGTATTGTAGATAGTATATTTATTTATTTATTTACTCAGGCTTACTCTGAGTTTTTTTATCAAACAAGGGGGAAGTTCTGGGCATTACCAGATTTGGACTGGCAAAAATGAAGGAAAGTGTGTTGATGCTGGCTTCTTTTGAAAAGACTGCAGACCATCTCTTTGATGCTGCCTACTTTGGACAGAAGGATTCTGTTTGTGGTAGGTATTGCAAAGTCTGTTACTGTTTGTGGTCCTTACCCAGCATCTGTAAAACCTCTTCAAAGCATTGGAGTTTTGTCTTTGTTAAGCTTCCTGTTCAGCTCATATGTTGAAAACTTCATTAGTTTCTGGGTACTAATGAAATACAGAAATATGCATGTGTTATGTAAAAGTTAACTAGTTAACTAGATATACTTATGTGTATATATTATACTTATGTGTATATATAGGTAGTCTTAGTACAGCCAGTTTCAAACAGTGCTTTGTGCACAGTATTTTCTGAATCTTCATTTGTATACATTCAAATTGTGAATCAAGTCAGAATTTTAAGCAAATTTATTTCATCCTTTCTGCATTCAAATGTACAGCTATTTTTTATCTTCTTAAACGTTTATGTGAAGGACAATCTAGTTATACTCCTGAGAATGTGCAAAAATGTAATTTAGATCATAATAGTTTGCTGAGAGAGAAACACTGGTATCTGAGAGCTTGCTTTGAGTATGGAACATTCTTTGGAAAAGTCATGCACATTGGTAGATCTGGAATATAAATGTGTCAGCGCATTGCAGTGGAAATGTTATAACCATCAGAAATCATTGGGACTGACTCAATCTCTCACTTCAAAACAAGCACTTTTTGAGCGGTGAAAATGCCAGGAGCGTTACAGCTCAAGTAGTTCAGTGCCTTTGTCACTGGGATCTTGGGGAGGTTTCAAGGGAACCCTGCCAGGTTTGACTGAAGCCTTAGCACTGAGTCATAGAATGAACATGAAGTAAGTTTGCCTACCATCTTCTGCTATGAGCACTGCATGGGACATGTTTTCTCTAAAAACAAGCCTTCTGAAGGGCTTTCATTACTGGAGAAGATGTTTAGGTTAGGTTGAGCTTTTCCTTTAGAATTTAGCACTATTTAAGTGACATACTGGTCTGATGACCATAACATTTAACTTTGTCTAATGAAGAGGCCTTGGTCCTTAAATATGAAGTTCAATGTTTTGTAGGCAACACAAAACAGACTGGACAAGTGAAAGTAGTTTTGTAAATTCTTACTGCAAATATTCACTGTGTTTGTTTGGTTTTTTCCCTAGGTGTTTCTGAGTGCATCATCATGGGAATTCCAATGAATATTGGAACAGGTCTCTTTAAACTGTTACACAGAGCAGACAAAGTATCAACCCCTCCCAGGCGGCCTCTGATATTTGATCATAATGAATTTCATATTCCCATTGTTACATAGCACTTGGATGTAAAACAAGATGGCAAACCAATAAATAGTAAGCAATCATTATTTAAATTAAGCAAAGTGTATTATCAGTTCTATGGCTCTCAGTAGAAGTCAATGGGTAAGTGAAATTATATGAAAAGAATTGCCCAATTGTTCACCACCTATGGTTAGCACAGACCCTGAAAGGACAGAGTGCACCAGAGAGTGGAAACAAATTTAAAATGGTTTTCACCTGATAATATTTTCTTTTTCATGTGATAGTGTTAGCTTTTTCTGTTACCCTTAGTGGGTCCAAGCTGTTATTAACTCAGTATTTATTTAATGTGTATTCATATTTTATTAAAAAAACAAAAAGAAAATTGCAAGAGTTCTGTGAGCTTGCCCAGAGTGTTTTTGGATATGTCCTTCCAGCAGGAGCTGCTGCAGAGGTCAGTCTACAACTTTTAAGAACAGAAACTTCAGAAAGCTGGAACTAAGTCTGTGATCAATTCATCGTGAGTTCAGGGGCGCTGTTCAAAGTGTTTGAAATATTTCTCTGCTTTTTAAAGTTTTAATGGGATTTTCTTTATCCCAAGTTAGTGTCCAGTAAATTATTTTCCTCCCCAGGATTCTGTTTTGGGACCATATCTACAAGAAGCTGTGTACTGTGGATGCTACTGAATTCTCAGAAGACTGTTGTAAGAATATTGCAAATTATAGATCTCTTTTAATATGACAGCAACTGTCTCAACTGCTGGAATTAGTAACTTACAGCAGTCCTAGTTTTGGGAAGGCTTCCTAATTGAGCAGGATCATCAAAGCAACCTACTTTGATTTTATTGTGTAAAGTAGAAATTGAAGGGATGCTGGTTTTATGGATTGTCATGAAATAATTTGGAAGTATTTTTATCTTTAGTCCACTAAAGCAGTTATCCGAATGAATATAGATCTCAAATAATTTCAGTGTAATATGTTTAAATTTATTGCGGTGCTATGGAGGGAAAGCATCTTAGTGTTTTCTCAGCAGTGTTTGGATATTCAGTGTGCTCATGACATGGTTCAAGGTTGGAGAGAAATGAAGTAGAGAAAGAAGCTGAAGTTGTGCCCTCATGAAGAAAAAAAGCAGGCTGCTGAGTATTCTAGCATTTGAAAATGAACACATTTGTGCTGCAGTTTGTCTTTACGCCCACCAAAAGTGTAAGGCTACATTCAGAGACTGTAAATCTATTGGCTTAATTCTTAAGGTGCCTGTGTCTGTTTTTTAATTCATCCTCCATGCAGACAAGATCTCGTATGAAATTCAACACAGCTATTCTCAAATTATTTTGTATTTTCAGTGTGATGCTAAGATCTACATTTGCCTAGATTTTGGCAGGGAGATGGAGAATGTAGTGTGTTTATTATCTGCTCTAAAAGTTAATATATTTCGCTATCTCTGTTTTGGCAATAGAAATTTCAAAATGAATTACAGTTTTCTTTGTGATCTCAGTGAGATTGCCACTTACTTTTGTCTGTTTCTTTGTCAAGATGTAAATGGGTAGGAGCTTTATGGAGAGAAAGTCCGTAAACATTTCCTGTGGTTAAGTCCTTTGTTTTATCATGGGAAATTTTACTGATAGTGCTTGACATTTTTGTGAATAAAGATTCTTTTCAAGGTCTAAATGGGTGGAGTTTGTATTGGAACAAATAACCACATCTTTCCTTTTTCCTTTTTTTGGTTGGTTGGGTTTTTTATTTGTTTCCTTTTGGGTTTTGTTGGTTGGTTGTGGGGGGGTTTTGTTTGGTTTGGTTTTGGGTTTTTGTAAATGTAGAATACCGAGCTATTTAAATGCTGGGTTCACTCTCTGACATGTTTTAAAATTCAGACTAAAATAACATCTTTTATTATTGTCTTAAATACAAAGATAAAAATAAGCGGAGGTAAAGAAGGTGTGTGAACTTTGTTTATTTATGGGTGTATTATATTACTGTGTAATTTATTTATGGATGGGCTAACCTCCATTTCTTTTATTTGCATAGTTAGTAAGATAGTAGAGAATTATTAAGCTTAAATCTCAGGTATTTACAACATAAATAAGTAATATAAAACCTATCTTGCTTAGAGTCACTGTCTTGTCCTTCAAGCATGCTCTGAGCCTCATGACTGTTTCAACCAAAAATAGAATGTTTACAAGAGCACTGAGTTAGTAATTATTGTTTGAGCTCATTTGATTCTACAGTCAGTAAACAAATTAGCTGTTGGATCTTACTCATAAGCAGATTTTTTAAGCATCAGTTTTAACGGTCAAGAAATGGAACTTTGGAATATTAAAATTTGCATTTTTATTAAAATTTTTTGCTTTAGTTTCGGTTTATTTTTTAAAAAATACTATGTTTCACAGTTTCCTCTATTTTCCAATTAATGTGCTAATTGAAATTAGTTAAGTGTAAATTTTCAAGACATAAATTTGTTTTTGACTATCCATATCCCGCTTTCTCATCTTCTTCAATTTTTCCATTTAAAAAAAAATCTGAACTTATTAAATGAGTACTTTCTTGGTGTGTTTATCAGGAAACTACTTCACACACGTCTCTTATCTGTGGAGAGAGAAGAAAACAGCTGCTTGTGCTAAATAGGTTTTCTGTTATGACTATAGGAAGTTGAAAGTAAATTCAGAACTGCTGCTTTGGTCCATAACTTGAAGAAATATAGTATAGAGGGCTGTTACCTTTTTTTCTTTTCTATGCTTAAATAAAAAAAGGAAAGGAAAGCATATGAATGCTGTTCTATAAATTAACTACAGGTAGGAAAAAATTTGTCTGTTTCAGGACAAATACTTCTTGATGTCTGAGAATTTGTCACTGTTTCAAAAGCTGAAGGAATCGCTGCAACAGGAATTCCTCCATTTTGTATCACTATGCCTGTAGACAGAAATGTCTTTAGAAACCCATAGCAAACAGGATACAGATTTTCACAGTATTTGCTAAAATATTCTGTGCAGGTAACTAATCTGTCTTCAAAGTGGTTGGCTAAGCTTTGTATTCAGACCTAGGAAAGTCTGTTGGTAATTCAATATGTTCAAAAAAAAACCCAATTGGGTTGTTATATTGTCTAAGAACAGAAAAACGAAAAGGGACCAAATTAAAATATATGTTAATATTTTAACGCACCAATACTTGGCAGGTTATTTGGATGTGATTATGGCACTGATATGAATGCATAGCAAGTTTATCTTGGAGAATGAATACAAAAATCTCACAGGCCAATCCAAAAGACTCACAGAAAACAAACAAGCCCTGCTACTTTTGTATTTCAGTGTTTGTGAAAATGAATCAAAGTTTCTTGTGACTGATAAAATTAAAATTGTACAACATTCATTCTAATGGAATTAGATCATACCGTCATCTTCCACTAGAGAGCAGCGTTTTCTTTTGAGAAAAGAGGTATTGGGTAGCGTCTTTATTTTTTTCTATTAAAGATAGGTTTTTTGCAATATCGGGACTGAAATGTAACTACGAGAAGGAAAGTTACCTGTTAAAATGATGTACATAAAGAAGGAGATTAAGTGACTGTTGTTTTCTTAAAGAGGGAGAGAGCAGGTCCATATATGCTTTTTCATTAATTAGTAAAAATTTCACTTGCATATCATTTGTCTATCTAGCTTAAAAAGCAACCAACCAAAAATCAGTACTTCAGTAAAGGCTCTAGTCATTCCCAAAAGCATTTGTGTTGCTCCTGTAAAGTGATAGAACAGCCGTCTGCAGTGTGTGGGGACATGTCTTTTCCATGCAGCTGAGATTGTTCCAATCTGCATTCAGTCTCTCCAGTGGGCACTGAAATCCAGCTCCCAGAGCTGCTCTGAAGCGTGAAGTTCTGGCAGCTGGCTCAGGAGTGTCTCACATCCTTCAGCTGTTGCAGAACTCCAAGGCAAGGCTGCATTAAAAACATTTGAAGGTGATACTGATCAATGTGAGGACTGGAAGTAATATGAAACAGGTGGTCTCTGTGTATAGACAGCTGCAACCAGCAAGATTTATGGAAGATGACTTCCACTTGAGTGTCTGAAAGCTACAGAGGTGCCTGTAGTTTGTAAGTTCCTGTTGGATTTGTGAGAATCTGGCATTGGCTGGTTGTGCTTAGGGGTTCTGTGGGCCTTGGGCTGCTCTGATACTGCATTGCTTTAACCACCAGCGTTACTTCTGTGTACATCAGATGGTAAAGGGTGTTTCTCCATGACAGGGTCTGTCCTGTGAGTCCCACTAAGCCTTCAAGCTCAGGAATAATTGCATGCTCCTTTTGGAAGCAAGGACAGTAGATACGACTGATGTGGTACAGGAATATGGTGGTATCTGCAGGTGTTGAGGACAGGGGGGAGAAAAGACAGGAAATGCAGAAATAAGCAAATGTGTGTGGAAGCAGAGTAGAAATTCAGGTCTGCTTGGGGAAGAAACAGAGATGGCAGCTGGGTAAAGTGACACACTGATGTTCATAATCTCTTTAAGGAGTCCTAGTGAAGTAATTGAAGTAGCTGGGAAAAGGACAGGTGTTCAGTCATTGCTGAGAACTAAGATTTTGTCATTTGTCCTGGGGATTGCTCTTAGTGGCTGTGATAAATGATAGTTAAATCATCATTCATTTTGTAGATGACTGTTAATAATGAGCAGTAACTCTGAATTAATTCCTTCAGGTATTGTATCTGTTTAGTTATAAAGCTCTTTCAACCAACTGTGCATAATTACAGCTGCTGAACTACAGTGATTGCTACGAAGTGTAAAAACTGCTGTTCCTGATGGGTTCTGCTACAACTCCTGGAAGATTGTAACTGTAATTAGAAGGCAAATAGGAATCTTTTAAAATGTGTTGAGACCTGCGGTTAGATCAGAAATATTCCTAGAAATCCTTAGCTGAAGTAAGTGTTTTGAATAATATAAAAGCTATGCTACTGGGACAAGAGACAGAAATTACATCAATTACTTTCAATTACCAATTACATCAGTTCCTTTCATGTGTCTCTTCCTAGAAGAGAGGTGACAACATCTATGAAGATCCGACAGGTAATTCAAGGAAGTCTGTGAATGTGAAGGAAAGCTATTCTAGGTATTCTGTGTTGCTGTTGATCATAGCCCTGTGGTGGGAGACACTCATTGCTAACTACTATGTTGGTTTCAGAACCAGATAGTGCAGAGGAATAGGTAAAAGAGGACATGGAGGTGCCTTTCTCACTGTGACTTTCAGGGTCCATGGAAAGCTGGGGTACCCCTCAAGATTTCATACCAAGTTCTTTCTCCTCCGTGACAGTGGTGTTTTGTCCAGTGGAGACAGTGTTGACCAGAAATGAAGCTGTTACGAAAGCAGCAAGTACCTGGATTATTAACCACAGGCATATTTTTCTCCTTTTTGTGAAAGTGTAGGTTGATTGTTTAATCTTTTGATACATATGGCAATTTTCTCACTGGGCATCCCTTTTATATGTTAAATTATCTAGATTTTTAGAAGCAAAATAAAGAAAATTGCCAAGAAATGCAAAAGCAATGGTGAAATGGTACTGGTAAACTTCATGAGTCCCAGAAAATGCCAGAATTAGTTATGAAACTGTGCAGTTACTTTTCTTGATTTATGATTCCAGGGTTTGTTGGTTTCTGGGAATTAATTAGTGTGGTGTGATTCATCCTGATGTGTCACAGGGAGGGGATTCTTTGGCTCAGGTTGATTGACAGCATCCCCATGGTTAATTGCTCATGGTGTTTGGAGTGATGAGGATGGCTCTGGCCATGCCATAGTGCAGGCTTGAAGCAGGGACAGTGTGTCACTCATTTCTGTAGGGCACAGTGGGTAGGGGATCTCTTTCACTGGAAGGAAGGACAGACCTCACCCCTTACTCTGCCCTGATCCCTGTGCTTTTGCAATTCAATGATGCTAAAATGTCTGCTGCATGTGTACGTACCTTAACAAGCCCACAAAGTAACTTGCTCCCTTTCCCATATGCCATTCTTCCAGATTTTTCCACTCATACTGATGTTTTCCAGTTACATCAGAGACCTTCTTTAAACTTATTTTTCAGAAGATCCATAGTTCTAGACTTACGCTACTGCTGTGCATTTTCTAGTTCCCTTTGCATTTATTTCTGTCTCCTTGTCCTTGTTTCTCCCACAGAGTCCCCCCTTCTGGACCCGTAGTGACTGTCACTGCTGGTGACACTGCTTCCCTGCAGCAGTGCTATGTCAACCATACTGTGCCACTGGCTGGATTCAGCTCAGCCATGCAAGGTTACTGTGAACATTTGCCTGGAGGGTAATTAAACCACTCAAGGAAGAAACATCTCCTCAGCACATCTGGATGTGGAAATCTACTGCCATCAAAATTACAGCTATGGTCAAATAACTTTTGAAAAAAAAAATTGACCTTATTATATAAGGTAATATATTTGTACTTTAAACTGAAATGAAAGGCATCCCTGCTTCATCTGGCTCTTTGTAAGCACTAACAACTGTATTCAAACCTTTAGATCTCCACTTAATTTTGTCTTTAGCCCGTTTCTGCTTTCCTCTTCAGCCTTCCTACTTAGCTGGCACAAATAGCTTCTGCCTTGCTTGTGTTTGTATGTATTCTATTGAAAATAAGTGTGGGGTAGGTTGAGCAGCATAGCAGCTTGGGAAGTAGCTGGCAAATGTAGAATCAGTTAACTGTTGCTGCCACAGACTTGTAAGACCTGGGGAAACCTTTAGTCTCTCTGTACTTTAGATTCAGTCTGTTAAAGACTATTAAATTGGAATAGTCTCTCCTGAGCGGTATGGTTGTGAGAGGAGACGATATAAGCATCAAGGTGAGTGGAGGGACTATGCTTGTGAAAACACACACGTTATAAGGAGTAAATATCATTGCCAGGATGTGGGGATTAAAGAATGTGATTAGCATCTGTTGTATATAGTTCTTTTCATTCTTTCATCTTCCGAAGAAAGTCAAAAATGCTAGTAGTTGGTGCTGTTGAAGTCAGCTGCAAGACAGACACTGACTTCAGCTGGAAAAGGAGAGAGCAAAGCTGTGAAGCTCTTGGTTGCCATTAATGATCTTGGAAAGTGAGGGTGGCAGCTCTGAAGGCGAGTTAAGGAAAAGAAAAAATCTAAAAGTACAAATAGCCTGTGGTAAAAAAGGAAGTATTTGGCTTGCCTTGCTGATGAAATGTATTTATCCTTCATGGAATATCCCTGGCAGATTTGGAGACTTTTTATTTTGTTCTTTCACACAGTCTTTTTATTACCAAACTGGGGCCTAATGTAAGTCCCCTGGAAACCAATTAGAGAACTCAGTAGAACTGGATGAGCTTTGATATATGGATTATATTAAATATTTCTATCCATCAAACTCCCACCAGTTAATATATAAGTTTCAAGCAATTGAACAACACTTCTCTATCATTGCTGCAGACTTGATGCAAAAAGAATCATTTTAACCTAAATCCTTTTTAAGGCTTCTGTGCTACTCAGGACTTTTTCTAAGATGTTTCTCCTTATTCTGGGCTGTGCTGGATATACTCTTCCATTTAGTATCGAGGTGGGGATTTTCTGTTTGTTTTGGGAGTTGTCTGTTGTTCAATTCTTACAAATCTTTGTATTGATAAAAAATTTAAGTTCTAAATTATTTTTGTGCCATTTTTCTTTTAAAGATACTAACTTGAATTGTTTAATGTTTAATTTTTAAGTTTATTTTATGCTGGAGAAAAATACAGATAGGTTGAAGATCTGTAGTTAATTTTAAACTGGATGACCAAACCTTGTGGAAGCAGGTAATGCAGCTGCCACTGTGCCAAGCTGAGACCTTATTTCATTCTGGAAATCTCTGATGGCTTTCCCATCCCTCCAAGGCATGTAGGCTGAAGCAGAGACTGTAGTACTTTTACCTTTCAAATGAGAGTATAATATAGGAGTTAGTTCATTTCACATTTGTTTCTGTTTTCAGAACTGATTTTAGTTAAGTCCAGTATTTTTTGTCATTTAAACCACCTGTCAGTCTTCAGTTTCATCTTGGTCCATGGTCTGCTCTGTCTGAGCAAATTGACTACAGCAAGTTGTACAAGGGTTTCTCTTTGACTTCATTCTCACTGTCATCCCAGTGTTGTTTTCCTCCTACAAAAATAAATTCTCTCTCCTGCCCAAGGAATATCCTGCAATATTAAAAGTAAAAATTTCTTCTCAAATTGGAAGCATATTGAATTTATACAGTATTTATGTAAACAGAAATCCACATATCACTGTGAATTAGCACTTCCAGTTTTAGCTATGAGTATGACACACATTTGCTGCAAGTCCAGCATATTTTTCAATGTTTTGACCATCTACCTTCATCTGGTTTTCACAGGCATTTATAAAACTGCAAAATTCATGAAAGTACACTAGAAATGCTTCTCCTGTATCATAAACTATATGAATTCAGAATGCTAGAGCATTTATTATGAAGGAATAATAATCCCCTCCAGCTCCCTACAATCCTGTTTATCTTTTTCCATGCATAAGGACCTTTTGCAGTTCAACCACATCTGAGGATTGGTCTGTTCTCAAATGTGGATGTGTTGGGTTTTGGGGTTCTTTAGGAAATGGGCTACCACCTCTTGTTATCCCTTGGCTTAAGCATTGCAAAATAGATGAGCTGTGGGATGAGCTCTTCAGGCATGTGTGGAAACACAGGTGTTGCACAGTATCTAGAGAAACAGAACCACACTTGTATCACATCTATCTCCATTTCTCAGGGAGCTCTTTGGACTAGAGATACTTGGACTACCCTGGAATTTTTGAGGAATATTGACTTTTCTGGAGCCATTTCGTTTGAGTTCAGTTGTGCCATGATCAAAACACTGCCCCTGGAAAGCTTACCTTGTAATTGACATGGATTCAACTCTTAAACCCTTGTAGGTCAGTGAGCAGGGAACTACTTGCTCTGAAAAGTACCTCTGTCATTCTTAGCAGAGCTAAGAGATGGAACATAAGGAAATGCTTTTGTTTCTTCAAGAGCCTTTAGATTCAAATTATGTTTGAAAATACTCATTACTGACAGAAAATGATGATGGTGAAAATGTGCTGAGGCATTCTCTGGAATCTTTACTATTATATTTGACTATCTTCTTCAACTGCAGTTTGCATTGTCGTCCTACAAGCTCCCATTTTACACGGCTTGTTTATAGAAGTTGCCCATGGATGTTAAGGGCACCCATTTGCTTTTATCTCCCTGTTTGTGCTAAAAGAAGTAAAAACAAATGATTGGTATAAATAATCTTTTGCCTTGACTTGAAAAGTGACCTAGAAATTGAACCGATAACAAACTGCAAGCAACAGCTTTCAAAGGAGCTGTTTAACATCTGCTTGCTTATAGAAGTTAACCACATCACAAGCCAGCCCAGTCTCCCAAAGAAAATTAAATCATGCCCCTGGTCTGTTCTAAGCAGATGGGTACTTGGGATTTACTTGCAGAGTGTCTTCCCTACAAAAACTGAAATTCTTAACGCCCCTGCAGGACTGTCATCAATGTGCCTCCATAATGTTTCTGGTTTTCTTTTCCTGCCTATTTTTGGAAGCAGTTGTCTGAGAAACAGAAGTGATTGTGTATATTCACAGCTCCAGGAGGAGACCATTTACCTACCCTTTTCTTCTCCCCCTCCTCACCCCAAACAAACAAACACCCTTCTTGCCAGCTAATTCTGCCCTTGAGGAAGGCCTTTTCTTTCTCTTTTAACAAGCTAATTAAATAAAACAAGTTTTTTAGTTTCTTTTTTGAACAGCCATGGGGGGAATCTAAAAACTTCAGCAAACTGTGTTTTCTTTCTGTGGAAACTTGTTGAGGCTGACTGAAATAACTGTCTCATCTTCATTTTAATTTGCCCAGAGTGGGAAAAGACCATAATAATTTTTATCTGAAAACTGCCTAGTGCAGTACAAGATGAAGCGACTGGTAGGTTTTATGGCTACCAAAAAAAAAAAAGGCAAAAAGTGGCAATATACTCCTCTGGTCTGCTTTCCCTCATGTGATATGTTACAGAAGTTCAGTGAATAAAGAGCTAAACCATTTCCTGAAGTTCACAGTTACACATTTTTGGGAAGATAAATGATCCTTGTACTTCTGTGAGTGTCCAACAGCAGCTCCCTCAGTCTGCAGTTGGAGCAGGAGCTCTGAGGATCTCAGAATTTACAGGCATAGCCCATTCCTGGATACAATATTGCCAGGTGAAATATTTTCCCTGGGCACTGCCCAGACTGGTCACGTCATGGTTTTGGGTTTTTTTAATAGCTAAATGAGATAATTTGATCTACTGGCACATTAAACCAGCACCTTCCTATCCTGCAAGTGCTAATTAATTGTCTATCAGTTATATTCATATGAAAAAATAAGCTGCTGTTGAGAGCTGCTTAGCTGCTAGTGTTTTGTGTTATAACCATGACAAAGTCCCTGTGGTGTTTGCATTGTACCTGAAGAGCTGTATTCTTAACTTGGTGATTTCTTCTATTTTTCATATGCCTGTCTTGGAGATTGCATAACCTTCCTTCCATTAACTTAGGATAAATCTCTCAATATTTTTCTCTAAACCATAGTTGTTTGAATCATATGAATACATGAGAAGCACAGCTTTCATTACAAAGCCATTTCTAGGATACACGACTGCCAATGGAGCCTGAAGACCTGTATTCTAAGGGCTCGAATACCAAAAAGCAAATGAAATGTCTCCCATGGATTTAGAATTAATTTTAAAATCCTCTAGTCTTAGAGAAAAGATTCTATTTTTGGCCATTAGAAGCTGTCATTGGTTCAAACTGAGGATTTTGAGGAGGGGATTTGCCAGGAAACCTACAGCAGCAGAGCTGCTGCTGCGACTTGGGCAGCAGTAAGCAGGCAGGTGCAGAGGAGGAAATGTTGGAGTGACAACTAATTTTGCATGGAAGACTATTGTCCAATGAAAAGTTCCATTAGAATGAGTTTGAGAAGCCTGTTTAAAGCCTAGATATGTCTAAAGTGTGTCTTATCAGAAAATGTCAGCATTCTGGGATACGGTAGTGATCTGATTTTGGGTCTCTGTATTAACTTTTGGCATAATAAATTTACATCCATTTCATAATTTGAGTCTTCAAAGTATACCCATGTCTTATGAAGACTTTCCCTGCACCTGCTAGACAAGTTCTACATTGAGTTAGGTAACAGAGATAACAGAAAGGTCTGACTCTTAGACAGGCAAGGGTCTGACAGCTGGACTCATGGAAGAGACGTGCAATGAGAAATTTATCTGAATTTTTCTGAGAGCAGACTTGCCATTTGCCAGACAAATGGAGTGTTAGAGACTCAGATATGACAAAAAGGTAGAAACTGCATTTCCAGAAAGAAAGAAAGAAAGAAACCTGGTACAACAGTGATTTACCTGCTACCTGGCACAGCCTGATAAGGGCAACAGACGATGTGGATCTGCAGCCAAAAGGGGGGCAGGCAAGGTATGATGAGAAGATGAATGTTTTATTTTGAAGAGGAGGCACAGGACTGATACACTTCTGGGAAAGGCAGGAGTAGCAACATCCAGAGCCACCACTTCCCTCTAGGTTTTGAAATGAGACTCAAGATAGTGAAGTTATGCCCTGCCTGAACAATGCCATTGCTGTTACTGCAACCCCTGGGCACTTCAGTGCCCAGTCAGGAAGAGGACAGAACTCAAGATTGTCTCTATTATTCCAAGTAGCAAAGAACTTCTGCATCGACCTAAAGCAGGGCTCTTAACATAATGCCTCATAATGAAATTAGATGGCATGTTTCCTTTCCTTTACAGGAAACACTTTAAGCACATACACAATAAAATAATATTGTTAAAGGAGATTAGCTGAGATTGGAAAGTCTCAAAAAAGGGACATATTTGAATAATTTGTACAGTCTTTCTTCAGTCTTCCTGTGCCTGTGCTTCCATTGCATGGTGTCCTGTGGCAGGCACAGAGGGCCTTGCCATGGCACTCAAGGGAGGGCTGCTCGAGTGGGTGGCACCAGGCAGCTTTCACTTCTTACCCGTGCTGTGATGCCAGCAGTTAATGCACACTGGTTAGCTAGCACTTGTGGAATCTACAATTACTTGACCTGCTAAACTGCCCAACTTACTAGAGAGAAATAGGCAGATTTTCTGATAAATTCAAATAGACTAGAACTAACATCGTTTGCAGGAATTCACAGCATTAGTCATTAGACAACAAAGGTAATCTCTGTTTATTTTGTATAGCAAGGCAAGTTGTTTAAAAAACCATGGATTCAAAATTAGAAGAAATTAATCTGCAAGAGCATTACATAAAAATGAATTGACCAAACATGAAAATACTTATTTCAAAATCACCCCACAGTTTCAAGTATTGTTGTAAATAATGATTTAAGATTGAGATTAATCCCTAACTCCTCTTATTCTTTGTCTGCCTTCACCAGAAGTAGAATGCATAGCACAATTGCATATAACCCAAGATGCTTTCACACGAGAGAAATCATCATCTACTGAGCTACATAAAGTGGCCTGAAAATCAGTTCAGGACCTGAATTCTCCCAATGGGTATGTTAACAGGAAATTTTAGGGAACAAAGGCTTTCCCTTGTACCTCACTGAGTACAAGGCTCTGGACACTACATAAACCACGGGGATGATTGGACCGGAGACTGTCAGATAATTGTGGTTCCTTGATATAATTGGGTTACCACCTCTACTGGTAAAGCCCTTTCAGTGTGACTGAAACGTATGAAATGTGAATTTAAGATGAGAACTGCTCGTGGTCATTCTACAGTCTTTTTGCAAATTAAGCTAACACTTGGTGCAAGTGATGTTGGCAGCCCGTTTACTTTCAGACAGAAAAGTTGTTACTCTCCCGTTTCGTTGATAAACAATTGCGTCCTCCTGCTACGGCTGACTCCGGACACAGCTGCACTCTATTTGTAAATTACCTGGTCTCTGGTCATTCATGAAACGCTGAAGAAATTTACAAGTTAAGCCAGCAGCTCTTACTAGTGTTTACATCTCGTTTGCAAACTTTTGTTTTTGCAAATTCTAATGGACAAAGCGCGTAAGCAGTGTGCTATTATTTGGACGTTTAGCTTTTTCCCGGTTTAGGACGGAATAAATCTTGACGCCGGTGCCGACTCCGGCAGCCTCAACAGGCGGCCGCTCCCCGATTCGGGAGAGGGCAGCGGCAGGGCCCGCCCGGCCCCAGCGCGGCAGCGCCGCCTTTGTCTCGCCGCCGAGACACCCGGGCCGGGCACCCCGTCCTGGCCCGGCGGAGCCCCGCAGGGAGGAGCGGCGGAACCTCCGGCAGGCCGCGCCGCACGGGTCCCGGCCGGGCCCGAGCGGGCCGGGGAGCGGCGGCGGCGGGCGGCGCGGTGCCGCAGCCCCGGCGCGGCGCAGGCGGCAGCTTTGTGTAGCCAATATGGCTGCGCGCGCCCGCCGATGAGAGGAGGCGCCCGGAGCTGAGCCCGTTCCCCGCACCCCCTCCAGGCCGTGCGGCGGCGGACAGAAGTTATCGCGACTGCCCCGCGGGGGTGCGGGGAGCGGCGGCGCTGCCCGCGGCTCCTGCTCCCGGCGGTCCCTCCCGCGGGCAGGCGGGAGGAGGAGGAGAAGTTGTTTCGCCGCCCGGGGGGGCGGAAAGGAGGCGAGCGGGGCGCCAGACGGAGGAGGAAGAGGAGCAGCAGCCGCTGACGGCGGCTCGTCCCCCGCCTGCTGGGGGAGGAGGAGGAAGAGGAGAAGGCGAAGCCGCCCTCGGCCCAGGTCCTGTCCCAGCTCCGCTCCTCCCCTCCGGCCGAAGTTTCCCGGGGGCCGCGGCGGGGGCGCCGAGTGCCGGAGGAGGGCGGCCGGCGGCGCCCGCCCCGCCTCGGCCCGCGCCTCCCCGGGGGTGGCGGCGGCGGAGCGGCGGGGCCGGGGGCGGGCGAAGTTTGGCCGGCGGCGGCGGCGGCCCTGCAGCGGCCATGGAGCCCAAGCACAAGGAGCTGCTCGCCCAGTGCCGGCAGAGCCTGGCGCAGGCCATGACCGAGGTGGACAAGGTGGTGGAGCTGCTGGAGGCCGCCGGCGCCCTCGGCCCCCGCGACCTGCGCGACCTGGAGGCGGCGGGCGGCGGGAAGGCCGAGCTGCTCATCGCCCTGCTGCTGGGCAAGGAGCGGGACCACTTCCAGGACCTGCGGGTGGCCCTGGAGAAGACGCAGCCCCACCTGCTCTCCATCCTCTACCTGAACGGCGTGGCGGGGCCGCCGGCCGCGGCCGAGACGGGCGGTGAGTGGGGCCGGGGGAGGAGGAGGAGGGCAGCGGCTGCCCCCGCCCACCCCCGCCGGGGCAGCGCGGGCCCCTCGGGGCCCCCCGCCCGAAGGTGGGCAGGGAGCGGGCCCCCGGGGGTCCTCCTTTTCCGGTGGAGAATAAAACTCTCCCGTGTTTGCTCTTGGGCTCTCGGTGCTTGTTTTCTGCTTCCGACCCTTTCGCTTTCTCTCCTGGCGGGAGCGCTGGTACTGGTCCCCGAGAGGTGCCGCGGATGCTGCGCCTTGCCCTCCGGAGAGGCCAGCCTCGCCTGGCTCTTGCGGCTGCTGCCGTTCCCCGAGGCCGGGTCTGGGGGCTCGGGAAAACCGAACCCGAAGGGGTTTTTCTCCCTCGAGTACCAACGCCGGTGGTGTTACACAGCCGCTCCTTGGCCGCGCAGAACTGAAGCTTCGCCGTGCAGCCGCTCTGCCGGAGTTGGCCGGCGGGCAGGACTCCAGCAGATGTGCCTTGGAGTAAATATTGTAACTCTTTTTCTCTGGAGCCATGTGTTTGTTTGAGGCTATATTGTTGTAGTTCTTCTTCGTGGTTAGAACAGGGAAGAGTGCTGATTAGAACAGGTTAGAACATTGATTTAACTGCAAATCCAGACGAGAAGATTTTGGGTGTAAAACACCTCCTTAAGTAAGCTGGGCTTTGATCCACAGTTCTTTCCCTGCTCTCCTCCCTCCAGAAGAAGTCACAGCCTACTTTCATGAGTACAAACCAAAGCTTTAAAATTACAGTAGGTGACAGTACATAAAGCCTTGCAAGTGCAGCTCTGTTTCTAAATGAAAAATTGGAGTAAATGGTAATTCTGTATTATAGTGATGTGTAGGTATTCTTACCCAGCACAAACAAGTTGACTGATTCAGAAATGTGAGGTCTCTCTTTGTTGTTGTTACTGGATTCAGGATTTACAGTGTCCCTACCTATTATTTATGTATGCTTTGGGAGGGCATATATAAGAGGACTCTTAAAAATGATACAATTTCTTTAAGAAAATAAAGCTATTTAAGAGCTGCTTCTGTCTGGAAAATAGTCCTTGCATGTGTGGTTGCACTCTGTACTCTGCCCTTACTTGAATTATGCTGTGCATGGTAAGAGTTCTGTAAACACAAATGCTTGGGGGTCTTAGGTTTTGTTTTATTTCAGTGTGATGTAGTGTATGGCCTTTTCTAATGAATATATGGCAGGACCTCACAAGATGGGAGAGAAATGGACTGAACAATAGACCTCAATACTTGAAACATTATGTGGTCTGACATCAATGGGAGATGAGGGCACTCACTGCCTTCCAGAATGGCACCCATGACGGCTTTGTATGGTTAGAGTAAAGCTCAGTCTTGTCTTGTTGAGAAGATGGATTGGTGGTACTGTGCTACCAGCACTCCCCAGGCTTAAAATCAAAGGTGTAAAATATGAAAAGTAGAAAAAAATATAGCGTATGTTGGACATAGTAATAGTCTTCATTTTAAAAATGCAAGTTGGAATTGAAGAATGTCTCACAACACTGAGTTCTTGAGGGAAAAGTAGTTTGTCAAAGTGAGCTATATCCTGTTTGACTGTCTGGGTTCAGGAGGCTTAATCCGAGTTAAATTTACACGTGTGGAGAAGGGTGTTTCTCTGATGCAATGAGTTTTAAAATGTAATTGCTTTCATTTATCAGTGGTAATAAACGCTAACTTGGAGAGTTATGGATTTGTTTTCCTTGTGATAAGCATTTTTAAAAATTGGTTCACAGGAGATTGCTGACAGCACACTTAATTAATAGTAAAGTATAGAAAGGCAGTGGACCTGAGCCTTCAAATACCCATGTATATGTTCCAGCACCCCCCTGAAGTGGTGTTATGGTAATTAGTCATGAGACTGCTTGTGTGTCCACTTAAAGTCTCTGGTAATTCATGATCTTTTTGTGAGTTTGTCCTTGATGTGTTTCATAAAGAGTTCATGTTTGAGGGTAACTGTGATAGAAAGGTTGAACATGTAATCAGTTTTATTCCAATATCTCCCTGTAGGAAGTTTGACCACCCCTCTGCTCTTCTTGTGCCATTTGGGAGTTTTACTGCTTTTTCACCGGAGATTTTGTAGGTGGATGAGTCAAGTCACTTTTTATTTTTTGGCAAGAAGTAAGATGTACATGTGGCAGTGAGAAGTGCTGGATTATGTATTTAAAATACCAAAGTGAAACAGTCCATGTCACATAAAATGCCTTTATTCTTAAAAGTGAAAAATACATATCTCAGACATCCCTTTGATTGAACCTATAGAGTTGAATAAGTTTTTTACATAATTAGTGTATGTAAAAATGATAGCTTACAGTGGTACATGTAATTTCAGTATTGTTTAGAAGATGAGGCTAATGCATATCACCGGAATGCTTGTTGGAAATGAAAACTATTTGTAATCAATAATGTCTTGTAGTGGTGTTTGCTAATTTCTTTTTTCCCAGTATGCTGCTATTGTGAGGGAAGTGAGAAGGTAATTTAGCAACATAATTTTGTTCAAGGTTTCAGAAATCAGCATACAGACCACTCACTACAGTAGGATGAGTGTTTCTTCATCCAGTTTGATGTGTGCAACATGTACCATTACTTTGTGTTTTCTTCCTTCTCAGTTTAAATATTGCCTCCTTTTGTACTTTAAAGGCGATGTGTGAACTCTGATGGGAACTCTGGTTGTTATTTATACCCGCAGTTCTTGTGACTAGCTGGACAATGTAGAGCTGACACTTTTATAAGTATTTATCTGTGCCACACAGAGGGAGGTAAACAGCTGGGGAGACTGCTCCAGGGAAATAACTGGGGTCCTGGTAGCTGCTGAAAGATTTTTTCACTCTGTCCCTACTTTGCAAAGAGCTTTTTTATCTTTATAGAGTTTCTCCCTGTTCAGTCCCATTTAAAGACGTTTGTCTTCTATGGGGACTTCTAATTGCTGATTTTAAACCTTAAACTATATAGTTTCTCCAATAAAATGTATGTTTTTTAAGTTTTCTCAAATTTGAAATAAAGCATAGTATGCCCAACAGTGTTAGTTAAGACTGCAAAATCAAAGAGGAAATTACCTTCTGTAACGCAGAAGCTAAAATGAAGTGGGATTTTCTGTTTCATTTAATCATGTTTAGAGACTTTAGTTCTTCCTTGAGTAAAACCTTTGATTACTACATTGCACTCCTTCATAAACATGAGAGAAATTGGCTCTGCCCATGTGAAAGTGGTTGCTTGGATGATTTAAAATGTCGTTGTATTTTGCACATGGATGAATTCTTTCAGTAGTGTGCTAAATTTTTTGTATATTTACTTGGGTGTGAACTTTTAGATTATCATTAAATATTTGATTTGGCAAATGACCTCCATCATGCATCTGGGAAATCCTTATCCTGATAGAAGTACCTATCCTTTCTAATATGAAGATAAATTATCTCTGAGCATTCAGTTTTCTATTAGGTATCTTGCTGCCCAGAAAATGTTTCATTTTTGCTATTGCTATACATGAATTTTACATCTTATAAAGTGTCCATGATGATAATGCAGTGGAAGGTACTTCATTGTTACAAGTGGTATTAAGATGTATTTTCTTTACATGTAATTAAAAGACCAGAATGGAAACCTGAGGAACCTTTGCAGTTTTCAAATTGCTTCAGAAAATGTAGAGCTTTTTACTTATATTTTTGTGATACTACAAAGATGGCAAAAAGGCAGGTTTGGTTGTTGAGCTTGGAATTTGTTCTCAAGATGAACAT
This sequence comes from Chloebia gouldiae, assembly GCA_003676055.1. Lineage (NCBI taxonomy): Eukaryota > Metazoa > Chordata > Aves > Passeriformes > Passeridae > Chloebia > Chloebia gouldiae. The sequence goes on along the minus strand of QUSF01000014.1, from coordinate 8,661,131 downwards.
GTGGGGCTGCAGAGGTGCACTTTATTTTGAAACTGACAAGATTGCTGAACTCAAAAGCTTCATGGCAGCTTGCACAGTTAATAAAATTTTAGGTTCACAGTTTTCTTTTGTATTAGCAGTTGGTCTTCTGTACTCCTCCAGCTGCAGTCAGTGAGCATGTGTTAGGCTTTAAAGGTGTTTTCTTTAACAGGTTCAAGATGAGAATATAAGTTTTTGAACTCAAAATTGATTGCATATTTTAAAAGATCTTTAAAGGGGCAGGAAAGAAAGAAGATGGTTATAGATTGATTTAGAAAATTTTTATTCTATTATTTATTAAGTCTTATTTTTTTCTAATTGTATTTGGTCAGACATAAAGTGTAAAGTCCCAGTCAAAAAGTAAATGTGGACATGTTTAAGAGTAGGGAAAAAAGTTTCAGCTTTTTGCTCTCTTTAGAGGGATTCTCTCAACTTCCGCTGTCCGCTTTGTATATAAAAAAATGAACCAAGTTGTTTTGGACAATATGAGATTTGAAATCACAAAGTTTTAAATATTTCAAAGTCTTTCAGCATGTTTAAAACCAAACAAAAAAGGCAAGCTCTGTGAGTATAAATTTAGGACATAGGCAGCTGGGACCCACTTCTCTGACAGCATCACAGGAGACCCATAGGAAATTCAGTAAGTCCAGGGTTGACCTTGAAGAGCTGGAATCATGACTGCTTGGACCTGGTGCTGGGATGTCTACATTTTGTTTCTTCTTTCCCATCTCTCACAAAGTCTTGACTGATCTCCACAAAGCAATGGCTGGCGACTGGCTAAAGGATTGGGATTGAGAATTTGTGCTAGTGAGGAGCTGAGATGCTCTGGAGGAAGAGCATGAGATGGGGAGGCAGGATGTGCTCTCAGTGTAGGCACACGGTGTGTGGTGATTGGGGTGGGGCTGGGCCCAGCCTCATCCCCAGTGGTCACAGCTGTGAGCAGCAGGTGAGCAGCACTGACAGCAATGAGCCAGGGAGTGCCCAGGGCACTGAGCAACCACCAAAGGGAGCAGAGGGCACACAGGGGCACTGCATCAGCAATCAGGGGTAAAAAAGGCTGGGCTGAAGAGCAAGAGGAGCAGAAGCTTAAAACTTTCTGATGAGGTATGGTGTTATATGGGGATGCTTAAAGCTTTCTGATATTGTATGGTGATACTCTGTGTATTGTGGCCATCGTGACTGTGGCATGTGCTGTGACACTCCTGTAGGAGCAAGGTGGAAGAAAGGGGAGAAGACACTCTTCTCAAGGAGATGAGAATTAGTGTTGTAAGTGTGCATTTCCAGTGAGAGGGGAGAATGAGGAGAAATTGTAAAAACATGATTTACTGACTCAAGGACTGAACTGACAATTTTGCAATTAAGTACAATTTATACTCCCTTCTGTCACTGAAGATTGAAGAGTGGGAGAAGTAGAGCAGTATGTTTGGGTTTTTCCAGACCTGTTATTAGTTCCCAGGGTAGCTACACAAACTGTGTTGCAGAATTTCTTAAATCACATTGATGAAAAAGCATTCAGGAGTCACCTTTGGAGGAGTGAAGCTCAGTAGCAGCACTGAGCAGTAATTAACCTTGATGAAATACCTGGCAGTAGTTTAGCAGTACCTGTGTTTTCTGATGATCTCAGATTTTTGGTATCTCGTGGAATTACCAGGCTGAAAAAATGCAGGGAGATTCTGGCAAGTGTTCGGATGGGTATTCCCAATGAAATGTCTAATAGTAGTAAGTTCATGGAAGTAGGCTCTCAATTCCAAAGAAGGAAATGCATGTTTTAGTAGTTCATGAATCCCAAGGGTGGCAGTTCTCAATTACATTTTTGCTGTGCTCAGAGAGGGAGTGGAAAGAAAGCTGCCCACAGTAACCTCCTGGGACATTGTTTTCATCAGAGTAAAGGGAATAATAACCATTTTTGTGGTGTTGGTGCATCCAGCTATCAAGTTGCTTTGGACACATACAGGACTTGGTGTCCTACAAAATTAGACACGATCACTAAGGAAAGCCAATAGGTGTCTGTAATTTGCTCCTTACTTGTTAAAGCTTAAAGATTTCCCGTTTCAGAGGTTTCAGATCTTTAGCTTGTTTTAACCACCATTCTCAGTCTCACTGTTCTCTTGCAGCTGTAACCAGTCGTGGTTTGTCAGATTTTTTGGACCCCTTGTCTAGCTAGTGAAAACCAGTCCACCATACGGGTATTCACTTTAGGCTTTCCGGTTCTCTCAGCAGTCTCTAATATGAGCTAATTTTTTTTCTCATTTACTGCTTGCTTTTGCCACTTTCTGGGTTTTCTTACCTTAATTTCTTCATTTTTGCTTAGTTTTCCTAGCTCCTATTAATTGTGACTTTATTATTTTCTAGCATTCAAATTCCTTATTCAGGACTCCAGTTGTTAGAAAGATATCAGTAAGTGTTGATAAATTGCTTGTAATGATTCCTTACTGTGTAAAATCCCAAGGGCGGAGGCATCTTTCAGAGCTGTTCAGTGCTGTTCTGGTTTTGGCTGGGGTTAAACTGTGATACACCACCAGCACATATTGGGTGCTAGTGTGAAGCAATTAGTTCCTGTTGTGGTTCTTTTCATAAGAAGAATTGTAAAATGATGTACATATAGTAATACTAAAATATTTCTTCATGTAAACTGTTCATAGTGTTGATGGAGACAGAAAAACGTTAGTGCGTGCAACTTTTTGTGAAAACATCTGTAGTCACGCAGGTGAGACATCTAGGCTACCAACGATATTGAGTAGTTCATGGTGAAATGTTACTTGGGACCTTCAAGATGCAACTCGTTGGCTACTTTTTTGGGAACAGTGGCAATTTAGAACTGAATCATTCTGATGTGGGAGCTGGCAAGTTTGCAGTGGCTGAGCTTTGGTTTGTGGCTAGCAATTCTTTTTTAATAGAAGCAGACAAGAAGGATGCTATCCTCTGAAGAGTCTGTCTCAAATGTTGGAGCCTGGCTCTTCCAAAAGGGCCGTTTTTTTGAGTTCTCAGTCATACTCTGGTATATTAATTCTTGTCAGTGGGAGCCAAAAATACTAAAATATCGAAGGAGGTCCCTAATGGTGTTACTTAGAAACCAATTCAAAATAGCCAGTGCACAGTGTGTGACATGGAATATATGCCTGTCTCAGGTTGTGGTGCACTAGGAGGTGTGTTGGTGCTGATGGGGTGATGCTGGTATCCACTCCTGTTGTAGCTGACAAATAAGGTCAGCTCTGGGAACTCCTGTTGCCAGCTGTTGTGCAAGAGTCTGATCCCCATGGGACACTCTTTCCATGCTTCTGAAGCTGGTGATAGCAAGAGCTGATGGCCCTTGAAGTTGATGGAAGCACTTGGCCACTTGAGGTGAACACTGAACGACATTTGCTTGATGGTCTATGATTACTGGGCATACAGAATAACATACTACAACTGGAAAGCCCTTTTTACCCAAACTGGTGTCAGAGGAAGTCAAAGGTAACCTATTTCATATATATAACACCACCTTCTTCTTCCTCACAGCTTCCAAAACCTCTAATTTCACAGTTCATGGGTTGAGCTGCTCAGCAGTTTGCTTGTTCACAGTATTAATATGCTTGTTCTGGTGAGCTGTGCTTTGTATTTTTGAAAATAATTTTTTTTCTAGTTGTCTGATGAACTCATTGTATTTTAAATAGCCTGTATCACCCTGATTAAGATTTACTGACCTGCAGCTGGAGACAAGAAGCAAGTGAGAATGTGAAACCATTAAGTGTTTCAGCTGGATAGTTGAGGAGTTGGTTTTTTGCTGACTTTTTATGTAGTTGACAATTTGTTATATATTGGATGTTAAACCAAAAAACTTCTTCCCCACCTCCAAACCTCGAAGCCAATGTTCTTTAAACTTACTTCAAAATTAGTTTTCCTAAGAATCTCCTTTCACTCTAGCTTTTTATTCTACCTACACATAATTGCTGATTCACAAATGTGTTTCTTATTCTGTACTTACCTTCCACCATGTGAGTAATCCCCATTTATATGTATCAGGTTGGGCATGTGCAAATGTTGGCAGAATCCAGGCCTTGCATACTAAGCTCTCTGGGTTGAACAATGTCATTAGTAAAGTACCTCTTGTACCTCAGAAAGTGAGGCTGATGGTTGTTTGCTGCTCAGTAGTGCTCAAAATGGAGTTTGTGTGGGTAGAGATAGCTGTGGTGTAGGTAGGAAGGTATTTTCCTTGAGGATGAATGTAAAATGTAGTGGGAATTGTGAGCTCACTTTTGATGTAAGTGAACAGTGGTCTTTTGATGTTGGTGCACCAAAATCCCTTTTCACATCTGTTCTCTTTTACTGAGATGGACAAGTATAAGTATGGTTTTCCGTAGAAGAATCAGAACTTTTGGGTTGTGGAAATAAAGCTGGTGTAGACAACTACTAATCTGTCTGAATTGTTACCTAGATGTTTATGGGATTTTTAAATAAGCATAGAACTATATTTATCATCTTTATTGTTTGTTTTTCTTGTTTTTATTTAGTTTTCTTTTGGCTAGCTTTCCTCTGTTGCATTCTTTTGTGGAAAAATCACCATAGGGGGAATTTTGTGACTTGGGTAACCATGTGATCTAGCTCTCTTTGGAGCACTTATATAATCTGAGTTTGCCTTCTGCAGTGATGATCCTCTTGCAGAAAGAGGGGTTGATTGAGTTGTTGGGAGTTCTTAACTAGAAAGTGACAGGAGATTGACAGATGTTGTTTTAGTAACTTCTTTCAGGGAATCTTGATACTCAGTTTTAAAGTTCTCTTAAACACTTCATGCATAATCTTTTGAACACTTGCAGTAATTTTTAAGGTCTAATTCGCATTTTGGTCATGATAATGTGTTTTTCAGGTGGTGAGCAAGTGTGCGTGCTTAATGGTGGTGAAATCGGGTTATCTAAAGGCTTTATTTGAAACTAAATCCATCAGCACAACAAAAATACCCAGTTATTAACTTCACTTCCTCAGTATTTAAAGTAGTAATGAAATTCCAGTCTGGTTTTTCTTTTCTGAACACTTCTGAGAGAGAGATGTTATTTGAGAGCTTGCTTAAGCTTTAATTGAATGTAGGATGTGTTTTTACTCTTTCAGTTTAAGGCCATTTGACTTAAGTAAGTGTGGTTAAAAAGAATATAAAATGCTAAGGTCTTAAAAACAAAACAAACAAAAAATTCCCCAATAAACAAAAAGTCATAATAGCAGGCTTTCCTTTGTAATTGATGAACTGGTTTGTCATTGTCATCAGTTGTTCCATCATATACTTCTGGACTTTGTAGATGTGCCTGAATTTTAGTAGTAATGAAAGTGCAAAAAGCAGTACTAAACCCTCTCAGGATCACAAAAGAGGGTTCTCAGGAGGGCGTTCACTTCCAATTATTTTATTTTCACCTTGAGGTATTGGTATCTTTTTCCTTCTTTTAATGAAGGGTGTATTGAAAATCTGACTGGTTCAATCCCTTTCCTGCTTTCTGTGGCAATCAACCTTAGGCTGCCTATTTTCCCCTCTCTGTTTAGATATGCTGCCACAGCTTTCCTTTGCTGCTCTGACAGTGTACAAGCAATCCTTGCTTTTTTTTTTTTGATGGGGAAATTTAAAGTTTTGAGGCTTCTAGTTATGTTTAGGGCATATTGAGGAAGGACACTTTCTGTAAGATGCATTGACTACTTTTGGTTAAGGGTCTGATTAGTTTGCCTCAAGAGGTTAATCCTGCCTCCCTCCCTTATTGAATAACTCAAGGCTGACTTAGGTATAGACTGCAGACATGAACTTTGAGAGACATATAGTGAGATATTTTTCTAAACTTCTGGCATTGAAAATGTGTAGGCCAGCACTTTAAGGTATGCTTTATTTCACATAAATTCATTTGTTATCCTGGTTCACGAACCTTTCCTATTTTCCTGGCTCCTCTGAGGTAATCAGGAGTATTTCAAGGGCTGCACTGTTGCACGTGTCAGAGCAGTGCTTTGGCTGAGCAGAATGTTCCTTGATAATATGGAGAAGTAGTTTCAGACCCTAAGGTAAGAGATGCTTTCTTCCTTGGTATTTTAGGATTTGGTAGGATGTCGGGAGCATTGGTATTAATATGAAAATAAGAAAAAACATACAAGAAAAACTTGTCTGTCAAGGCTGGTTTCAATCCTGTTCTGTGCAACAATGTTTTGGCTGAAACCTGTGAGTAGGGTGTGCTGGACTGGAAGAAAACACTGTGTAAATGCTGAGCTGTTTTTCTATCCCTGGCTGAATTGATCTTCAGTGATATGCTGTGCATACATGACTTGCATAAAATTTCATTTGTCAGGGAGTAGCTCATTATATTGTCTAGGATGTCAAATCGCAATTTAATTTTAGAGCCAACTATGGCAAATTTCTTCAGGGCTGCAGAATGCCAGGTTGTTAGTTTGGGTTTGATACTGAGTGTGTCTTTTGGGGCCTGTGATTTCCTCTGTACCAGGGATAAGCAGGAGGTAAAGACAGACTGGTGGAACTGGAAGGATTGCAGTGGCTATTGCCTGGCTACAGTAATGAGCACTTGGTTGCACTGTGCTCTCTTGTAAGAAATTTCAGGGTGCTACACTGCCCGTCGCTCAGCATCTCTGGAAAGTTATTTTTCTTCTTCTGCAGCTCTGCATTGCAATAATACAGTGTGGAGTTGATTTGTTTTGCCCTGTATCTGTGTAGTTTTCTTGTGGGCACATGAGCCAGATCCTTTTTGAGGGTTGTAGTAGCTGATGAAGGAAAACCGCCTAAAAAGTTCTATGAATTCATCTAATGAATTGCATTGTATTTGCAAATTTGTGTGTGGAAATTTCTAATACATGCTTTTTTTTTAATGAGAAATACTTTTTAAAAATATATGTATTGAAAGTAGATAAGATATTTAAACATTTCAGATGGTTTTTTACTTGTTCCTACAGTGCACCCCTAAATTAAAGCTTTGCTGAAGTATGGTTGCATACATTTTTGTTACAGTGTAAGATGCAAATGCACAGCAATAGCTAAAACCATTTTATTGCACATTGTGTTGAAATAATAGCTTTTGAGAGATAATAAGTATTCAGAATTATTCCCTGGTCTTAGGACAGTAAAAGGAGGTGAATTTGGATCACTGAGGCTGTAGGATTTCTGACCTTATGGATTATATCATGAGGCTTTGGCCTTGATTTAATTCTAAGTAGTGTCTAATGTAGATAGTATCTGCATTTTATGGGATCTATTTCAGAAAATAACCAAAAGTGCACTTCATTTGCTTGATTTCAACAGAACATTGTGAGATTATGGAGTGCAGTCTCATTTGGCTGGCTAATCTCTGTTCTCCATTTTCTGCTCTTCCTCACGTGTTTTTCAGTCCACATGTGGTGTCTTGTGAAGACAGGCTTCTCATACTGAGTACTCAGTGTCTGTTCTTGATGGTTGTGGTAGAGGACCTGTTATCTCTGTTACCTATGTGCTTTGTTGAAGATAAACCTAGAAGAAAGAGCCTAATAGGACAAATAACTCTGTATGACCTTAAGAGAGATCCTTATGTTAAGCACAGCTTCTTCAGTGAGACTCAAAAGTTTTAATTACATAAAGCACAAATTTCTGATGTTCATGTTAGGAACTTATTTTGGTTAATGAAGTTGTTCTGAACATTTATAAATAAAGCTAATAAATGATGTGGCATGTTGGAAAGGGGAAATGAATCGTGCCTGATGATTGGATTGCAGGGTACATCAGGGACTAGGCATTTCCTGAAAGGTTTTTTGAAAGTCCTTGAAGAAATAAAATTTCTCTTGAGTTCTCTTATTAGACAACAGAAGTAAATTATGGAAGTTAGTATTTCTGCTCCAACATTTTTTTTGTTTTGTGTGGGTGTTTTAGTAAGTGCATTTTAAATATGTATATCTGCAGCATTCAGAATGTAAAATTTGGGTTTGCCCAAGTGTTTTTTCCTATCACAGATCTTGCTGAACTTACAGGGGTATTTCCTTCTTTTCTGAAACACTTGAAAGAAAATGCTTTGTGGTGCTTTTTTATCTTAATTTTATATCAACCTCGAGAAATTTACAGACTTCTTTCTAAACAGGAATTACCTGAAGGCTAGTTTTCAGTAAGCATAGACTAGTTATCATAATGAAAACAATGAAATATATATAATTCTTCCTGTATTTTTTTTTCAGATCAAGATTAGGATTTAAATAAAGTAACATGGATTCTTAGAAAGTTTCATTCTGTACACACGACAAGATATAGTGTGTATCTGCATTTTTGTCAATTTTGAAATAAGAGACAATAATATTGTGATCCATGTAACAATTGTCTAAGAATCAACATTTTACATGAATTTTGTAATCTTACATCTAAACATGGTATAGCAACTAGAACTCAACTATCTCTGTAAGTAACTAACTATAGTTACTTATAGCAAGATTATTGAAGAGGAATATCCAATAGCAAGGCATAAGACATGTAGTTTAGCATTTTTCACTAACCACAAACCTACAAACAGTTTCTGCTTAGTGTCTGAAAACAGAAATAAGATTGCACATTACAAATGTTATTAAGTTTCCACTGATGATGTGCAAGTAGCTTTTGAGCATAGCAAAAAAAAGAATATTTTATCTTCATACACTGCAGTCAGTTCACATCCCATCATAATACATGGCAGCTGTAACAGTAGTGGTGAGTAAAAAGCTTTTTTAAACATTTCTTGTGTGGCAAAGAATTCTTTGTGCAAACTCTAACCTCTTTCTGCAGAATGAGAGTGCAGTTGTAATTTTTTTCAAAATTAGTGCCTTAAAGTATATGATGCAAGCCCAATCTAATATAAAAGTCCTGTGAGTATTTCACAGTAGCTGTGCCTTCCTGGCATATTTTGATAAAAATAGCCTACCAAATAGAAAGTAGAAATACAGGACAGCCTGCAACCTCTCCCAGTGGCTTACTGCTGATGGACTTTGTAATTACATCTGTCTATCTCCATCTGTACCCTGCTTGGCTAGAGGCTGGATTTAAGGTTAATTGTATGATGGAGGATCCTGGCTTACAGCTATATCTTAATTAGAATTCACAATCCTCTTTACATAAAAATATCTGAAAACTCTTTTAGAAAAAAACCCACTGATTATAGGGCAAATGAAAAGATTTTGATATTCATTTTTTCATAATTTGTGAATAATTTAAGTATATATAAATATATTCCCATGCCATCTGGTTTATTTCTCTTTTCATCTTACTCTTGGCTTCTGTCATCTTGCTTATTGCTCTTTGGCTTTTTAATTAAAGGAAAAAGCAGTAGAAATTACTTTTGTGATCACAGTAACATTTCAAAGGTTATTGAATGCTATGGAAAATAGTGCTATTCTATGTTTTGAGATTTACTGCTGTTGAACATAGCTCTGATATGAACATACTAAATCCCTTTGACTTGGGTGTATAATGATCTAATTAGTGTAATTAATCAATTTTTATTCTGTAAAATAGAATGTTTTTCAGAAATATATGGCTCAGTTCTTGAACTACCATACAGAGACTGAAGTATCCTTGGAAAGGCTGTTATGTTTAACTCTTCTGTTCTGATGGTGTCCTGACTGAAATAGATCTAAAAGTTCCTAAAAGTTGTGGTATGTAAGTGTTTAATTTAACGTGCTGGAAATAATAATTACAAGATTCAGAGAGTTCTCAGAATGCAATTTGGTGAAAACAGAGAAAATTCTGTTTGTTTCAGTGAGTTGTGTAAGAAGAAAAAAAGGAAAATACATGCTTATGTTTCATTTTGATTAATTTCATGTCAAGTGTTACAATGTAACTTGTTGGATATTTTTGTTTGTTTTATTTGCTTCTTTTTTTTTTTCAACTTGTAAAGACAGTGGTTTTATCCCTAGAGATTTTTCTTAGCTGAAGTGAGTTTCAATATGCTAACCTCTAGGTCTTAAAAAAAAAAAAAAAAAAAGAGGGGAAGAAAAAAAAAAGACCTTCCTTAACCAGCATCACCTTAAGAATTCAGTTCAGTTTAACGAGGTGCATAAGCTGTGCTCCTCTTTAGCAAGAGAACACTTTGTCTCATGGGTTGTATTCAGATATTGCTGCTTGCATGAGTTAAGATGATTAAGTATGACCCTGATCTTGTTAAAGCAGTGCCTGAGTTCCTGATACGATAATTTGCAAACAAAATTTGCTTTCTCATAGTGTCAGTTGCATTCCAGTTTGGCAGCATTTGGAAGTTAAGTGCCCTAGCTTGGTGATTCCTTGCTGCTGTTGGAATATCCTACAGGGAAATCATCTTAAATTGGAAAGGAGATGCTGGACTCAGACAAAAGCATGAAGATATTTTTTCAAACCTCAGAATTTCAGTGTTTTTATTTAAAACTTTTGTTAAGCACCTGAATCATGGAATAATAATATTTAAGAGCCTTTAAAAAATGGGGAAATGAAGTTGCTTTTTATCCCAGACATAATATATTTTGATAATACAAAATTAGTCAGATTTGTATACTGATTGTTGTCACTGTGAATCCCCAAGTACGGGATTGCATGAAGGTCTGCCACAAGGCTATGTAACTGTTCAGAGTACCTGACTCAAACTCATCTCTGATTAGCAAGTGATCTTTTTTAGCCATACTGCTGGAGCCATACTAAGAGTGAAGAAGGAAGAAATCTGCTCTGATATTTTTATTACTGCATCATTTAGGAACCTTTCATCTCTATGTGAGTTTTTGTGATTAAATGACTGGCACGGTATATCTTTATTAGTTTGGCATGCATATTTGGAACTGGTGGTTAAATGAGGAGAGTTGTGTCTTGGGGAGCAGCAGAACTGAGAGGAGAAATAGTCCTGTGACAGCACCTTGGGACTGAGGTGGAGAGAAGGGCAGTGCAGTGTGGTGGGATAGATGGCGTTAATGCTGGTGGAGCCTTCAACAGAGGACAAAGCACAGCTGGGTTTCTTTGTAAGGAGGTATCTCTTGGGTTTATGTTTGTACCGTATGTACAGAACTGGCAAGCCTTAGTTTGTGCTGGTGTGTTGTACCTGACTGTGGCCCGAGTGTCTGGCAATAGGGTGTGATTGTTGTCCTTGCTAATTACTCTGCAGCTGCTCCCTCCTTCCTTCATCATCAGTGTCTTGGTTAACTTGGTTACGTGGCTCTTTAAGAGAAGGTAACACAGTATCTGTCCTTTGCAAACTAAAATTGTTACATGTATGTTTAAGTTACTTAGCTCATCTCGGGATTTGCACTTTAATTTCGCAGTAAACTTTATACAGAAAAAAAAAATAAAGCAGTGTTGCAGTCACTTGCCTAGATGTGGGGTCAGCCCGAAGGCTGGTTGCGGCAAAGCCGGTAATACAGCTTTATAAAGGGGTTGTACGGCGGCGCTAAAATTCATCCGTGAGTGACCTCTGGGAACTCTGTAACTCTACACCCACACATCCTAATTGTCTGCTGAGGTCACAGGCAGCCTTTGATGTCCCACAGAGCGCGGTAGGGTACCGGGCCAGCTGGTTCAGCTGCCGGGGAACAAGAGCCCTTTGTGGCGGCGGGCGCGGGGCGCTCTGCTCGCTCCGGGCCGGGAGGGTTCGCTCCGTGCGCTGCGCGCGTTCGTGGTGCCTGACACAGGGCAGACTTCCAGTTCGTGTTCTTGCAGGAAAGCTGCTGATGTTTTCCTTTATAGCAGTGGTGTTTCTTCTAAAAGCCTACTAGAAGGTGGTTTGGGTTTCTTTAGTTAGTTAGTTGGGGTGGGGTTTTTGTTCGGTTTTTATTTTTATTTTTTTTTAATGCTTCTCTTCAGCCACTCTTGGACAAAGACTTCTACTCATTCATAGTTAAAACTAATGTTGTAATGTCTTTTCCAGACCTGTGTTGATAAATGTTCTGCAATCGAGAATAAAATTTTAAACAGAAAAATGTTCATATATGCACACTGTCTCATGATTCCAACTATTTGGAAAACCAAAAATCTGGGTGGTTAGAGATGTTGCTTTAAAAGAATATTGCCATGCCAGGAAGCACATGAAGTATTTTGAACTTGTATCTAAACTGACTGGCATGCAAGACATGAATTTGTGTTTAAGTTATTCAGACACTGTTCTTAAGATACTTAGTGCTGATTTTATAACTTCTTGCCACTTGAATATAAATTCATTCTGCAGCTTGACTAGCAGTGTTCCAGTAATTCTTGATTGTTGACCATACAGAACTAAACTTTCATTAGCCCCCTCACACCACAGCATTAACTTATATTTTTAAATCACAGGGACTGAGTTCAGTTGTTTGGTCCTAGTCATAGAATATTTGTTGGTACATATATGCTGCTTGGCCTAAGTAATATGCTTGCTTGTAATAAACACTTCCTATATGCTTTTTTTCATAGTTTCTTATTCCAACTTTTTGTTTTCAGGCTTGCATTGACTTAAGCTTAAGGCTTATTTCATGTTAGGAGCTTGCTTGCTGATCTCATTCATCCTGAAAGCAATGCTGAAGAGGGCAACAAATACAATTATAGCTATAACATAGCAGAAATAAGGAAAATGAAGTGTTATGCAGGCAGCACCTGAAACCAGGTGATAATGACTATGGTTATTAAGCAAACTTGTCTGTCTGTAATCAGAGACCTGTTTGTGGAACACGGACTTGATGAGGAAGACAATAACAACGTGATAATGACAAAGCTTAGCTGGGTTGGGAGGATTTGGGAGCAGCATATATGAGATACTGTCTGTACAATCAACCTGTAATCTTTGGAGTTGAGAAGGAAGATGAGTTGGAAGAGAGCAGAAGCAGAAATGCATTACTGTAAAGCTTCTCTGAAAGGTATGGGAAAGTTGAGTGGTTGCATTGGTGTTGAGTATCTTTATGGGCTCTTTGTCAGTATTCCTCTGGCTTTCTGCTTGGTTTTGGAAAGGAAATAGTTAAGGTTGTGAACAATTTGGAGAAATGTTTCTTTTTTCCTTTTGTAATTCCTTTATGTTACTCTTCTCCTTTTCTGAGGGATTTGATTTTTCATAGCATTGATCTGTGGTTAGATGAACAGTGAAAAGATTTATTTCAGCTGTTCTTTTGAGTAAGTTGGCTGTAAAATACAGCAAATTGCTGTTTACAAGCAGAAACTAATGGAAATAAATTGCCAAAATTCTTTTAAAGAAGGAGAAATATTTTGACTGGGAAATGAAAGTTGAATATTGAATCCAGCTTTTACTTTATAAGGTTCATGCTAAGAATTGTGGAGCATGAGGAAGTGAAACATTCTGTGGTCAAAATCAGAGTTTTCTAGTGGTTTGATTGTGGTAGTGTCAAAACCTACTTCCCTCTTTCAGTGTTCAGCAGCATGGGAAGCTCTTCAGCTGAAGTCCCAATAACCTGGGCTTCCTGTGCTTGTGGGGAGACTGATTAAAAGCAAAATGTGGGGGAAGAGAATTCTTTTTTCCTTCCACAACAAGTATTTGTGTCTTTGTTGTGTCCATTCTAACCCAGGATGTATATTCTATAGTCAGATATGTGCTATGAAGTAACTTCTCCTTGAACCACATTACCTTTTTAGTTTTGTATAGAACCTGTAGCAATTGGATAGCTTTTCAGGTCTTATGTGGGTTCCTGGGCAGTCAGCTTTCCTAGAGGCAAGCTAAGTGATTTCTGGTAACAGGTTGCCAGTAGCTAAAATGGCATGTCAAAAAAATTTCAAGCATGTCATGGGCCTGCATGTGTCATATAGAATTTGACAAAAGGGAAGGGTCCTTGTAAGTATGATGTTGAAGTAATGAGTGTGCAAGTGTGATGTATCAGTTTATACCTTCCTCCATTTATAATCATGTATATAGGGTATAGTCTTACCAGCGGGTGAGGTTGGAAAATGAAAGCATCGTCACCCTGACTTTGAAGACATCAGGGTTTTCTGTAAGTGACTTGTATGTAAACAGAGGTTTTGGGAGTCACTATCCTCAGACATGGTGTTTTCATTTCTGTATCAGCATTTCTACATCCTTGATTATTCCTTCCGGGAAGTCCCATGGGAGAGTTTGTATTGGCAGGGTATGTAAGGAAGTCTTGAGCTTGCAGCTGCAGAATCAGGTGGAAGTTGCTGTGTTGTGGACATTCTGCAGCCTGTATTTTAGATGAAGTGAGGGCTATAGCTGTTGCTGTAGAAGTTAATTCATTGGCACCATGTTGGTTCTTCACAGTGTGTATCAAATGGGACATGGCTGAAATCACCAATTCTGAAGCTTGCCAGGCTCTTCTAGAGGACCTGGTGTATTGAAGGCATAAGTGGGGCTGCAGTTCACAGCTGTTGTTTTTTTTTATGAAGCTGTCATTCATAATTGAACTTTTTTTTAAAAAAAATACTTTATTGATTAGTAAAGTGAGATGTGTAGTTGGTGTTAAAACACCTTCCAGAGTTTCTTGTACCTATATATACACACACAGGTTCCTAGACACATCTCTAATGTACACCACTGCAAGACATTTGGCCAAAGGACATTATGCTTTTAGTGGATGTATGAAGCTGAAATATTACTCGTTTTGAGTTCTTTAACTGATGCAGTACTTACTGTAGTATTTCAGTAGTGAGAACAGATTTCAAAATGAGCAAATTGCAATAAAGTACCAAGGTTCAAAGTTTTGGAAACATGAGTAGCATTTCATTCTGCATATTAGCTTCTTATTCCACCCCAAAAAAAAAGTGACTAAGGATGAAAATAAGTGTTAGATGGTGAACAGCAGTCATCTTCTCCTGGTGCTTTGCCAAGGCTCAGCTTCTGAGGAGTCTATGTCTCCTTCAAGTTATAAAGAGATCTTCTGTCTGTTTTGATAAAAAATAAACAGAATGGGGATCTCTGTCATCATGGTGTGAAGACTTAAGATTTGAGGTCAGCAGCTTTTTCAGTCTGCAGGGAAATGCAGGGACAGAGTTCATGTGCCTTTACTGTTTGCCTCACTGACATAGAAATTTATGTGAGACATGCAATTTATGTGGGAAGTATAAGAAAAAAAATTTTTTCCTGTGTTTTGCATTGGAGCATTTGTTGTTTGAGCAGAAACAGGAATATGCAGACAAATGAACATTGGCTCCAGCTGTAGATCATGTTTCTCTAGGTTCTCAATTTTGTCCCTTTGTCCAGCAATTTAAAAGCACTCTTCAATATCCTTCTCAGAAAATTTTTGCAACATTACTCTTTTCAGACAATAAGCAGAATTTTATTGACCTGCCTTTTTAACAACCACAATACTGCCATACTGGAGCTTCTGTCTTGGTAACAAGAGTGGGTTTTGTCATTTGAGTTTTCTTTGTGTGTACAAGCCATGCTGACAGATATTCTGCTGTTCACAGAGGCAACAGGACTTCTTAAAACAAAAGTTGTGGTTTGTTTTTTAGGGCTTCTGGGTCATGAATCTCATTCCTCTTAAAACATGTTGTTAGAGCTCTAATGTTGCTTGACTAGACCCATAAAGAACAGATGCATGCTATATTGCAACTGTAGGCAGTTTTATCTCGGGTATTCTTTTGCTTTCAGTTTGCTGGAATTTTTTAGTAGGAAAAAAGTCAATGTGCTAGCATTAATTTTTGGTTTTAAAATTGGTGTTTTATTGTTTAGGTGTTAATATAATTTAGCTTAATACCAAACTACATGAAAAAGGTGTCAACCGTGTAAAGATTTATCATGCCTTACATGAGGGTGATTTGGGTTTTGGATTTTCTTTATACTATACCTGCTTCTTGTTGTGGCTGTATGAAATTGGGAGCTGTGTTTTAGGCTGCGCTGTCCCAATGAGGTCAGTGATACAGTGGCAGAGCTTGTATGCTGCAACACAGATCAGAGTGAAGTCGAGAAAACTTCCCTGCTTATCTCTCCTGCCCTTGTTCTTGCATTGTGCCATCTGTGCTTAGACCTTCTATTCACGGGGACACAGGAGGTGTCAAGTGCCCTGGAGGTTTGGCATAGGGAACGAAACACTAAAGAATGTGCTAACATTGGTATTACTACTTGACAGGTGAACGTTTCCTTTCACACCACAGCATTTTCTCCTTACCTATTCCTGCTCTTAATTAGCATGTAGTATTGCGAATATCCTATTCCCCGTTCTTTTTCATCCACTTTTTCTATGCCTGTGCCACTAACTAAAATGCAGTGGTTTATGGATAGCCACTAGAGAACAAGCAGAGCTACTATGAGTGGTTCAGTTTCTCAGAAAGCTTTCTGCTTCCTATTAATTTTGGGAAAAATACACTGTAATTTGACAGTTGTTAAGGTTGATTTCTGTTCTGTTTGTGTTGAGTATTGCTGGCTAAAACTTCTGGCTGCTGAAACCCCATCTGTTATCTTTCTTCTTTATTTTCATTGTTTGTGGGAAGAAAAATGTGTGTATAGTTTATGGGCAAAGTGTGTTTTAACGAATTTTAATCTGAAATTTTAAAACCAGTAATAATGCTTTCAGTCATCACTAGATCCCTATCCATACTCTTACAAATGTAGGCTACAGCACTTAGCATAAGATACTGTTGATCTTGAGCTCAGGTATAGAGGTTAGAATTTCTTTTTACTAGTTCATAATTTTGGGAAGGTAAGCCTAAACATAATTTTGCTTCTGTGTATCAACAGTGACCCTCTTAATTATTTCTTAAATTTAGTTAAAGAAAATTAATCAAGCCACCTCATTGTTCTGTGACAAGGCTTGCAACAGAAAATTGTCATTTGTTCCAAGTGACATCTGCTTGTTTAACTCATCACACAGAAAAACCACCTTGGTAAATTGAATTAAGTACGCAATCCACCTGTCTTTGTGCTACCTCTTGTTGCCAGTTAAGATTTTAGTTTTTTCTGCTTAATAAACATGCTTCCTCCAGATACAATATTCTATATTAAAAAAACCAAACAAACCAAAAGTATGCAAGTGTTTTCCTTACCTCATTTCCTGAAAAGTAGGAGGTATAGGCATGGTTTCTGATTTTGAAAATAGAATACTAGATTTCTGGGTAGGAAACAGGGATATTGATGAGGTGATAAGTGTTGTGTAAGATTATCATATGTAAGTTGGACTTTTTCCTTTCACAATACAGCTTTTCATTCTCTTCTCCAAAAATATAAATCATAAGAGTGCCCTTTCCCTACAGTAATGAAACTTACCTTTTTCATGCTAAGACAAACAAAAAATTAAAAGTGGGAAAATTATAGGGGTTGGTTTCAGTAAGAAGATCAAGAGTGTCTCAGAAAGCTGTGAAAGATGATGAAAAGCTAGAGATCTGTTTAGTACAGGGGTCAGCAGGTTCCTTAGGGCTCTAATTTCTACTAGTAAGGGGAACATCTTGTGTGATTGTTGCTTTCCATTGTCCTAATGGACCAAGAATAACTTTGCTGTTGCAGTTTGGATTTCCTTATCCTGTTTCTACTGGTTTTAGTAGTTGGGTTTTTTTTTCCCCTCCAGTAGAAGGGGAATGCTTTGGAAGATCCACTGTACTTTTGAAAACACAAAGCAAATTCTAGTGTCTCTAGATCTGCCAGTAAAAAAAATAATGGGTTTTTTTTTTGTGTATAAGTCTTTCCATTTGAATGTTTATCTCCACAATTTCTTTGAATCATTGTGTGTCTTATGTTCTCTCTAGCTGTCCATTGTCACTGCTGTTTATTTTCTGGATATTACTTTTATTTGTATCTGCTCTTACTTTGTGTAGGTGATAAATGTGCAGTTGTGTTCTGTGTGTGACAAAGCATCCCAATTCCCAATCTGCCAACACTTTGTTTCTGATGAATTCTGGCCAGAGAGCACTGCTTGCCACGCTGGCATGAATCAGTGGATGATCTTTTAATCTGTGCAAATGCTTGTCCTTTTTTGCACGAGCTGAGGAACCAGAGAGGTGACATTTTAAAAACACTTAAGTTGTGATGAGAATCATCCTGCCTTGAAAAACCAGATGATGCTGGTCTACTGTGCCTAAATGTCAAGTGATTAATAATAGTGGTTAGTATTTGCATTTCTAGGGATGATTACAGGAGTTCAGCCTAGAAGTAGCAGGAGGGAGGTAAGTTCTGTAACCAGTCAGGGCTTATTCTGACTTGTTCAAAACAACATACTTCCCTGATAACAGATTTTTAGTGAAGGGGTGTTGCTCATCTCTTCAAAGGGCCATGGTAGTGCAGATATTCAGAGTTCAGTTTTTCAAAACTTTCCTGACGACTTCTCTTTACTGTCTTGAAGGCATCACCAAAGAGCACTCAAAGCTGTGCTTTTTGATGGGCAAACTTCTTAATGTAGAATGAACAGGTTTCAGATGTTCTTATATACAAACTGAGCTCAGTTTTGAATTGTAAAGCTCCTTCTATTCCTGGGAGGGTGTTTCTACCCAGTGTGACTTGGATAGTTGCAAATATTGATCAGCTCCTGGGTTTTATGTATTTTTATTTTCCTATTAGCCTACCTGAAGGTAACAACTTCATTGTATTGCTTATTATATTATAGGACTCTGATGCAGTCCTGTCTCAGAGGACTGAGACAGGAGCTCTGTTTGGGTGGGTGAAGAGGGCTTGTGTTGGGTTTTATTTGTTTGTTCTCTCAAGTGTTAATGTACATTTGTGCATTGAGACTCTTCCCTCTGATAATCTGTGTAGAGAATAGAGAAAAGCATGCTTTATGAAGCTGAAAGATAAATAAATGTGACCAGTCTCAAACTCTCACCTGTCGTAATACATAACTGGATACATACAGAGAACACGTGAAAAAATAGGAGTGCTCGAGGGATTAAATCTTTCTGGTTCATCCCATTGTCCTCATACTGAAGATAAGTAGCATGTAGGTAATCTGACTTTGCTCTTGATCAAAAAAGTCTGAGCCTCTGTGAAGTCATAAATGTTTCCTCTGGCTGGAAACAAGTTGTTGGGTGTTGGGGTTTTTTTGTTTGTTTGGTTTATTTTACTTTCAAGATCTCTCCAGTGGCTTGGATTTCTTTTCCCTCGCTTATTTCAATTATCTCAGTTCTTTGCTTTTTTTTTTTTAAGTACTGATTTATTAAGTACTTTTGGAAGGATTTCTGCATTTTAAATAAGCTAGAATCAGCACAAGCATCTTTAATTAAAAAGCAAATTTAGCCCTTAAGTGAAAAGTTGCAGGATTTATTTTCCTATCAGGATAAAGGGTAGCAAGGAAGTGAAAGCAATGATTTAAACAGCTACATGCTATCAATCCTCTTTTCAGTTGAAGAATTTAAATTTTCTTTGAAGTTTTCCTGTGATGTTATTTGTGAAAGAAAAGAGATAGTTAGATGCTTTTGTACAAATTAAAGCCCTTTTAGGATTTGTTGCATTGTGGATTTTGAAATGTGAACTGCTTTCTAATGGATCCAAACTAATATTCACAGTTGTTTTTGACATATCTTCTAATGTACTTAGAATGTCAATTTTTGGAAGATATTATCCAAGCAGAAAGAAGATGTTGTGATGAAGATTCCCATGAGGAATTTGTGGTTTATAGCACTCTTAGGAAAGATAATGTTGTTGAGATGAGCTCCAGTCATTTGTTTGCTTTTACATACTTCTGATTACACAATTAGACTTCCTTTTTTTTTTTTAATCTACTTTGTATTCTTAACATTAAAATAATGCAGCAACATATGAATAGGTGGATTTGGAAAAACCGTGATTGAATGTAACCCACTTGTTTGTAATTTAAATATCTTGAATATTCTTGACTTATCTAATGGCAATGTAGAAAAAGAATATCTCTGTAACAGCAGCAGTACTATGAGAGAATAAAGAAAAAAAGTGGTGAAAATATCTTGTAGAGAAAAGTTGCATTATCAAAGATGGCTGTAGTTCATGATGGAAGATTTTAATCCTGTGATAAACAGTGATCCTTCTCAACCTATGTCGTCTTTGTCATTTCCTGAGCAGTTTTTCATTTTACAGAGCAGTGGTCTTTGTTGTAATGTCTTTCAAATATTTGGTGGTTGTGGGTGCAGTAGCACTGTAATTCATCCCACTTTAGGCTTTAGGAGGGTTTTGTTTTGGGGGAAGTCTTTTCTTAGTTTATAGGACTTGGTTTTGATTATAGTTTAGTTAATGTTTAACTGTGTCAGTGTTTCATGCTGGAAACTGTGTATGTGAGGAAAACAATGGATGTAATGAATGTTTACCTTTTTTTTCCTTAAACTCATTACCATTCTCCTCATGTTTTTTCTGTCCTCTGCATATCCTTGACATCCCTATTCTCATATCTATTGTTGAAATGGGAAGCACAATGGAACACTTGACCCTGATGGCAGCTGGTCTTATTGACACCATCTCCTTTACAAAAAGCCCCAATATCTATGGAACTTGTTCAGGGAAAAAGATGTAAAGAAAGCCAGTATTCTGGGGAGAAGAGGTATCAAAGCCAGCCGTGAAGCCTGCACAGCAAAGCCCGTTCAAGGCTACTTTGGGGACACATACTTACTGCCTCATCTGTTGCTGATGTAGAATCAGTGCAATGTGGATGTTGATTTGGTTAAATGAAGAGGTTGCAAAGTGTTGCAGTCTGCTATCCCCAACCACTTGGCGTGTTCATTGAGGGCATGTTTGTGCTGCCATCAGTACGTAAACCTGAATGTTTCCACTGTCCCCACTCAATCTTCCTGCCTGACAAGTGGTGCTGATGGGGAGGCAGCATCTTCATTTGCTCCTCTGCTCCAAAATGAAGATGAGATGATTAAAGAGAAACCAGACCTTTCTGATGGGCAGGTGACTTCCCAGTCACAACAGGCCTTGACTTACTGTCATAGTCACCTGTCTTGAGTGAGAGGCCACTCTTCTCCCCTCAACAGCTCTGACTTCTGCTGTTCGATATGCCATGTTCTACTTCTTATGTGTTGTCCTGCCTGGCTTCCTGTCACTGTCTTCGTGGACTAGGGCATTATATTTGCATTTGGAGTAGCATGCTGGACATCAAGTGCGTTTGGCATATCTCTGTTCCACAGACTCCATGGAAGTCAGCTGCACTCCATATACCTTACTGTGTGTGCTGCCATGTAATGCTAATGCCCCTGCTTCCTATCAGAGTGTGATTTCAGGCTTTTGTCAGTGCATTAAGCTTTAGAACTTTTTCTAGAATTGATAGAGCCAATAGCATTTGGCTGACTGTATTGCAGGCATTGCCACTCCCTTCTCCCCTGCACCCTTAAAATTGCTCTTAAGGTGAAATTTTTTGTTCTGAAAATCCTCCCCTTAGTAAGATTTGCCTGTCTGTCACTAGAACCTTAAGTTCCCACCTATTGCTTGTACAACGGGTTGCTTGGTAACGCAGACCTGTTGGATTAAAAGGTCCTAAGTAAGTCTTTAGCTACTGGGTGACTTGTTACACTTGCAGCAGTTACAGTTGCTTTCTCCCACAACAATAACTGCAAAAAAGCTAAAGGGCCAATCTAGCATGATGATTACCTCGTTATGTAAGAAAACTCCTCTCTAGACACTCAAATAAATTTAGTTTCCAAACAGGGTCTTGTCATTAAGAAGCCTCTAGGAATAAGCAAGGAAACTCCTTTGGCATTGCAAAGCAACCATATGGCTGCCTCCTCACTCTGCACAGCAGAGGCTGAGAACATGGTCTCCTCCTTGTCCTGCAGTGACCGAGAGAGAAGTAAAAGTAGCAGCAGTTGTGTCCTCCAGAGAAGAGGCAAAACCCGGGAATTCAAGCTATAATTGCTTCCAGATGAGTTCCTTTTTTCCAGCAGTCTCTGCTCTTAGCTCGCAGGTAGAGTGAGCATTTGTATGCATGAGTGCACTGGTACTTGGGGGAAGATGGCTTTCTGTTCTGTTTAGTTACATGTGTTACTTTTGCCTTTAGGAAGCTTAAGCACTATTTCTGTGTATTCCCTGTGTGTGTCAGGGAGAGATCTGCTCACACACAACCTGGCAGTGCCTGTGCCAGTGGATGAGGTTATTGGGCTGTTACTGCCCCGTCACAGCCGAAGGTTACCTGGGTGAGGGATGGGAAGTTCTTCTGGGTGGTGCAGCTGTAACCAGAAGATGCATGAAGTTCATGCCTGGGGATTACTGCAACAAACTGTTTTTGTAAATAATTCATAGGTAATAGACTCCTGCAATAATCACTCAGTGCAGCAGAGCGATTAAGGACATACTTCGTTGTGTTGTCTGAATGAGAGCATAGGTGTGATTTCTTTTTTTATATCTGTGTGTTTGTCTTTGGAAAAAGTACAGTCTGTAGATCAAATATATTCTTAATTGATATTGTTACTTTCTCCTCCCCATCTTCTGAGGTCATAGCAGTGCTTGGAACTTGCAAGAGTTGTCTGGTTAAGCTATTAGCTTTGTGAAAGCTGATAGATTTCTGGAAAGATCCTGTATGGTTGCTCAAATCTGTCTGGGTTTAGAGAAGGGTCTTGGTCACTTTGCCATGGATTTGACATTTCCTTTGTCTGTGGTACTTGGTGTGTACAAGTAGTATTCACACAGTTCTGATGACATTCCTATAATTGCAGATGTCTGGTGTTGTTTTTAATAGCTGAAGATCTGATGCTGTACTGACTGACAACTAGGCACAGAATTCAAGGCATCTTTACTGATGTCGCTGGCCTTAATTTTTTTAATCTAGGTCTTAATAGAAATTGTCATATTAAATCATAATTATCACTTAAATCTGACTTTACGTTTGTTTTTACTAAATGTTTCAGAGAAAGGTGCCCCAGTCCTTCTTCTTGTGTGGAGTCTTCTGTCCTTAACAGGAGTGTATTTTTAATCACTTAGAATTCAAGATTGAATTAAACAATAAAGCATGTATATTTTCCCAAACAGCTCTTCTAATAATAATATCTAAATATCTCATTAACACCTTGTTAGAAAAAGTTTTTTCTATTGAAAAGGAAAATAAACATTTTGACCTGCACCATTTCTGTAAAACTGTTCCAGACTGAGCTATTTGGGAAATAAAAAAATACGGGTTTTTTAGCTGCTTAATTATTTAAAAAGCCATTACATGTTCATTTAGTTTTCATGGTGTCCTAAAAATAGATGTGCAGAATAAATAACAAAGCTGTGCTTGAAGGCAGATGGGGAAGAAATAGCAAACTTTTGGTGAGATGGCATCTACTTTTATTTGACCTTTACTGCTAAGTTTGTACCTCTGTTCTTGCTCATATCCTTCAAGGTAGATGACTGTGAAACATCTGAAGTAAGTGTGACACAGATGGAAGCAAATACCCAATTGAATGTTTTGTATGAGATCAGAATTTAGAGTCTGAATTTCACACAACTTGCAAGCAGTGACCGTGACTTGTGGTTTGTGACAAATCTGGCTGCACAAGCTGCCAAGGAAAGAATAGCTTCAGACACAGAGCATGGCAGATCCATGTGGTCTTGTGCTCTTTGGGCAGTTTTGTTGTTGTAAAGGCAAAGGGAACATTGAATTCTGGGTCATTTCCAGTTGTAATCAAACAACTGCTCCCCCCAGCATGTAGGAGTCTTGCCAGTGTCAGTTTGGTTTGGTGCATGGAGATGTGGATAAAGCAATGTTTCTTGTGCTGCCCTCTCATCCATTGCATTGGACTTCTGTCAGAAAAATCATTTGCTGACAATAAGTTGAATCAGCTGGCAGTCAGTGCATAGGGAGGTTGGGAGGAGGAGCACAAGTCAATTAACAATGGAAATTTTCAGCTGAGGAGCATGGAGGATTTTTTTAACATTCTCCTTAAACACAGACAAGTAGCAGAAGAAGAATTTTGTACAGGCAAAGCTTCTTTCAGTCTCATTCCCACAATAAGTCAAGTGTTCCTAGTTAGAAATCGTGCCTAATTTAGGAGTCAGCCATACTGCAGGTCTAAATGCTGTCCCTAAAGATGGATGACCTACCAAGAGCTGTGCAGCCAAGAGCTGAGCACTCCCCATCTTGTGGGATAAAACACCTCATGCTCCTTGAATAAACCCCCTTGTTCTTCCCACACAGAAGCAGGTTCAGTATACTTGTCTCTGTGGCCCTGTGCTGAGGGTGTTTGAGACAGGAACTATTGCAACACAGTTTAGTTCATGTAATGAAGCTTGAAAGATGAAATAGCCTTCTTTGAGTTGAATTGTAGATAATGGCAGGGGGGAAATAATTAGAGGACTGAAAGCCTATGTGCAATTAATTTTGCAAAGGTGAATCCCTGCCCCTTCTTTGGCCACTCCAGTCCCCTTGGATACACTATGCTTTAGAGCTATGAGCAGAGCCTGTGTATTTGTATGGAGAAGGATGAGAAATTTCTATGTACTACTGGCAGTTGACACCTTATTTCTCTTAATCTGAACACTATTTTTTCTCACAAGTCATTCAGTAATATCTCAGAAGATATCATACTTGATCCTTTGTAGTACATTCTTACAGAAGGTGCCAAATGCAAGCTTGATTTGGAATCATTATTTGTAAATTAGCTGGCTTGGCTTTTTAAAGAAGTTTCTCTTTTAAAAATGGGTGATGTCCAGTGTTACGTGGTATTTCACAATTCAGTAGTTAGAAAGATCGAAGAGAGAAATGTTCTGTTTTCATTTTGTATGACTAGTTTAATTCCACCAGTCTTGATTTGATACTGCTGATGAGGATATTGCTGGTTTAGACAGTTGCTGTTTTCTCAGGGAGTGTAAGTTTTCTCTAGTTTTTTCTTCATTCTGTTTTTTTCCTCTTTTCTCCATTGTTGTCTTTCTCAGCAAGAAAAATACATACCACTCTTTCTGTGTGGCTATTGTGTGAAAGATGAAGGCAAACTGGAACACAGTTCTTTGTTGTCCCTGGAGGTGGCTTCCACACTTAAGCAACAAGTTCCTTTCCCAAATTTGCAAGTTCTTAAGTGGTCTTCCTGTAGTCTGATTAATAAAGACAGTAATAACTTAAAGAAATATGACTTGCTCTAGTTGTTGAAAATAGAAGGAAATTAGATTCTTAAGGTTCTCAAGTATATACTGTAGCAATTTCTAAATCCCTATGCTCTGTCAAAGCTGTTTAATACAGACAGGAACTGATCCAAAGCTTATGTCTGGATAAGTAAAAGAGAAAGCAAGTCTGCCATGTCAAGACAGGATGGTTATATATTTTCTCTCACTGTATGAATGTGTATCTGTAGAAGATGTGTTTGGTTTTTGGTTTGCTTGTGCTTTTTGGGGTTTTCTTGTTAATGTAGTTGTTGGGTTTGGGAGTTTTCCTTATTTCTATTTTTAAGTTGGTGTAGGTTCTACTGTATTTCTCAGAATCCTGTCATTGCACGGTGTAATTTTGAACTTTGGGAACTTGTCAGCAATTATTATAAATCAGTGAATTGAAATCAAATGTAGCAAGTTTTACCACTGGGGAATTTCAGTATGCAAAGTGAATACTAACAGAAAAATATTAAAGTGAACTATTTGGAAAAGTGTGGTGAAAGGCATAGGAACTAGGTTTGAAGCACATTCAACCTTTATCTAAGAATGTATTTATGGCTCCTTATTTGGTTTAGTGTTCAGATCTTATTTTCTTTTGGTGCAATTGGACAAGATGGACGGTCAGAAAATATTAAGCATAGGAAATAAAATGGATAATTCTTTTGAGGGGAGGGTGAATTTTCAACAAATTTATTAGAATACTGTGATTGTGCAGCTTGCAAACAAACGGGGTGTTGTAGTGTCTTTGGTTATAGAAACTAACCTATGCCTTTTTTTTTTTTTTTTTAAACTGTCTAAATTGCTGCTGGGGTGATTTTGAGTGTTTTCATTTCTGTGAGGAGGCATCCTAATGAGTGGGGAAATTTTTCTTGAAGCATTTGCCAGTACCAATGATGTATTGCTAGTTTGATCAAGCAAAATATGCCAAGCACAGTGCCACTTTAGCCTGGCTTTAATACAAGGATGTGTGTCAGTACAGTACCTTAAGATGAATTTGAATATTGTGACAGCTGTGTAGAGACCTCTGCTTATTGTTTCTGATGCTTACTAATACCGCTTCTGGTGACAAAGGTGACACTTGTTACAGATAATGAACTTGTACCCTGTGTAATTTAAAAACAAAACGAAACAAAACCAGACAATGTTACTAGATTGTTGTTGTTATTGTAAGTAAGGAATTATGAATGGGTCAGATGATTCCTCCCCTCTTCACAATTGTAGGTTTTCTTGATAGCATACCATGCATACCAGACCTTGCATCTACAAATATGAGCTAATGTTTTAAGAACATTGCTTTGGAGAGTCATATTTCTCCATTGATGAAGTCAGCTTCACAAAACCTTTCCGTCAGTTCCAGAGACCAGAATTTAACTCCTCTTAAGTCCTGTCTCTCACTTGTACTGCAGGATAAGAAGACAGAAAGGAGCAGTGTCTTGAAGATAAATAAAATGAAGATCACTTAAGATGAAGAAATTTTTGAGTATTTTATTTCTTCACTCTTAAAAGCAAAAGCAGCTAACAATCACGACAAGTTTCTTTACGTGTGGAACTCCTATGTAATCCTTTAGAGGAACTGGGCAATTTTGCCTTCAATTGCTGAGCATAATTAAGTGTCACTTCCTGGCACAAGATTTTGTTGTGCCCGAGTCCCACGCAGTTTTGACACAATCTCAGTACATGTTGTCTATCATAAAGATGTCCTACTCTGTTTAATGTATTGGTTTTTTCAACTTGTGATTCTAATCAGTCTAGGTC
Organism: Chloebia gouldiae; assembly: GCA_003676055.1. Lineage (NCBI taxonomy): Eukaryota > Metazoa > Chordata > Aves > Passeriformes > Passeridae > Chloebia > Chloebia gouldiae. Next base: position 8,634,528 of record QUSF01000014.1, on the reverse strand, counting down.
CAGACTGCAAGAAATACTGCGAGTCATATGAGTTTGGAATATGCAAGGAGGTTAAGTGTAACTAATGTGGAAATTATTTAGCTTTTTAATAAGCTTTAATTAAATAGGAATACAGCTTAAATTATTATTTGAAATGTCTGAAATAGAAGCAAAAATGTGCAGCAGATATTTTCTGAACCCAGTGTGTCAGTGATGTGTTTATTGTATTTTGTTTAAAAATTTGAACATAATAAAAAAATTGCATCCTTTACAATTGAATAGAATTATTTGTAACTAGTATATTTAAAATAATTTTTTTCATAGAGATTTGTCAGATTAAACAGTCTACTTCAAGAGGCAATACTTCTGGATTCTTTTCAATTTTTCTTTTTTTAATTTTTCTGTTTTTACTTGTGTTAGTGGAATTATTTTATCACATCTTGCCTTTCATCTAATGTAGTTACAGATGTCATGCTTTTCTCTAGTAAGAAGCAGAGGAGATGAACAAAACCTAATTTCTTTCTTATTTTCTAGCCTATTCTTCCTTCAGTATATTCCATGCAGTTACTCCTGCTGCTTCTCCACTTTTATTTCTTAATTTCAAAGAAACTTTTAGGGAGAAATATTGGAATAGAAGAAGGAGGGACTCTAGGAAAGCGAGCTCCTGAAAGTATTGGAATGGTCTTAGGGCTTGGCTGTTGTGAGCACAGCTCTTGCGTCCTGGCGAGTGCTGAAAATAGCCTGGATTTCTGATGGCTTTTGTACCTAATCATTGCCTGCCTTTACTATGGTGTGTTTATCCTGTCTGTGAGGGATGGTGGAGCTGTTTAGTTAATGTTTTGAAGTAGGACCTGTCCTTCTAGTTCTTCTGGTAAATAAAATCTAGCATATGTCTAAAATAGCTAAAATGAAAAGCTTCACTTCTATTGCTCTATTAATACATGAGAAAACGCACTGCTTTGTGGGTCCTTGCTTTTAAGATCAGATACTGAAAGTTGCAAATGGATGTAAGCAAATTTGATTTACAAATTAAATGAAATTTTCAAGTCTGAATGAAGTTTAAGAAGAATACAAATTAGTTACACAATTAATTAGGACCTGGTACATGTAAAGACATGAGAAACCAAAATAGATTGCCACTAGTTGTTACAAGTGTCCGTCCTAATCTTCTGTAATAGACATGAAACTTTGTTTTCAGGCTGTCTGAAATAACTGGTTTATTTAATATTTTGCTGAACTCACTTCAACCATGTTATCCAGAATGGTTTTCTACCACAAAACGTGCACAGTGAAGTGTTCATCTGCAAATTATACTTTGCCTGTTAGATTTTTATGTTTCAGTGATGCGTGTTCTCTCTAATTTAGTAATTGGAATAATTTTAGTAATTTTAGTTAATTTATTTGGCATCTACAATATCAAGGAAATGAATCATAGCTTTGTTTGGAGAGAGCAAAAAGGGGGAGGAGAAGTAATATTGTTTTTGTTTTCCCTGATTCTAGGGTCTACTTACAGTGTGCTGTCCATAATGCCTTCTGACTCTGAAAGCAGCAGTTCTCTGAGCAGCATTGGTGAGTAAAGTATTAGTGTAAGAACTTGATGAGTGTGTCTTTTGGGAACTGGGAGAACAAGTTTTTAAGGTTGCCTGTGGGAAGGGTAGAGAGATCCTGGTCGTAAAATCAAAGAAGTTGAACTATAAGATGTTGCCATCTATCTTCACCAGGAGCAAGTGTATTATTGTGCAGTGCAGTATAAGCCTTTTCATGGCTGGCTGCAGTTGCTGCATGTAAAATCTGTTACATTTGGATATATTAAATGATGTCATTATGCTTTGTGTTACTTAGTAAAATTATGTAAAAATGGCAACATTGTGATTACACAAGTCTGGGCATATGAGAATATATCTAAGCATGTGTATATGTTTATGTATGTATTTATGTAGATGTGAAAATTGTGATGAGAATCAAAAGCATCATAGAGGTTATAAATAATGTTAGCCAAGGCCATAGCCTTCTAAACCTTTGACAGTGGCTGCAAGCTTTAACATTTTTTCCCTGTGTTCAATTAATTGCTTCATTTTCTCTGTTTTTAAAATCATCGGGAAAGACAAAATATTCAGGAAACAAATTGGAGGTATAAGAAACATGATTAGAGGTGTTCTGTCCACAAGATGCTCTTGGAGCAGCTCTATTAACTGTCAGTTTTCCTCATCTTTACTTTTACAAATACCTTCTGTTGTGAAATCGGTGTAGAAGTCATTTGCCCTGGATAGGGAATGCAGGCTCTTGCATATTTCAAGTTCCAATGTTGTGTCAGGCATCTGTACACTTCCCTGACAGCACCAGGCCAGTCAGTTATCTTTTTAAGGATGTGGGTTGAAGTCATTGAGTTGAACTTTTAAGTCCAGCAAGCAGGAACAAGATTTTAGGCCTGAATGGACTATTTACTGAAAATGCTAGAAGCTGTGACATGTTATTTTGATTTTAATCAAGACCACACTTGTATCCTACTGCCTGAAGGAAGGATAGATTTAATTTGCTGCAAGTAAACTGGGGACTGGAAATGGAAAGAAAAAAGTTCCTAAAGTTCTAGGACAATCAGAAAGGCACTTTCCAAAGAAGGTAGTTATTCTAAAATGAAATCCAATAAGTTTGTGGGATAACTGGATGAAGTGATGGCTGAGATAGGAAAAGTGCAGGTGATACTGTCTAGTTCCATGTTCTTAATTTTAAAAAGGAGTGTCACATTTAAGTCTTAATTTTGTTTAATTTTTTTTATGTTACTTCCTGCAAACTGTGTTCATATTTTAAGATCCTGAAGTTCATACTGAATTTGGATCTGTGCACTTGGTGTAAGAGGCTGTCCTCAGAATTAATTTGTGTCTTTGGAGTTTGCAGTGATCAAAGTTGTTTTATGACTTGAAAAATAAGTGCCCTGCTATTAAAAAAAATTGTGATCTACTATTGTCCATAATTTTGTTTTATTCAAATTATTCATGAGTGCTTAGTATTTAATATTTAAGAGATTAACAGCCAGGAGAATTCTTTGTTTGAAACTGGCGTGTTTATTTTATGGTGTGATTATAGACTTGTTATGAATGAGTCTGATTTTTGCTCCAACTGTTTTCTCACCCTCACATCTTGTTTTACAAGAGACAGTATTTTTTGTGATCCAATATCAATAGAAAAATTGCATAATAACTGACATATACTAATAGACATCTTTGCAAGTCACTTCAAGGATTATTTTAATACTGACAGATTTATTGACTGATGAACCATCATAACTGAATCTGCCTGCATGCCAGCTCCCCTGAGGCTTCACATGACTAGTTTGAATGGAATCCTAACAAATACTGAGGTGCTCTAACATTTGAGGAATTTCACGTGTGTCTTCCCCCAATTTTGTCCTTGACACTCTTTTGGTGTCCATCTCACCAAAATAATTTTCACAAGGGTAATTCTGTGCAGTAGAAGTAGTAAGTTTAATCTATGAAATGAATGCATCAGTGAGAAAAGGTAACTGTCATGGTTTGGAGACAGTGCAAGCTTTTGAGTATGTTCAGTTTAACATTGGCAGTTATATGTGCACACACATGTATATAAAGGATTATTTTTAGTTCCCTGTTCACATGGACCTTCCTCACAGGAAAGATAATTTAAAATTAATACCTTGATTTTCTTCGTTGAGTAGCTCAGAAACAGATTGGCACATTTGACTTTTCAGGGGAAATGCAAAAGGTTTTGGGGCCACTAAGTACACCCAGATAAATCTTCAGATAATTAAGCTTAGCATCATCTAATTAGGAGAGATAATACCATCTTATATATGTAGTCTTTAGCCTCCATAGTTCATAAATGCAAGTAGAGACTCTTATTTCCATGTGCTTCATCTTTTCTCCCAAACCTTAATTACTCTAGCTATTGTTAGAGATGGTTCTGCTGCCAGCATTTTTAATTAAATGATCATTTTCTGAAATACTTCCAAGTAAGTCAGGAAGTTGTGAAGTAGAGATGGTGCTATACATTTTACAGCTATCCTGGGTTTGAGTTAATTTATGAAGCTATGGTATATAACAATGGGCTTATTTTCCAGAAAAAGACTCTGATCTAAGAACTAATCTTAAATAGAGCTAAGATTTCTGTTAGAAGGTAGTTTTAAGAACATGGGCTCAGTCTCAGTCCAATATATAAAGCAGAGTGTTAAGTACTTTGAAAGGAGGAGAGAAAGATAAGACAACATCATTTGATCACTATATAAACCCACGGTGTACCCAAGTCTTGGGTGTATTTGCAGTTCTGATTCTCTCATTGAAAGCCAAAAGTGAAACAAGCATGGAGAGCAGCAGCACAGATGAATGAACAGTTATCCAGCAGCTTCTGTATGGGGAACAAATGGGTATTCTGGGGTTCCCTCAGTCTTCAGTAATGTCAATATAAAACCAGAGCAAAGAGTGATGCAATTTGCATAACGTGACTCAGAGATGAGCTTAGAACTAGTCTATTCTGAGTACTGGTTGTCAACCAAGCCTTTTTCCCTCTTTTCCTGCCTCTATAGAGCTTGCAGATCATGAGGGATGAAAGAAGAATGAATTTCCATCCTCATGTGCATGTGATAGCATATGCAGTTGAGTGCAAACCAGTTTCCCCCCTGCTGTGTAACAGCAGAAGCCTTGGAGAAGAAACTCTGACGTTTTATTAATTTGAATCTGTATGAAAAAAAAAAGCAGAGTGACAGCAGGCTTTTCATGTGTATTTTCTTCATTGTTCAAAATCAATTTAGATGGCAGTATTTTTTTTTCCTCTTTTGCTTGCCTCCATTTCTTTCTGATGTATTAAGAAAATTCACGCCGTGCATGAAAAGCAGGTGGTTTTGGTGGTATGGAGAACAAATATTGACAGTCTATTTCCAAAAGAGGTACAATATAAACTGCTGTAATGGTGTAATACCACCACTGTCTGTCAGCCCCAGCTTTGTCCTCTCAAAGGAACAAATCCTCTTAAAATTGGCATGGTCTTTCTCTGTATTTCCTTTCTCTTTGTTCTTGGCCAATAACAAAGATTTTTGTGTGTGAATAAAAGCATCCTTCATCTGCCCCATTCCCTGTGACCAGCAAACTCTCTGAACAGAACTATAGTCCTGTGTCTCTGATATCAGAACAATTATTTATGGAGATTCAGTGCCTGTCGTGCCATGCACGGAAAAACAGTGTCACTTAGGAATTGGATAGAAACCAGTAACACAGCTATATGTGATAGTCCTTGGCGAGTCTCCACTTGTCCAGTCATGAAAACAGAGAGGAATAGAACACAGAATCAAGACCCCTTTTTAAAAGATTTTGTAAAAGGTTTTTAGAAGTGTCATTTTGTATAGTGCACTTAATAATTTGACATTTGATACCATGACAGGATTATGGTTTCTAGAATCAAGCCATTTTTTACCTATCCTAGTACCATAGTGAAGCTTCAGAGTTTTTATTTAGTGCTTTAAAAATGTTTTTTTCTTCACATCCTCAATGCACAGAGATGTTTGGGTTTTGTTCTGGTTTGTTTTTAGGAAATGGTTTTTAATGGAATGCAGCAGCTTACATGCAAGCAAGACTGTGGCTCTGAGAAGATCCTCCATAATAGTTTTTATAATGAGTTAACAGAAAGGCATTGCATACTCTTCCATTCTTTTCAAGTATACTGAGTTCTTAATTAGATGAATTTTGGAATGGAACAGACCTTCAGTCTTTTCACATGTATAAATTTCTCCTTTCCACAGCCAGACCTCTTTGCATTGTTTTGATTACTGTCAATCTTGTAGCCCCTTCATTCCACATTGCATATCAGAACCTTTCTCTTTTAACAGACTGTTACTTTTCCAGTTGTTCAGTTCTTTACAAATGGTATCTCATCATCTTTTTCATCAAAAGTGTTCTTTCTTACTTTTGTCTGTTCATATCACTGTGTTATATTTTGCAGTGAGAGCCTACATAGAATGGTTGAATGGTTTGGGTTGGGAGGAATGTTAAAGTTTGAAGCCCCACGCCATAGACAGCAATCTGTAATGAGCACCACCACTGGCTCTACAGTTCTATGCCTTTCCTTGCAGCCATCAGGTTGCATACATCTGTCTCCACCAAGTTGTCCAAGTTTGACTTCAACTGACAGTGTTTCCTTGCCTAACACTTGTTTAGCTTATCAGCCTGACAGTCTATTTACAGATAGTTTTTCACTAATTGCATTTCAAGTTCCTTAATCTGAGAGCCTTAATTCTTACTCCAAAGCAAACATTCCTACCCTCCCATCAGGTTCTTTCCCAACAGTGTTAGTCTTTCACTCCTCATTTTCATGTTGGCCATTTTGACAAATGTCCTTTCAGGTTGTTGTGATTTCAGTTTATTGCTTCATACTTTGTACAGCTGGATGTAACAAAGTAATTGTTTTCACTATTCACAGGAACTATTCAGTTGCAGGTGTGGCTTATGATGCTCTTTTAGTCTAAAATAAACATTCTCTCCTTGTCTGAAAGAGTTATTTATTTTCCCTGGCAGCCTATAGTAGTCTCTCATTGTATTTCTTGCCTGTTTTTTTTTTTTTTTCTGACACGAAGTTTATATTTGCTAAAGACACCTCAGCAGTTAACACCAAGGAAAAAATGACAATATTGCACTTGCTGAAAGGCCATGAATGAGTAAGGAGCGGTACTAGGAACACAACCAGGACACCACCCGCAGTAATTGCCTTTGATATTCTGCCTCCACCCATTACTCTTTCTATTCAGAAGTTGTTTTCCTGTAAAATTTGTTCTCAATAATTGAATTAAAACACTTAAATCTAGATTTATTTCCTGTGCAATAAACTACCCATTTAGTTTGCTGGAAACAAGACTTTCAACTTGGAAATAAGCACTTCCACACACTTGAAGTAAGCTTCACTCTGGTTTTACCTTTTGCAAATCATGTAACTGTCTCTAGGATTAATCCTTAATCTCCAGGTGATTTTCAATGTGCTTGTTGATAAACATCTCTGAAGTAATAAGCATTCTGAATAGCTTTAGTTGTTTCGTTCTTTCATGTCCATTTGCAGGCAGCTGCAGTGTGATATTAGCGATGGACAGGGTTCTCTCAACTTATTTCTCTTCAAAGGTACTGAGTGTACTCCATGGACATCATGCCCTGTTAAAAAAAAAAAAAAAAACAACAATAAAAAAGTTGACTTTGTCATTTATACTGACGCAGTGCTGAAGAAGGGATAGTGGGGTTTTTGTAGTGATAGAACCACTAATAATAGAGCTGACCACTTCATGGTATTTTGCTTGTTATAGTATCTTCTTAACCTTTGGCATCTCCATGTAGGAATTTCTGAGGATTTGGTTGGTCTGCAATGATTTGAATGGAAATTGTGTATGTGATTACCCATCTCCTGCACTCCTGACAGCACCTCTGGAGCATGGTGTCTGTCACTGCTCCTTGAGACCCTTTATCAGTCTGTACATTTAGGAAATCCTTTTGGTGACGGTGGTTTCCGTTTGGAGCTGTGAAGTAGATGTGGTGAGTCAGTGCTCAGAACTCGTACAGGAGAAGATGTGAAGGATGGAGTTCTGCAGGAGTCTTATCCCCTTGGTTGGTGTGCAGCTGGTGTCCATTGTCACTGCCCCTCTGGGTTCAGTGTGGACACTTCAGTGTGGGTTATATTTTCAGTACACAGTTTTAAGCCTGACAAAGGTGGGGTTTGAGCCAGGGAACTCCTGTAAATTCAAACCCAGAAGCTTCATCTGTACATGCCTTGGTCATGGTAAGAGATTTTACTCTCAGATGTATTTCAGCTCAGCAAAATTCTGCAATGACTTCTCACACTGATGTGTCTGCTTTTCCCTTGCTGCTCCCCATCTTCTTTACTGTTTTTTAGTATTAGGTTTTAGATTTTTTTCATGTTGAAGCTGAAAGTTTATTTTAGATGCTGCTGGCTTTGTTTAGGTTTTTATATTCTGAATTAAAACAATATCCTGAAATGCTACCCATCATCTTGTCCTTGCCTGTTACATGATTGTCACTGCTTTCATAATCTATTAGGTTTTCTGTCCATCAGATGAATCTGTTTCTACAGTTCATTATTCTATCTTTCATTTTTCTTTCCTCAATGTACTGCTGCTTGTTTTTTCTGATGTTTTATTTCACCTCCATACAGTTCTGTTCTGTGCTCTCTGCTGTTCTGTGATCACTTCAAAAGATACATCTGAAGAAATGTATCTAAATGATAACTAGATGTAATTTAGACTGTAACCCACTTGTAGTGCTCATAAGTTATTGAAAGAAAGTAAATATTTTAGAATGTATTTTCCTACATCAGGCGTAGGTCTTTATCCTCGACCTGCCCTAGTGTGGGGAGAAACCCCGTTGATCATGCTTTGCCATACATCTTGCAAGTATTTTTTAGCATTTTCTCTTGTGATTTACAAGACCATGAAGAAATAATATCCTGAATATCTCAATTCATTTTCGTTTTTATGAAAGAAAACAGTGGAAAAGGCTTGGCTGTACAATGAGTCTTCTGTTTGTTTTCCAGCAGGAAGCAGCACAAATTTATGAGTTTAAGAAAAATCATTGTAAAATTAAGGCATTTTGTTAGCTTGTGACAGATTGCGTTTTGAATTAGTTGAATCTGTCATACAAGTTTATTTCTCAAAGGCTAAGAAATTTATTATAGCTCAAAATATGGTAATATTTCTTGAAATTGGCTGTTTATGCATTGGTACCCATTTTCTTATCTCAACATAATATTAATTTGGCATTATGGTACATTTTGGTCAGGTTAATAAGTTTTCCAGCCCTGTTTCTGCTCTGTTATTTGTCAAAAATACGCTACCCCTTCCCCACATAGGAGGCTAACTTCTTGAACAGTAGTTTCTGTGTGGACATATCTGTTCTGTCATTGTTGATTAATCAAGAATTGTATTCAGTATGTGCTACAGTAATGGATTCTGTGGGTTCTGTGAATTCCAGCATTTGGGTATAATAGGGAAGATACGATTGCTCCAGCCCATCTTTTTAAGACTTTTCTTTTATACAACCCATGATGGAAATCCTGCACAATCTCACTTTGGATGAAGTGAGTACACACTCAGGTCTTACTGACTGTACTGCATTGTGGCTAAAGTGTGTTCTCTCCACACCACACATCCCTGGCTGCTCCAGGACTTGCTGAGTGCTGCTCACCTGGAGACTGGCCAGGGAGTGACTTCCAGGCAGTCGAGTGCTCAGAACCCAAGTGCAGCTCCTGTCAGGAATGAGTTGTGAGGCTTATCGAAGCAAATGAATGAGTTACACTTGGCAGGACATGCAGCAAATGCCTTTTCAGAAATCCAGGTTGTCTGAGAAGGAAGGTGAGTTACTGAAAGGTGGCATAATTTGGGTAATGGAGATTTAGCCTTCAGGCTTGTGCATTTTAAGATCTGTGTGACTGGTTGAAGTACAAAAAGGAAGTACTTTTGTGTAAAATAGGCAGTCAGATGCAAAAAGAGTATGAAGCTGGAAGCACAGGTCACTCTTCTCCTGCTCCATCAAGATGTCAGATGCAATAAAAGGATTTTAGCATCCATCTATAAAAGCTCTTTTAAAAGAAACCAGGACTAGAATTTTTGTGCTAAAAAGGAATTTTACTGAATTAAGCATTCAGAAATCTGATTTAAGCTTTATAAGACCTTTCATAGAACTACTGAAAATGGAAATCTCTTAGGAAATGAAGCAGAGGTAAATTTTGAGTTGTAAGGATAGGAGTGGGAAGAACTGCATTATATTGATCTGTGCTCTTGCAGCACTTAACAGGTGTACATTTTGTGGCTGACATTATGTGTCAAAAATATCATTGCATTAGAGATGAGAGTATCTGTTGATGCACTTGTAAAAATTGACAAGTTAATGAAAAATAACCCCTTTTGCTACTAAGATAAATGGTTTCACAATAATAAAAAAATCTTATTTCTTAAGGCTAATTAGCCTGTCTTTATTTAAAGCAGACTTATCTTTCTTGGCACAGTTTTGGGACTGTGCACAAATGTTCTTGCCTGAAGAAGATTGTCACTTGGATGCTGTTAAAGCTGTCAGGGGAGGCTGAGGAGCAGAGGTAGATCTCTGGTCTGCTTCCCAGGGCAGCCACTGGGTGCCTGTCTGGGACTTGTGTAGCAGACGTTGTCCCTGGGACTGCTGCTGGGTTAGCAGTGATAGTGCTGATGGACATTGTTCATCCAGTGCCCTTTCCTCCCTGTAAAGCACAGCAGCCTTTCTGATTCATTTCCTCCTTCCTCTTGACCTCTTGCATCCTGTTCATCTGTTTTGCTTGCAAACAGCCCTAGGATGACATAAGCTTTTGAACCTCTCTGTAAGGATGAGAAGGGGATTTTTTTCCATGTTGCACATCCCCTGTTGTGCCAACTCAAGTGAGATGATGTGCAGGTTGCCACTGAATTTATCAGACCATGCAGCTTCTCAGTACCTGAATTTGATTTGTCTGAATTTACCTTTTAGTTTGTTTATGAAATTCCTTCTTCGTTGATGTGTCCAAACTGTTTAAAATTAATGCCTGTTCTGACTTTTTGTGTCTGCTTAGTTATTTCCTTTTATTCTCTATATCCCCTGTATCATGTGTATTATTACTGGTTTCTTGCCATAAAAATATGTAGAATATTTCTCATCTAAAAGAAAGGATAACTCCAATTTGTAAGTGTGAAATCCTTAATCCTTATGGATGAAGGGGCTTTGTCTGGACACAGGAGTGAAACAAAGTAGTAAGAAAAGCAGCCTCAATTGAGAATTCTTGAGAATTGAGAGTGATTGTCTTTTCCCAGAATGCATTTTCTTCCTTCTCTTTTTTATTTCTTCAGTTTGCTATTAGAGCATTTGCATACATGATTAGGCAATAGTTAGATTAAAAAGAACAGTATGTGCCCATAAATTCTCATTACAGTAGCATCTGGAAGGTATAAAACCAGGGATCCTCTTACTGTAGATGCTGTATATATGATAGTCTTGACACTGCAGTTATTTTGGTGTGGGAACTTAAAAGCACAGGTAGTTTTGCTGGAAAGCTGGAGGGGATTTTTACTTTCTGCAATACCTTCATGAAGTGGATAAAAAGCCAGTCCTTGCAATTCATTAGCATTTGATCTAGTGAAATAATTTTGAGTTTCATTGTTTGAAAGGACAGCGAGTGGAGAGCATTGCTTTTCTATTTTGTTGTTGCTTAATTAACTAATAAAAGGCCTAATAAAGGTACATCCTGACAAGTTAATACATATGTCAGCAACTTGTTTCAGTTGTATAGTTTTGCAAACTATTTCTAAAATTTCTCTTTCAGGTAGAAAATAATCACCTGTATATATTTAAGCCTTTAACTTTCACATCTGTGACCTGCTACTTTGAGTCTGCTTTTGTGTCTGAGACACACATGAGCAAAACTACATTTACAACTTAATTTTAAATGAGCAGTACTAAACTTAGAGTTGAATTACGTGTCAGCAGTTGTTAGGAAGGGATATACCAGCCTCTCTTCTCTTGGGAAGAAGACAACATTGTGCTCTCACAGTTGTCTGAGAGCACAGTAGCCATCATTGTTCAGCTCTGATATTAGGAAAGCTGAGAATTAAAAAGTCCCACAAAGCCCTTTAAAGTATGACTCCCCTTAGAGGAAATATGATGTGTAGTTGCAGTGATTGTACTGTGCCTGTGTTAGCCAGTGTTGTTTAAAATGAAGCCTGGTTTTCATTATTTGTTGTTAAGTGAAGTCCATAACTTCATACACTAGATTGAGAAATTGTGACATATGAAAGCACAGAATTGCATTAAAAGTAAATGTTTTCTGTATCCCATGGCAGAATGGTATTTCTGTGCTGCTAGAAAAAGGAAGAGCTAAAGAGCCCCTGTGCTGTGGCAGTTTCTTTGAGATCTCTGGACTAAGCTGATATGGGTGAATTTTACTGATTTTTTTTGTTGTTTTGCATTTTTTTTAAGTATGAGCATTGTTCTTTGTTTCAAATAACTTTTTTGCCTATGACTTCTGTCAGTATGTTTCCGAAGTCTTTACAATTGTTACCACAAACTTGCCTTGCCTTTTAAGTTTCTGAGAAAGCAAGGGAGCTACCCATGCAAACTAAACTTGCAACACAGGGCTTTTCTGCTAGCATGGGATCTGAACTGCAGTTACTCTTCTTTCAACTCCCTGATGAAAACTTATATGAATTGCTTCACTTTTTAACAGGATTCTGCAGACAGAAATACAAGATTTTTTAACATAAGTGTTCACTTCTTTAGTGAAGTTGTATTGTTCTTTTGAAACATTTACTCACTGCCAAGTATTTCTTTCTTCATCAGGTACGACTGGTAAAGCATCATCTCCACCACCTGTGATAGACACGAGACAAATGAGTGAGAAGCTGGAGACTATTTTATATCAGCTCCGTCAGGTGACTCGAGAGAGGGATGAGCTGCGCAAGCAACTGGCACTTTCATCTCCTGGCTCAACCTTTGATGACTGCAGGTAAACAGAAAGGAAAATGCAGCATTTTCATTTAATCTTTAGTAGTGTTTTCAAGTGTCTTGAGACCTGCTTGCCTGGAAAACATTAAGGAGGTTGCACTGTATACATGTTGCTTATAACCTACTTGCATCCTGGTGAAGTGGCTACATCCATGTTTCAGAGCTTCCTGTTGAGTGCCTGTCCCACTTTGACCAGCAATTTTTCTGTGGGACTGAGGGGAGAAGGTTTCATCTGTGTTGAGAAAAGAAAACAAAGAAATTGCTTAGGCTTAACAGGCTTTGTTGTAGGAAGAGAAAGAAGACAGTGGATGAAGTATTTGGTGTTTTGAAAACAAGAGAGAAGAATGGAAAATTGTTCAGAATACTTGGCTGGAGAACAGAAATGAGGAGAGAAAAAGAAATCTCAGCTATTCCTCTGCTTCTGTAAAAAGAGAAGTTTGGATTTCTGCTGAGTGGAGAAAGTGATTTTTAGAAGATCAGCTTTCTGGTATACCTATGTTGGGGAGCATGTAGCAGAAATATGTTGGGAATAAGGAATTCTCCTCCACTGAACATGCTTTTAAGCCATTTAACAGCCAGCAGGCTTGTTAAGCTCATTCTAATTTAGGGGCTGACATGCTATGACGAAGACAGTAGTCCAAGTATGAGTTAATTATAAATAAGGGCTTTATTGGGTAGGCAATAGAATTAGTTTATTTTGAATGGTAAAAGATCTGCTAATGTTTAACTGTGTCTGGGTACACTGAGCACTTTTTGCCTCTACATGTATAAAGCCTTGGAAAAAAAACTGTGTGCCACTGAATCAGAAATAAGAGCAAAGAACAGATTTTTTGGGAGGTCTTGGTTTCATGTGTACTTTTTTTGAACTTTAATGTTGTTGTTGTTGTTTGTTACTTAATCAGCTTTGTCTGTGGTCAGGTGGTTAATTATATTTTTTGTCTGTATGAGAAGGTTAAGATTTGAACCAGTGAACTGGCATTGAGAGAATCTGGAGACTTTATAAACTGTGTAGCTTTTCATCTTAATGCCCCCTTCCTCCCTACTTGACTTCTGAGGGCTCCTTCAAGAGCATTATGTTCTCTGTAACCATCTCAAAGCATTGTGGGGATGGGAAAGAAAAAGATTGTCAAATGTCAGCATCTTCTGCTCAGCTTCCAGTTAGTTAAATAGAAGGATTTCTGCTTTGAAGTTACCAGAGCTTAGGGATGGAGGATTTTATAGCTCACAATAATGTTCTGTATAATCCAGGATGCTATTAATAAAGTTCTGATGAGCTGTCCTTTACCCTGCCCTAGTTTTCTCTTTCTCAAATCAATCCTTTGCTTTCAGTGTAGGATTTGTATGTTGTATAAAACATGAATGTTTACAGCTTCCAGAACACCCTATCAAAGTAAACCTTTTATTTGGGCAGTCCCTGGACAGTATGTATTAGATGGAGAATGCTGGCTTCCAAACAAATATTACAAGAGTGGGAAATGAATGAAGATTATTAGTTGTCATTCTTTTCCTTCAGTGTAAAAGCAGCTACCACTCCCATCTGCATACACATTTATGTTTTTTTGTAATCTTACTGGTATTTGTTTTATTTTTTGAGTTTTTTCCTCTTATAAAACTAATCTTCATTCTTCCAGGAATCAAAGCCCAGACTTGGTAAATTGTTAATACTGAAGTGTGAAAGCTGAGAGATGATGATATGGGTGGTGACTTTTACTACCCTGGCTTTATTTTCCTGGCTGTGTGTGCTGCTGTAACTATGGCTGTACCAAACACAGGTGGTGCAGAGGCAGACCTTGGCCCGTCACCTTGGATGCTTCACAATAGCTCACAGCACATTTGCAGTCTGGACTGTGCTGGCTGAGGAGGTTGCAAAACTGAGAGCTGTTTTCTAAAGCAAATGTTGACTAAGTCCAGAGCAGTGGCAGAGGAGCCACGGCAGTGGATTGTCATGTGCTGAATCAGATCAGCATGTGCCATCCTGCTGGTCAGGAGTAGGATTGCTCATGCTGTGCCTGTGGAGTGACAGTGACTGTATGTGTGCTGGAGATTAGGTGAAGATTTGACCAAGTAATCTAGCATGCTCAAGTTGCACTTTATAGACTTAAACCTGCTGTTATTACTCACATAACGGTAACAGTAGAAGAGAGCCACAACAAAAATAAACTCTCTGAAAATTGTCTTTCATAAGAGACTGTTTTATGTGTAATTTAGAATCGTTGTTGTGGTTACAATGGTAAATGATAACTCCTTAGAAGGTGTTAGGATTGCCCACAAAATTGGACCTGTGGTTGGCGTTAGCTTTTATGTGAGCATCAGATATATGTAAATATCAGTCTTGCTGTGGCCTTATTTTATGGCCAGGGTAATTCCAGTATAGCATGAAGGATTTTTCAAGTTCTTATACAAATATCAGAAAAAACAGTTGGGCCTTTGACAGTAGCATTTTAAATTTTGTTAATGTTTGAACAAGTGCTTCCAAAGTAGTAACTGATACTTCTCCTTTATTAAAATTGTAATTTTTGGTATTTTTGGGCGCATTTTAGCATAAACTGTGGTGGTCTTGCTTAAACAAGAGTCAGCCAGTACATGCAGTTGAATGGACTGTTGTCTTGCAACAGTTTTGATTTTTGACTTCTGATCAATATTCCTTCTTCTCTTATTCCTGTTTTTCTTGGTGAGACATAAAGCTTTGGAACAGCAGTGTGGAACATATGGCCTAGGATATCCATGTGGCTTTTATTTCATGTATATAAGGTAGAATGCAGAATGTTATTTGTGGCATTGTTGGTCCTTCCTCGCTGTGTAGGTTGGCTAACTTGTGTAGTTACATACCTGGTTTCCATGTATTTATAGGTGGTTTGTTGGGATTTTTAATGTTGGTTTGGGGGGTTGGTTAGTTTTGGTTGTGGGTTTTTGTTTGTTTGGGGTTTTTTTTTAGAATAATGTCAGTGTTACTTCAGCAATATATGAAACATATGTGATGGGTTTTAGACTTGTAGAACAAGTTTCACCATAGCTTTCGGACTGGCCTAATAGTTTAATATGAACATCTGTTAATAGATCTCAGTAAGCTTAATGTTGTTACAACTGAGAGTTAAACTGTATTCCAATTAATGCTGTCATTTAAGAGTGTGGTGGACAGATGGTATCTGCTTTCAATAATTACACCCTAAGGTCTAATTTAAATCAATAATTTGGGATTTAGTGATTCTGTCAAGGGTGTAAACATTTCAGATCAAGTTTACCTTATGCTAACTATGTCTGTATTTTAAAAGAATAACCCTTCACTAGTTGCAGGGATGTCAGTAATACTGTGTGAGTAACATACTGCTTTTGATACCCCTTAAGAAGGAATTTAAAAATACTGTAGAAGACACCCCTGTAGGCATGACTTGAACATTTAGTTTCTTTACATGATTTTGGATTTTAATTGTTGGTAAAGTTTATGAATCCAGGAAGGGGTTTTTGCTTTGTTTTTCCCCGGAAGCACTTCTCTTGAGAAAGGAGAAAAGGAGGAATTACAAATGAAGGCCTCACTATTCAGCAGCCCAGATGCAGCTGAGTTTCCAAAAAGTACCTTATACCATACACACATCCCCAGAAAATCTGTGAACCAGATGTGGATGGCATTTATTTTTTTAAGTTTTGGTTTCTTCTTATTTTTTTAACAACTGTTACCACTTCAGTAGTGCAAAACCATTTTCATTTTGATTCGATTGCCAGCTGCATTTCAATTCCAGAATCCATGTTGCTGTTTTTTGTATGAAGCAAAGAAAATTCTGATTACTTTTCAGGCTGTGCTTACACAGAAGCCATTTGGGGGAGTTTGAGGTTTGAGAGAGGAAGAGTGATCTGTGCAGCAATGGAGCAAATCTGATATGAGAACAGCAGAGTTAAATTAGAAAGCAATTGTTTTCTTTTGGAGGCATTAGTTTCCTTTTTTGATGCTTTAGTTGGTTTATTTTCTCATTGCCTGTGAGGTTATAAGAGACTCAGGAGATGATACAGGGACATATGTCAGAAGCATTGTTTTGAAACTAGAAAATTCAATGGTGCAAAATAATCCTGTGACTGTACAGAGAAGGAACAATTCAATTCTTAGTCCCTTTTAGAAGCTTACAAAGCAAGAAGTGTGCTACAAAGCAACAAGATATAATCCTGTTAATTTACTTTCTAGCACGATATACAAGTCTATTTAATTCTAATCTACAAAAAAGGTGTCATGTACAAGTACCATACATTCTAAACACAATCTGTGCTGTCAATTGCTTGGCCATGTAGATTATTTTAGAAAATTTCTCTCCCAATCACACAAAACAAATTTGAGTAAAAAATTTATTTTGACTGATTTTGGCTTTTATTTTGTTCAGTTTACTGAAAAATGCTTGTTGGAGATTTCTAATAACCCAAATTTTTTTCAAATAATTATCTTACGGATCTCATTATTTCTAGGAGCTTACAAGAATATGGTAGCACATAAACAGGTGTGTAATTAATCACAATGACTTGGTCAAACTCTGCCAGCACAGATGTGTGTGTTTGATAGCCCATTGGAAGCCTTTCTCTCAAGCCTGTTTTTCCTTGGGAGTTTCTCCAGCTGCTGCCTATGAGAAGCTTTGTTTAGCCCAAGTCTCCATGCATGCCCAGCTGACTTTGGCAGCCTCTTCCAGCTCTACCCTCTCTGCAGGTCTAGGCTTTATCACTGGGAGTTGAATGTGGTGGCCCAGGAAAGCCAAGTGTGCTGTGATGTATCAGTGGAAATGCTGCTCTGTGGCAGTGTTGCTGCTCAGAAGAGAGGGACATGCAGGTTCAGTACTATTTTTGGCCATGTTAATGATAATTAGACAGAATCATCCCATTATTAGATGTTACATCTCAATATAAAACTAAGTCAGTGACTTTTTATTAGTGGTTGCATTTTAAAAGGAACTGTTCAGTATTTAAATTAACCTATTGCAACCTAAATACCAGCTGTTGTGTGACACCATTTTTTAATTGGATAATAATTTCCCAGGTTTTCCATTCACTTTAGTACCTAATGTTTGACCCCATATTATTTTCCCATGCTAGGCCTAGTCCAAAACCAAATCATGATTATGAAAGGCTGAAGATTCAGTGTATGAAGGCCATGTCAGACCTACAGTCTCTGCAGAACCAGCACACCAAGACACTGAAAAGGTGTGAAGAAGCAGCAAAAGAGGCAGATTTTTATCAGTAAGTATTAGTCAAACTGTTCAAGGTAAGAGTTGACCAGTCTGTGCTAGATCAAGTAGTATTAGAATGTGGTAATCAAGTAATTTTTTAATGCTGTTTTTCTACTTAAATTGCAAGATGGATGCCTGTATCAGATAATTTCAAATGGGCCAGAAATGTTTTATGAATTATGGACTGCTGGGTTTACTTTTAGGAATTTGAGATAGAAATCCCCAATGTGTTCATGGGATCAAAAAAGAAAGCCTGAGTGCTGATTTGAAATTGCAGTCTAACAGTTTTACTCTCAGGATAGAGAGCAGAATATAATTCAGGAGAATGGAATTTCTTACTCTCTTTTAATAGATTATGATAAGTCTTGATGATCTGTGTAAGTTTTAACAAAGATTTAATTCAACTGTTATTTTCTCCTGCAGTAGCTGTAAAACCCTGTGTTCTTTTTAAAAAAAGAAGTTTGCCTTCTAAACACTTTATCATTTGCACTGAAATCTGAATAACATCAGATTAGTAACCTGCATGTAAAGATTACATATGCTTAATTGTGGATATATAATTTGTGAAAGTGCCTCTTTTTAACAAGTTGTTCTAATTTTAAGGATTTTCTTAATGCTTTGGTCATGCTGTGCAGGAAACGTTGGTATTTCACTTCATAAGGAAGAAATACAACATGACTTAGAACACAAATTTTCATATATAAATACATATTTAAAAATTTACCAGCAATAATGAGAGTTAAATATTCTGTTTCAACAATAGAAATACTTGTCAGTATCCAAAACTTAATTTATGATCTGTAGTAGTAAAATACATTCAGTTGACTTATCCGCTCTTTTTCAGAATTGGTTTAGCCTAATTTTAGGCTCATAGCTTGAATTTCAATCTGAATTATAGCCTCCTCATATGGCTCTCAGTTGTTTAAGTGAGAGTGTATTTCTTTCAATAATTATAGCTGGTATAACAAACTTTGGAGGAAATTTTTATCTTGCATGTAGTTGAAACACACATAGTGTTGTTTTCTTGGTTGTGGAATTTTTTTTTGATAGTTTGGTGGTGTTTTTATTTTTAAAACAGTAGCACAGAAGGAGATTTCTGTCATTTTCATCTGTGTTTTGTTTAGCTACTACTCAGCTCAAGAGAAAGTGTAAGTGATTGGTGGGATAATGGCTATTATCTCAAGAATCATCATATTATGCTATTTGTGTTTGCCTGCCTGCTTTTAATGGCTATGAAATGACATTGACAGGTGGCGTAAATCCCTCATCTCTTCTGATGAGCTTTAAGGGTGCTGTGTACATCTGTGTATTTTCACACTTAAGTCCCTGTTTGTTTCTGGTGGTGTTTTTTTTCCTAGTGCTTGGAATACACAAATATGCAGAATTGAATTAGTTTGACCTGCTTTCTTGGTAAGAAACTCATGCTTGAAATGAATTACTCTGGGACTTTGTCCTTGCAAGTTGACATCTAAGAACATTTTCTGTGTGCCCTGACAGCACGTTGCACAGTCGGCTGCTGAGTGACCAGTCCCAGCTGAAGGAGGACATGGACACCCTGAAGAGGAAGAACACGCAGCTGGTGAGGGAGCACAACCACCTGCAGCAGTCCTGTGAGGAGATGAAGAGGCTCCACGATGAGGATCAGAAGGAGATAACAGACCTGCGCAGCCAGCAGCAGCAGGTGAGCCACGGCCTGCAGTCTGTGTGCTGGAAGAGATCTTGGCTTCTTCCTTTCCTAGAGAAATGGCAATGTGCAGCATTGCTGCCTTGAGTGGCTTTCTGGGTCCCAGACAGCCTCCTTGCCTTGTACAGTGTTAGGGGAGACACTGACGTCTTGTTTATTAATTGATTTTCTTTGTCTAGCTGGGAAGAAAAGAATTAGGAGTATTTAAATACAGAGATGAAAAAGCGTACATGAAGATGGTGTTGACATGAATTTTTTTTTAAACGGCTAGAAAGGCATCAGAAATCTAACTTAAAGTTGCAAAGTGATTAAAAAGATGACTGTTTTCCTAGGGTATTTTATGGGACAGGGCTTACTTTGAACTTGCATGCAATGTTTGTTGTTGATTTTTTTTTTTGGGGAAGAATCACAAAAAGGTTGATTAATGTTTTTTGAACTTGAAACAAAAAGAGACAAAACTTTCAAGACTGGAAGAGTTGGACATTTCAGAACTTTGTATCACAGGCTATCTCCAGGTCACTGTTGTTTACATATCCTGAAAATTTTAAAGAGTAATGCTAATGAGCAGCTGGTTGTGTCAGGTCCACTGTTCACCTAGGAAAAAGTTTGTTCACTTAGTTAGAATTGTTACAGTAACATGTGGAATGGTTAAACAGAGTATCTGGGTTCACTGTGTGTAGGCTGATTCACAGGGCAAACTTGCAAGTCAAACATTAGGCTGCAGAAACAAAATCTATGCAAGCCAAAATAATTATTTGCTAGGGCAGGAGGGGCAAAGGTCAAAGCAAGCTGGATGTGCTCAATGGTACTTTAGGAGGTGCTTGAAGGTGGTGCAAAGAGGAGTGAAGATTGGTTCTTCCTTTTTATCCATTTTTCTAACACTTGAGTTCTGGTGTGAAACTGCTTAGTGATTTGGTTCAGAAGATAGCAGAAATGATTTACTGTGTCAGCCTGGACAAATAGCTTAATTGGTCTGTGCCTCAGTTTCCCTGTTGGCAAAGCAGGGATGCAAAACCCCTGAGAGAAGGCTATTCTATTTTGCCATTCTGTCCTGAAGCTTGGAATTATCTGGAAGCACAGAAGGAGGCTGATGTATCATTGTCAGGATTGATTTAAAGAAATCCAGTCGTATGTCAACATCATGATTAAACCTTTAACAAAAATGATGTATGTGACTCTTACTGGGAAAATCGTCTAACTCCATTTCTCAGCTTGTCAGAGTGATTCATGGTGTCTTGAAGGGGTGCCAAAAGTCTTATCTTGTCCCTGTAACTTCTCGTATGAATTAGTCTAACTCTCTGTTGATCCCTCTGACGTGTTGTTTCGTTGTCAGGCCATAACAAAATACATCTTGGTGGCCTCAGAGAGCTAAAGCTTTTGATCAAATTACTCTTTGTGTGGGATTCTCATGGATTTGCTGTGTAGCAGCTGACCAGCTTAAGTTTCTGCTGCTCACATATGGAGCTTCGTGTTGCCATGGCTGTGTTCCTTGGGCCAGCTGGGACTATTTACTTTCTTTCACTAGGGTTTTGAATGGGAGATGTGTATTGCACTGGTGTCCATCTTCCTCTGGCAGGTCTGTGTTAGCAAGTTTATGCTGAATTCTATTAAATTTCTTCTGTATTAATCCTTCTTTAATTATTTTGTATGTTTTCAACATAAATACATTCCATATATGCTTTAGACAGCGAGAAGTTGTTTGTTTGAATTCCTAAATAATTTGTTCTCCAAACTGTTGTTGATCTCATTTGAGAAGTAGTCTTCAGGAAAATAGCTTTCTTGAGTGGGTTTAAATTTTTGCATTTTTTATTTGCATTTTACGTATGCCTACAGTTTACCACGTGTTCTGCTTATCTGAAATGGTTCACTGAAGCATGCTGGCTAATCCTGTGTCCAGCACTGTGCAGGCTATGCTGCTGAATCCATTGAGGATTGGGATGTGTGTGGAAATAGCACAAGTGCAGTCTTGTTCCAGGGCCACTTTTATATATCCTGATTAATTTAAGGAGACCGGTGTCAGGCTGCAGAACTTTTGTCTCTGGTTATCTTCCCTGTGTAGCAAAGTGGTTTGTTACCAGGGACAGCTGCTAGCCTTTACCTCTGGGCAGTGAAGCTTGGGCAGCCTCTTGCTCTCCCCTTCCCTCCTGGTCTGCAGGCATCCGGGTTCTTCCATGTTCAGGAACTGGTCCTTACTCAAATATAAGACATGAAAGATGAGCAGCCAGTCTGTGCAGGATAGCTGCCACCTCTTGGGTTTCAAATTTTTACACTGCTCATATTTTCTGCTGTTTTCCTTCTAGCTCTCTAAGACTTTTATTTTCAGATAGTTAGGGACATACCTCTGTAGGCTAATGTTAGTATTATATAATTCCTGGCGCCTCTCTATATAGTGCATTCCTGTTTCTTCCCACTGCTCCATCAGGGCCAGATTTCAATTTAAAAGGCAAAACTAGAAAAAAGGAGCATAGGAAAAAAAACAAAAAACCCTTACTGTTCTGTTTGTTTTATTTCAGGCATTTTTTTTGCCTATTGAGAATGAACAAGGACTAGATTTGCTGACACTCATTAGTATTTTCTCTTGTTGTTGCTGATCATGTATTTTCAGTGTTGCAATTTACAGCAAGATTCCTACGTTGATGTAAATTAATTTAAAACTAAGATTCAGGTCAGGCTTTATTCATGTTAAAATGGATATTTCTCTTCCTGCTCATCTTTTATATATGCTTTTTGAAACACAAACCTCTGTGGGAAGTTCTCAGCTGAAATATGGTATGAATATTAAAATAATATGCCCGAGTGTTTAACATATTTTGGGTAGTTTTTTTTTTCATTATGCTTTTAATTATTTAATTCATTCAGAGGGTACAGGCAACCTGTCGTGAATGCCACCTTGTGGGCATCTCCTGAGTTACCACTATCATCCCGGTGATTGCTTCTTGTTAAAACTACAAGTACTTTAAAAACAGCATGGGTTTAATAGGTGTTCATAGCAATTGCCATAAAAGAGAGATTGTCATAAACTTGTGCCCTTGTGATAAAGCAGACTTTTAACTCAAGAGAAAGCTGAGGTAATAATGCTTAGAGTAAATGTGGCACTTAAAAGAAGTTCAGTCTTTCCTTAGAATGATTACTAAAATCAGTCTATATGTTTTTGTTCTTATGTATATATTTAAAATCAAATTTATTGAACTGATTAAAAGTTTTTGATAGAGTTTCTGGCATTTTTTTTAGGTTATGAAGCAAAATGGATCATCGGAGATACTAAATAAACTTTACGATACAGCCATGGACAAGCTGGAGGGAGTGAAGAAGGACTACGATGCCCTGAGGAAACGGTACAACGAGAAGATCGCGAGTCACAACACAGACCTGAGCCGCCTGGAGCAGGCTGAGGAGGAGAACAGACGTCTGCAGAAACAGATCGACATGCTCATGAAGCAAAGGGACACAGCAATTCATTTCCAGCAGCAATATTCATCCTCTCTTAGGAGGTATAACTGAATTTTCATACCTTTAACTCATCAATTCTAATGTAGCATCTTTCTTCCATTGTGCTAGAGTCACAAATACCTTTCTAATATTTTTTCTAAAATTTTCCTTTAGTGTATGTAATCTTGCTGTGATGAGTAACCATGTGTATTTATATAAAATTTTCTGGAAGGTTCTAGAATGGGGTGTGATGGGGTGCTAATTTGGAGAAACGGTGCATTTTCTTAAGGAAAGGGTTTCCCATTTACGGTTTTGGAATTATCTGAGGAATTTTAACCATTGTTTAGCTTGTGTGAGAAAGGAATACTCTGCTTTTCAACATGTGTTTATTTTTAGTTGTAGATACAGGAGTCAAATATAACCAGAATTTTACTAAACCTCAGACTTTGTTCCAAACAAATTCTTCCATTCATGGCAAACCTGTATATATATCTCCTTTTTTAAATACTAAAAGCAAATCAGTTAGGTAATATAATTTCTAAAGGTGTTTTGCAAATTAATATCATCTCAAGCCAAACCTTTTATGATATTAGTGTTGCAGACTGTGGGAGACTTGTGAGACAGGGCTTTGGGCTGGCAGCAAAGTTCCCTGGCTGCAGGTGTTTGGGAGTCTTGCTTCACTGAGAAGGTGCTGCTGGGAGCAGCACACATGTTAAAATAGAAGAGCACAGACGCTCATAGCACACTTACCCTCTCTCTGCTCCTTGATGCCAAGCCTACACAGTTAACCATAATGGGGTAGGAAGGGCATCAGCACACAGGAGGACTGCAGAGAGCATCCATGAGTGTGTTAAGAATGTTTTCATTGACTGTTAGGGGTGATACACTACTCCCACAGACCAAAGCCAAAAATTATTTTCTCCACATTCGTAAGTAGTTCCTTATAGTAGTTATGGTTCAGTCCTTAAAGAGGTTCTGTAATATTCCTTAAGGTTCACTAACATTCCTAAAGCAGTGGTTATTTTGCAGTGCAGAGAATACCTTTTCTAACAAGTCCTCTGTGGTTATCTTTTACCCATGGATACGTTTGGTTACCCAGCCAAATCCTTAATGTATGAGTAACAAGTATCTTACTAGTGTTTCCACTTCCTTTCAGGTTTGAATCAGTACAGCAGGAACTAAGCAATGCCACAGCACAGAACAAAGAGTTGCAGAAAGAGATGGAGCGATTACAGTCAGAGGTGACAAGGTTCAAAACAATGCAGCTGAAAGCAGCCAAGGATGCAGAAAAATACAAGGAAGAAAGGGATTCAGTTTTCAATGAGTACCGCCTCATAATGAGTGAGAGAGATCAAGTAATCAAAGAGGTAGATAAGCTTCAAACAGAACTGGAGCTTGCCGAGTCCAAGCTGAAGAACACTTCTTCTGA
This sequence comes from Chloebia gouldiae, assembly GCA_003676055.1. Classification (NCBI taxonomy): domain Eukaryota; kingdom Metazoa; phylum Chordata; class Aves; order Passeriformes; family Passeridae; genus Chloebia; species Chloebia gouldiae. The sequence goes on along the minus strand of QUSF01000014.1, from coordinate 8,610,291 downwards.
GAAGCGAGTGGCCAGTGAAGAGATGGAAGCTTTAAGACAGGTACTAAGCTATTGTTATGGTGGGGAAGGGAAATGAGTGTATGTTGTTGATGCTGGAATCAGCAATGGATAACTGATTAATGGAAAATAGGAATCCACTGCAAAGAGGAAATTTTGTTCTGATGTTTTCCTGTACCAGTCCTTTTTACTGTCCATTTCCATATTCGAGTACAGTAGCTACCAGTTGAAATTTGCTATATACTTGACTTAATTCTGTCCTGAATATTATAAATGCTTTCCTTTGCTGTGTTAAGTAATGCTTTCTATAATAATATAGCTCTAAATATTCATTGTTTTAAACTTTTAACCTCTACAGGAACCACTGGATACTGTCTGCTGTGACTTAAGACGGTACATGATCAAGTCATCTCAAATACTGAGGCAAAGCCTGTGCTGACATGCATGTTCTTACTCATTTGCCCTTCTACCGAGAAGTTAAAAGGGGATATTTTTTCTTTAGAATATAGGCATGAATTAAAATGTGTAAAACCAGAAATTTCTATTTTTTCAGCAGTATGTTATTGAAATGCTTATATCACAGCCATGTTAGAATGAAGCTGTTATGATTTGCAGAATATACTTTGCTGCTCAGTTTCATTTCTGCTGATATGTATTCACTTTACTATTTGGTTTACAAATACTTAATTCAGCATGAAATAGATACAAGCAAATGCATTCCATTGCCTGTAAATCTTATTTTACTCTTTTCAGCATTACATCTGAACAAAATATTCTTACAAAAATTAAAGGTGGAGCTTTCTTTTAAATAAATAACACAGTTTTTTTCAGGAACATAAGGAACTGTGACATGTGGCATCAGAGCTTCTAAGTCTGACTAAATTCTGGTTTTAAGAAGTCATATTTTCCAGCCCTGCATATTTGTCAGCTCAGTAATTCAGCTCTACAGTGAGTGAGGTTGTAATATGTTTCATACCTCTTCTACTTTCATCAAAGCATTTAAGCCAATCAAAATACCTATTGATTTCAGTGGGATCAGGGTAAGTTAGGAGTACTCAGGGAAATAGCCACAATTAGTCATTCTGTTACAATTTGTTAAATCTGTCATTGTGGCACTATGAGTAATTTGCCCAAGTGCCTGAAAGGATAGGGAATTAAAATTTTAAATGCATGGGTATTGACTTAAAGGAGTGTTTGAACAAGAGTCAGCAAGAGCCTAGGACTGGGGAGTGTGGTGCTGGCAAGGCAGAGATACATGCTTTTCTTCACTCCCAGAACTGGCCCTTCAGAAATCAGAAATAACTGCTGCTCTGATATTCTGAAAGGTGTAAAATAGCCATATTAGAGTTGTCTTTTTGTTCCTGTTTTTCTTTCCTGTAGCGATGGCTCTTCTGCTTGTAAAGAAGTATCACATCTTCTTGTATCACACAGTACTGGATTGCTGCAGCCATGTTCAATGCATAAAGGATTTTGTAGAGCTGTTAAGAAATGTTTGAAATACTAAAAAAATGTATAGATCAATGCATCAGTTAACTGGAAATAGCATCCTGGAGTATGTCCCCTCTAAGTGGGATTACCCTCTCAGTGCACTGTTGTTCTGGTGCTCTCTGAAAAGGCAACTTAGTGGTTTTCACTTTTCTTAGTCACACATGCCCAAACTTATTGGTTTAATAGACATTTAAAATGTACTAATTTGGTATTTATAAATTATAGAAGAAATCTCATTATTTTTTGCACTAATGGACAATTCTGGATTAAGTTCTCATTAACTCACCCAATCAAAGCCAGGGCTTGGATGTTAAAGATTTCCCCTTCTCCTTTCTCCAATAGTGTTTTTTTGTTTGGCATAATCTTTTACTCTGGCAGATACTTAGAATGTTATGTTTCATTTCAGTGATAGCTGGTTTTCCCCTCAGTTTAACAGATCTGTAATATTTTGTCCTTATGTTATATTCAGATTTGAGAACTTCCTTAAAACATAAAAACAATCCACAAATTCAGAATCATTTAACTGAAACTGCTCTACTGTTACCAAACAGAATCTCTTCTAGTCAGTGCCACATGGTGCATTCCCCTGTGCTGTGTAGTTGTAATTTTGTGCAAGGATACTTGTCAGAGGTGAAATTTTATCACTGACCACCAGAGGCAATGGCTGCTCCTATTCAGTTGGCTTATATTGAGCATGCTGAATTAAACTCTGTCTGTGTGTGTTTTTTCCAAACACTTTGAAGGACTTTGAATTCTTGTTTAGTGAAGATCTTGCTGAGAGCTTTCCCTCTGCCTTGGTGACTTTCATTTCAGCTGCTTGTGGGAAAAGACTATAATACTATTGTGTAAGTCTTATACACACATTTGAATGCACATTTTATACAATCTGTAGTTAAACTGTGCAAAATGATAGTCTCAGTACTAAAACTAGCCTGCAACAACGGACAGTTCAGGGATTTTTCTCTCTTCAGAGTTACTGAGCACAGAAGGTCTTACTGGTGTTGAAAGCACTTGGGTGTTATGGTAATTGAGATTCACTTACAGAGTGAGTCATTAATTCAGTGTTCTTCAGCTACTCTACAGCAAAAATGACACTCTTAGTGTCATTGTTAAAAGTCTGACTAGCCTTACTTAGATGCACATCTCAAAAGTAATTCAGCATACAGCATAATTCAGTTAGAACAGCAAAATGCAATTGTCAACTGTGCTTTAAGTATTTAGCTTTATTCTTTGCAAACTGTATAAGTAAATAAAATGAAGATCAGTTTATGATATGATGTCTCTCTATCCTTAAGCACTTCAACTGTTTCTTTCTTTTGCTTTTGAGATGCCAGCTCTCTCTGGTGAGCTTTTAGCAATCAAAACATCAGTAGCTTCCACCTAGGAGTCCCTCTGTGTAGGAGGACTTCTTCGTAGCCATTGGCTGAATGCTTCTAGAGACCTGAGCCATCTGAAAATGTAGTGGCATGAAATTGGATTGTTTCAACGACCCATTCTTCTAATGGGAAGTCTAATTTAAATAATTTTAGAAGGGTAGATATTATTTTAGAACACTTCTTCATTTGCCTTATCTTTTTTATTACAATGCAGTTGAATTCCATACTTTAAAAGCACTGTCATTCCGCTTTATAGAATATTGTAGTTTTAGCTTCAACATTCTGTAGCACATTGCTATCTTAATAGCATAGAACTTTAATGTTTCTCTAAAATTTATGGATAAACTGTAAGATGCTTATGTAGCTATGTGATCCAAATTATTTTAGTCCTGTAAAACTGAAGAAGTTGTTTAGAAATATTTGTAATATATTCTTACCTTTTGACATATTTGACTACATTTTTTTAAAAAAACACCAAGTCTGTCTGGTTAATAACCTTTTCTCCTTTAGGTTCCTCAAAGCTATCACTGCTCCCAGAATCTTGCTTACTTTTGACAAAGCATTGTGCTCATGTGATGGTGTGATATTTTTAATACCACATTTAATATTCTTTGCTAGTACTTACTTGTATGTAATGTGATCTGTCCTCATTTTTCAGAACATTGGTGGTAAACTCTCTAGGCTTTTAAGATGTCATGACATGTATTCAATTGGAAAGATGATCTATTTCCTTCTGAACTTAACCTACAACAAACAATGCATCTTGTTTTAGGAACTAAACTCTGCTCTAGTGGAAAGAGATCGAGCGATTTGTGAGAGGAATGAGTTACTGGAAAAGTACTGCCATGAAGTGAAGGACAAAGCTGAGGCCCAAAAGGAACTTGATCAAGCTTGCAAGGATATAGAGACAGTGAAGGAAGAAAGAGATGTTGCCAGGAAAGAGAGAACAGAAGCTATCATCCAGAGAGACCATCTGCTAAGGGAATATTATCAAGCCCGTCAGGTATTGCAAGTGATGCCTTTAATGATGCCTTTTTCTTTCTTAGCTTAGTTAGGTCAGTAACTTGCAAGGCATTAAAGGTCTGGGCACATTGAGAGTCTTCCCTCTTTTCCTCAAGTCACTCTAAAATACAAACACGTGCATGTATGTTCTTCAAGACATCCTGACAAAAATTCTTGCTGGAAGAAGTGCACTTATGCTTCGTATTAAGATTGTTTGTAAATATAAATAGAAAAAAGTTACATTTTAACCAATTTCTAAGTCAGTAAGTCTGGATTCATTTGTTTCATTTACATTCTTGAAATTAACCACACGCAGTTGTTTGCAAGCCCACAGCTTCTGATGGGCTGTACTGTTGTGGTTGGCTTGTGTTATTGTGCTGCAAGCTTGGAGTTTTCTTTGTGTATTTGTCTTATTGTTGTCACCATCTCTCTTATTCAAAATAGGGGATTTTGGAGGGACAAGTTAACTTAAGAATAAAGTAATTCTTATCTAAAACAAGAAGAATTAGATAACAACTTTGTTTCAATTCCATTGCTCTTCAGTTTAATTGCTTTGGAACTAAGGGACCTGTATGAATCCCAAGTCTTGGGATTGTTGTCTCAGGGTAAATAGCAGATGTTAATGCGGGAAATATGTGTTGTCTATATATACTACATATATAATATATGCAGTTGCATATGATAGTGTATCTTGATTTCTAAGTATACGTGAAGGTTTTTCTTGTCTGCTAAGCAGATCAAGACTGAAGCACAGAATGTCATCTCTGAAATATGACACATTAACTGATGTTATTTTCAAGTGAGGATTTTTATTCACGTAGTTGTACAAATTTGTGTGCTACTGGATGAAATGCATTACAGCAGGTTTTATCTTTCCTCCTAGCCCTCCCAAAGTTGCTGCTGAAATAAATGTTTTTTGTGAAATCATAAGAGTTGAATACATCAGGCAACATACAGATAGCAAAAGCTGTTTGTGCATATGTACCTAAAAACTGTGCCTAAAATACTTACCTGTGTTTCTTAATTCCTAGATACAAGATTCTGCTACCCTAGACATAGAAAGAGCAAACAAAGAAATTGAAATGCTTCGGAAGCAATATGAGGCAATGTCACAAGAACTAAAGGAAGCTGTCCAGGAAGCAGAAGTAGCCAAGTGTAGGAGGGATTGGGCCTTTCAAGAGCGGGATAAGATTGTTGCAGAAAGGGAAAGCATACGGTAAACAACTGCTAGATGATACCTGAGTGATCTCTGTAACAGCTGGTGCACTGTTGATGCAGTTCTAGGATGGCGGGATTTTGCCAGCACTTCCTCTGCATTAGCAGTCATGTGGTGATTGTTTAAAAAATGTTGAGGGCACCTTACAAGATCTTTGTCGTTTTCTGTGCTTTCATAACCAGAATGTCTCTAGTAAATACCTTAAGTCTAACAGCACTGCTGTGTAGGAACAGCCAGTCGTGCAATCTTTTAGGCATGCTATACTAATAATCCTGCTGTAGCTTTAGTCCTGCACATAATTCTTCGCCTGTGGGGACATGCAAAAAAGTATCCAACGTATTTGCTACTAAATATATCTAAGGAACTAAGAAAAATACTTAAATAAGTGTTTTTTCTGCTAGTCTAAAGAAGATAAGTAGAAATAAGGTTCTGAAAGGGATGAAGAATTAAGACCTAGCATATGTCATTTTTTTCTTCCTTATCCTTTTTTTATTTTGCAGATAAAAATCTTTTGAAACTGCTCTTTGAAATTTTACATTAACTATACAATGTGGTAAAACCAGTTTACTTTAATGGGGTTTTAAGTAACTAGATTGAAACCTTTTTCTTTTGAAGAACTTTGTGTGACAACTTAAGGAGGGAGAGAGACCGAGCTGTGAGTGACTTGGCTGAAGCTCTTCGCAACCTGGATGACATGAGAAAGCAGAAAAATGATGCTGTTCGTGAACTGAAGGAACTGAAGTATGTTAGAGAAATGACCAAAGTGCATTAAAGTTTGTTTGTTTTGTTAGCTGTGGTCTTAAGCAAACCATATGTTGTCGCAGATGTAGGCAGCAGGCATTCATGTTATAGTGTGTAGAAGCATTGCCTATATTTTTAGTTATCATGGAAATTATTATGCTGGACAGTATCCATTTTATCTTATTAATGAGACTCATAAGGTAAGCTTTGTGCTGTGAAGATACACTTAAGCAATATTGGGATCCTTTGACTGAAGTCATATTAACTGCAGCTTAGTTCCTCTTAACTGTTTACTCACTGGTTCATGGGAGAGGTTTTGCCATTGGTATTTATTGTGCCCAACACACTGATGAGACTCATCTGAAGGTACATTAAATGCATTTTGGAAGATGTGAGAAACCTAGTTGTGTACTTAGTCATGTAAAAATATTGCAAGAAAATGTAAGACTATGTTAAGACAATATATAGAAATGGAAAGTCAATTTGATAGCAGACCAAGAATATTGGAAAGACAGAAGCTGAAGGAAATTTTTGACAGCTTGGATTTTTGATTTAGAAAACCAAATATAATATCCATCACAATATTAACATTATTTTTCAGTTTATTTGAGAAGGAGTTGTCTGTGTCTGCAAGTAATAATTTTTTTGCCTAGGGAAAAGATGGAAAATCAGTTGGAAAAGGAGGCCAGATTTCGTCAACTGATGGCCCATAGTTCCCATGACTCAGCCATAGATACAGATTCCCTGGAATGGGAAACAGAAGTGGTAGAATTTGAAAAAGACAGAGTAAGTAAAATCATACAGTGCATTGTCTTGTGTATTGCATAGCTCTGAAGCCAATTATAATTTTTGAATACTAGGTAAGATGAAAAAAATATTTTGGTCTTTTTTTTGTTTGGCAAGGAACAGTGTAGGTGCACATGGAGACAGCACGTGCAGTTACAGCTGCATGAAAGTAGTTGATAAAACCAAGCTGTTATGTACAAGCTTTATCATTTTCTTCATTATAAATAAAAACAGTTCCTACATCTGAAATTGCAGAGCACCCAGGTCCATGTAGTATAGTGGTCTATAAGTCTGTGACGCAGTGCTAAGACAGCCAAAACGTAAAATGTGAAGGAAACTGTAATATTAGAGGCCAATTCTTTTCTGACAACAGCACTTAAAATCTATGCATAAAATAGTTCATGTTTTAAGAGAATCTATTTCTCCTAGTTTTGCTCAGATCTGCTGGTTAGAAATTTTGAAGTATTAAAAGTACCTATTGATGTATTTTGGGGCAACATTAGTGTTCTGTTAGAAAATCTGGGATGAAAGGAGATGCTAATCTCTTGCTTGTCTGCAGAGGAAATTAAATCTCTTTTCTATTTTGGCATATTAAGTAAGGTTCTTAAGTTTAGCAATCCAGATAACCTCTACTTCTTCTCATTATCCTAGTAGTATTTTTCTCCATATAATTTCACTTTTTTTCATTGTAGTCTAAAATTTTTAATTTGCTGCAATGTATGTAATTTTTGTATGCTCTTCTATGTGAAATGTTTGGTTGGTACATCTTATTGTTAATGGTAACGTTTTTTAACACATAAAATACACCAGTAGTCTTCATTTATAATGGTTTCTGTATATACCAGAATTTCTTTGTCATTCCTGAATGACAAACCTTAGTGATTAAATGCTGTCAAATTAAATCTCTTTTATTTTACTGCAGTATTCAGGGATCATCTTTTTTATGCTCTTCCAATCTGTCTGTGTTCTGACAGTGCATCTCTACAAAATCATTAATATGTTCCTTTTTTGACACAAAAATATGATTTAGTATTATTATATTTTGAAATTCATATTGAAAAGATAAGATGAACTGGAGTTGATCCATCAGAATCACCATCTGTAAATTCTTTCAGGAATAATAATTCCCCTTTAACCGAGCTGTTTCAGCACTTCTGATCAGCTCCATCAGTTTTGTTCCTTGCCATCTTCTCTATTTTAACTAATAACTAATAATTTTGCTTTTCCATTGTCTGTTAAATTAGTAAGTCTAGCATATGATGTGCCTGTGCTAAACAACATTGCAGCCTGATGAGTTTTCCATTCATATGCAGTTATGGAGTTATTCTTTACTTCAAAGATTGCTCTACATGTTTACATCACTGAGATTAAATATGTGCACTTTGTCATTTGTATGAGTTTCCCTTTTCAAAACATAGGGATTACACTTGTTGCTGTCAAATTATAGTAATAGTACTCTGCCAACCTTGATCAAATATAGGGAAAAATCTTCACTGACCTACCAGCATTTGAATTCCAGGGTCAAGATTATAGAGTTCAATACATTTCTGTTGTTTTATTTTTTCTTAAACTTCACCTGTCTGATTAAACTTGTGTTATACATAATCACTTAGCTCAAAACTGAGAGAAATAATACTCACTCTTCAACTCTGATGCTGTGTAATGATACTGTGATCTCTACTTGATCCTTATTTTATGGCAGCCTCATGCTCTTCCCTATGGAATTTTTGTTTTACATAAGACATTTGGAAGAATCATAAGGATTTTAATGTATTTTTGTCAGCTTTAGCTCAATTTATTTTCTGGTAAATCTTGATTTTCTTTCATGCTTTATTGCCAGCTTCTGTCAGGCATCTTTTGTACTCCCTGAAGATGTTATGTTCTTCTGATTTTGAGGGGATAACTTGAACCATACTTACACATCTGCTTTAGACTCTACATATTTTTTCATGTTAGATTTTAAATTTAAATTATCATCAGCCTTCTTTATGCTGAGATGGTTGATCCAGTGGACAGTAGAGTTCTCTGATCTTTAGAAGTGTATTATTTGACAGTGCAATAATAATTCAGTTTGTGGTCAGTTGATAGCAATTTTTCTATTTTTTGGATCAGTTTTTTCCTTATAGTGACCTTATTATTTACCAAAGCAAGCACTAAATTAAAATGTCCCTGTTTTGTTCAATGACTGATCTCTTTAGAGATTTTTGTCACTTTTCACGCCAAGAATGTTCTAGTTTGGGTCAGGCTTGGTAGAATATCACTTCTAAATCTGTATATAGAAATGGTCTCCCATAATGTTAGAGCTTACTTTACTTCTGGTCTCTAGTCATACCACAGCAAAGGTCTGTCTGAGTTCACCACTAAGGCTGTTTCCTTACCTTGGCAATTGTTTTTTCCCCTATTCTTGAGAAAACGTCCTTGTTTTCTCATTGCACAACCAATATTGTACCTCACAACAGGTTATATGAGTCTGAATGGGCTTTTTCACATGCTCAGCAGCTTTTCTGTTCCTCTTTGGTGGAGTTCCCCATTTGTATTATTTAAGCCTTAATCTGAGAAAGAAGGATCATTCTAATGCCAGAAGACCTGGAAATGGGAGCTTATATATTTACATACAAAAAAAATGAAAATTTACCTGATGCAGCAGTCCTGTACATATAAGTGCATAGCACAAACATGCAGTAGTGCCTCTTGTAACAGACACTGTTTGCCAGAGCAGTGGATTCACTTGTTATTAATATTTGCTAGGATGATATGGACTTGAAAGCACTTGGTTTTGATGTGGCAGAAGGTGTGAACGAGCCGTACCTCCCTGGAGACTGCGGGATCTTTGTTACCAAAGTAGACAAAGGAAGCATTGCTGATGGTCGGTTAAGGTAGGGTCTGACTTTACAAGATACCTGTTTGTTTTTTCATCATAGTAATCTGAGTATATTAGGAATTGTCATCATTACTTTCGTTTCTTGAAATTCTTTTTTCTTTATCATTTGCCATGTGTATATTATTAATGTTGGTTGGGAAATCACGCTGAGAGGACTAATGCCTAAAAGCATTACAGAAATTAAACACTGTTTGACTCAGCACTCAAAAGAATTTGAAATGTTCTTTTGTTGCACTGTGCCCTGTTTACTCCATTATTATAATCTCCTCAAACCATTATCTATTTATTTAAATTTTGGGAAAGACATGAGAGTAGGTAATTGAGGGAGAGCAAGAGAACAGGAGAGTAGAGCAAGGGATCATCTGGAACCATCTGCTATTCTTGGCATTGATAGAAGCTTTTTAGTAACTCCTCTCAGTACAAAGTATTGCTTTTAAACAAGAAGTAGTCATGAGTGATTTAAGGATATACTTTTCCTGATGAAGTGCAGACTAGCAGTCCTGGTTTTCATTTAGCTGCTGTTTAATGCTTTTGCAGGAATGGATAACTCCAGATAAGGAAGGATGATTTTATTGAGATCAGCTCTGTGCATGCCTTGTCAAGGAACGTTGTTCATGTGCTGTGTCCAGCAAAGTGTGCTTATAACTGACCTACCTAATTCTGTATATCTACCAGAGTGAATGATTGGCTGCTGAAGATAAATGATGTGGATCTTACCAATAAGGATAAAAAGCAAGTTATAAAGGCTGTTCTAAATGGAGGAGGTGTTATTAATATGGTGGTTCGAAGAAGGAAGTCTTTAGGTGGGCGAGTGATAACACCTCTTCACATCAATGTTTCTGGACATAAAGGTAATGACTATAAAGGGTGGATGTAAATGGTACATGTTTGTTCAGCCAAATAAGGCTTAACATAAAGGTCCACATTCTCTGAGCCTTTGTTTAAATTGCATTTACATGGTAATGGTCTCCTAGAGAGGAGTTTTCATAATTTTTTTAAGAAAACCAAGAATGCTGTTATTGATAATAGCTTCATCTTGTTAAGTAAAGGTTTTATTTTTGTCCTTGGGTGGGTTTTAGTTGATTTTTTTTTTAAATACTTGTCTCTAGTTGACTGCCAGTTTGGAATGTTCATGGGTGTGTACAAGTCTGTTAAACCCAGTTACCCCATCTTTGTGTGCTTATATTAATTTTTGGGATATTGAACGTCCTTGTTTTCCCTGTCTTGTTATTTCTTTGAAAGGGTTTTCAGAAATTGAGATTCAGCCAGATTTGTGTCTTATTTCTTTCTTGTGCAGGCAGGTCAGACATGCTATTTGAGCAATATATTTGAATTGTTGAATCAAATACTTTATCTATTTCAGATAGTGGGGTCAGTCTAGAAAATGGAGTATTTGTTGCTGCTGTTGTGCCCGGAAGCCCAGCTGCCAAAGAGGGTTCCCTTACTGTGGGAGATAGAATAATTGCTGTAAGTCTTAAAAATCCATTTGCCTTTTAAAATTTTTATTTATTTTGAAGTGTTATCATTGATGCTACTCTTCAATATTTCAAACATTCAATTTTTACTTTTGCAATATTAAGTCCTCTTTGTAAATTCACTGGATATTTATTCTAAATTAATGTTTTTGTGTGCTGAGTGATGATTATAATGTGCAGCTTATTTCCTGAGTTCATATGAGAATTTTTTTAGAAGGATTAGCTTATTCTTCACACTTGGCATGCATATATATATATATATATAAAATGATACCTGTCGTTCTTATACTGACTAGGAAAAGTCAGTTCCAAAGAGGCATCCCTTCATTGCATGAGAGCTTCCTTGTCTTATAAATGTTGATGCCACAGCTGTCATCTGTTCTGGGGAGGGAGTCTTTCCCTGCTGCCTTTGCAGCCTTACAGGATGGGTGTGGTTTGTGCACTGTCAAAGGGGAGGTGTTTGCTGTTGGTACAACTGCACAGAAGGTGTAATGAACTGGTGGTGTCACCCTGTGTCCCTGCAGGAGCGGCAGATTGGATTTAGGAGTTGCCCATTCTTCACTCTTGAAAATGTACAAATATCAACCAGACTTCAGTCACATATGCATGTGTAGCCTAGTATTTTCCCTGTCTCAGAGATCAGCTACTGTAAATCCTCCCTACCTATTACCTCTGATTTACAGATGTCTGTTGTGGTTTCTTTTCTCTGCAGATCAATGGCATTGCACTAGATAATAAGTCACTTACTGAATGTGAAGCTCTGCTACGGAACTGTAGGGATTCCCTTACTCTCTCACTCGTGAAGGTGAGTAGCAGAAGCTAAATTTGCAAATTCTCTTGAACTTAGCCAGAATTGTTGTAGTTGTTCAAGGAAGAGTATATGCAGGAAAATGAGTATATCAAAATAGGAAGAAGACAACCATTTGGTTGCGTTTCTCTGGTGGTACACTTCCTCAACAGTTACTTCCTAAGTAATGCTCTTGTGCCATCTAGTAGGAATGAGACTTACTTACTGTCTTCTTTCCCATTTGTTTGCTAGTTACATGAAATGAGTGCTAGCACAATTGCTTGCTGCTTCTTGGGTTTTGCTTCAGAGCTGCAGCACTTTTGTACGTGACAGATAAACTGCCTGCTGACTAAAGAAAGTTAGCTTTTTGTCAGGAGGGAGTTGTGCAGAAAACTGAACTCTTGCTATCATGAAGATTAAGTACAAGGCTTTGATTTTCAGGCTTATTTCTTTAAAATACGTGTTCCATTTAGCTTTTTTGAGTTTAGAATCCTATTATTCTGGGCCTGTCACATGGATTTGAGTTGTAATTTCAGATCTACAGAGCGTGAGGTTTTACAAAAGTAAGATGAAATGTTTGAGGGGAAGTGGGCAATAAAAGTTCTCTTATTGGCATCACTTATCAGAGGCAGAAGTGGAATGCAGGTCCCTTCACTTTCAGTTGAGCACTTTTGCCACCGTGTGGAGTTGTCCTTTTGAAATTGCTCTGAAAAGGTTACAAAAATTTTTCCAGCTTCATTTGATCTGATGTTCTGTGCTTGGAATTGTTAAGATATTATTAAGTGTATATTCAGGTATAGATAAATCAAGGAGGCTAGGATATGACTCATACTGAACAGAAATCAGCCACAATAATAAGGTGATCACATGTGATTTTTGTTTTAGGTTTTTCCTCAGAGTTCATCTTGGAGCGGTCAAAATATATTTGAAAATTTGAAGGATTCAGAAAAAATATCAAATTGTAGAGTTCATGCATCAGAGATACAAGCACAAAATAAAAGAAATCTGAAACTCAACAGCTCAACCCAGACCGACATTTTCAATCCAGACATCATGGATGGCAAGAAGGAGCAGAGTGATCAGGGCAGCACTTCATTTTGCGATCACAAACCTTTCCCTAGTAACACGTTACGGGTTGACTCTCGTAGGAACACAGTGCACAGTTGCCATAGTAATTCAGAGCACAGTCTCAGCTCCTTCAGCCCAGAGACATATGGGGACCAAGGCTACGGAGCTGTTGACTTGGACAACAGGAGGCTGCCTTACGAACCCACAGGAACTGACTGTGTGATGGTTGAGACAGCGTTTGACAAAGGACATGGAACTAAGCATAGCGGTGGTACCTGGCCAAAAGTCATGGTTAATATCTCAGCAACAGAAACAGAAAAGTTCTCTGTGTATAAAAAGCCAAAACAAAGGAAATCTATCTTTGACCCTGATACTTTCAAAAGGCCACCAACTCCTCCCAAACTGGATTACCTTTCCCCTAATCAAGTGACAGGCCATTCACCTCAGCCATCAAAAGCTGAAGTGGCTTCAACACCTCCAACTCCTCCTAAGAGAAGTGATTCCATCAAATTTAAACATAAACAGCAGGCAAGCTCTGCATCAGAGTCTACGGTGACAACAGGATCACCACCCACCAGCCCAGCCACTGCCCAAGCTCCAGTTTCCTTGGCACTTAAACAGGACCCTGCTACTCTCAAGGGGCGCAGCAGGAATGCTGGGCATTATTATCGGGAGGAAGGAATTGACTGCACTCACCTTTCTTCAAGGAAATCCTGTGAAGATGACATTGGCTTTCAAAGAGTTGAAGAGCCAGAGATTAAGAGACCTCGGCCAAAATCGGCTCCTGCTCTGAGGCACAAAATGACCCCTGTGCCCATTCCTAATCCGGCACTTCAGGTAGAAGCTTGGTATATTGAAGCACAAAACTAGAAACACTAGCAACCTTGAAGTATATTAGCAGTGTGGTTTTGAGTGCCCAGTTATGTATCAGAGCAGGAGAGGCATAGCCCATCCTCAGAATTCAGATCCTCTGAACTCAAGCTCAGTTGGCACTTGGAAGTATCACAAAATACAAAACAATATGTGGAGTTCCAATATTTAGCAGGCAGTGACGGCCATCAAACAGAAAGAAAGAGTTCTGCTTAGCTGCCATACCTGGGGTTTTAATGCTGCTTGTTGGAACATCTGGGCTCCTGTATGTTTTTGACAACATGAAAAGACATAAATAAAACCAGAAACCATCAGCTTTAGAAAAACTGAAAATAGTTTCTGCAGTTTTACTAAGTCAGATTGGTTGTCCAGATCACCATACAATTTAATGAAAGAAGGTGTACCACCCATAGTATTGTTTTTTTGTCTTTCGAAGTGTCATAATAATTTTGTACATCTTACCTGAAATTCAAAGGGTGTTAGGCCCCTTACACTATAAAGCCGAACTGTTTCCTGCAAAAATATTGGTCTAAGAGAATGCCTGGCAGATTTCTATGCCTTTTTTTTTGGTCTTCTTCCATTTTGTTTTCTCTGCTTCCATTCCTTATGCATTCCCAAACATTTTAGGGAAAAATAGTTATGGAGAGCTTTAGGCCTCTGAGTAAGCAGTGTTCAGCAAAAAATTAAAACATACCTGTATTATCAGCACAATCAATGAAAAGATCATAGTAGCTACTCTGAAGAGCATTAACTCTGTCCCAGCCAAAACCAGCACAACAAATGACAGAAAAGCATAAGAATTTAATTTTGTAGCTGTAATCAGTAGATTTGGTCTGAAGAGCCTTATGGCTAAGAGAAAGGTCACAAGAACTGCACTGCAGGAGGTGAAGGAGGGCATACTTTGATGTCACATTTTAGCATGTGTCTAACAATGGAACAGGATGAAGATATTGAACACATTTGAACTGGCTTTATATAGAATATGGAGTTGATACATTAGTACTGATAATCCCATTCTTCGTTGTAGTGCATTGTCATGAGCATATGCACCACCCCACTTTTAATTGTAGTAATATTTGTATAGTGAGAAATAAGTGAGTAAAGAGTTGCCAGTTGTGACAAGGACACGTGTAGGTGGGACTTATGCCCAGGAGATTTGTTAGCTGGAACAGAGTGGGTGGTTTTGGCACTCACTGTTGAAGAGACCAAAGGATGTATGGGGACATGCTGCGTTTGCTTCGATGTGCTGCCCATGCTGTGTTACAGGTGGCAAGTAGGTGTGTGTTTGAGGTAAAGAAGAAAATTACATAATAGAATTACAATTGCTTTTTTTGGTTTTTTTTTAAGTTTATTTTATGTCTTAGTTAATTTTTGCTTCTAGGATTAAATTAAAACTAAGTCATATGATTCTTTTTCATTTTTATTCTCTTTCCCCTGTCCACCCAGAAAATAGGCAGAGCTTTGTAACTCTGAAGTTGTTGGTGGAGAGCACAAGTGATACTGTGCCTCAAAATTGTGGGCATTAGTCAGTGAAAATTTTTTTCTGGTGGAATTGCCCTTGTCCTTGGAGCTACATCAGGTTGTTTGTGACAGTAGTGTCCTGTCTGCATGCATTCACTCCTGAAGTAGTACTTGTATTAGCAAAATACAGTGTAGTTTAAATTTGTAGCCATATTGGGTGTTGTAATTTTGCTTAGATGTGTATATACACAGTTAATTTTGTGTACTTTGATAAGTTGATAAATTTAGGCTGAATAGTAGGTGGAACAATTACTACTAGTGCAGACATAAAAATGATCAAGTACTGGTTCTAAGAAGGCACGTCTGTCTTTTAGTCTTTGTGCTCTCAGTAATTCTTCATTTAATTAAAATACTGTTATTATAAAAACTATTAAGTACATTTTCAAGAATTATTTTTCACTTTTTAGGTGCATCAGCCATATTATTTGTGTTGTACATTTCAAATGCGTGAATACCGTGTGCTGAGCCCTGCATTTGCAGCTCTCCTGGATCACTGTCAATATCTGAGCTATTCTCATATGTTCTTAACTCACCGGTGTCTACTTGTTATATACAGAACAGAAGCTGTGAGGTTCTAAAACCTGAAGTGCTTGTTGAAGAGAGGTTATTCCACATTTATCTGGAAATGCAGGCCTAGAGGAAAATGCTTTGTGGCTTTTTAGCCAGATTTTCTGTAGCAAATACTTGTCACAATAGTGGCTGAAATATCCTGTGAAAGTGTTATTTTAAAGGAGAAATATGACTATATGCTGGGTGTTTCATTGATGCAAAAGGTATTAGTTAAATTGCAAATATTGGCCTAAGAAGAATACAAAAAAAAAATAGTAACAAAGTAGGATGGAGGAAAAATGGATAGAAGGACATCATTGAAAGACAAATGTCTAAGAAGCACTGTGGTGGCACATTCTGGAACAGATACTTGAAAGTTTGATGTTACTTATTGTTCCACAGTTTGGCTGTTTTACTCTTTTGAATCTCCAGTTTCCTGTAATCAAATTTCTGTGTTCTTGTAGATGCAGAAATATGCTCCAGCTAGTGAGGAGCATCTGTCTCCAGAGCTACAGGAATGGGCACCATATTCCCCCAAACGTTCTGCTAGGCACAGCGATGGCTTTGTGCCTGCTGCCTTGTACCCTGGCAGCGTGTCAACAGGTGAGTGACAGAGCTCCAGACTGCCATCTAGGAATGCCCCAAGGCACTTGTCCATGTTGGACAATATTGGGGATTAGTCGCGTTAAGTATGGAAGAAACGCGACTCACAAAACCTGTTTGCGTGGTCTGTTGTAGTCTGAACGTGGTGTGCTCAGCTTTTGGACTGTAAAGAAGTGAATCCTGATTCAGAGGAATTGCTAAGGAAGCTGAGCAACTTCTGTCTGAAGGATTTGTGTTTCATCAGTTTCTATGCAGAGGAGTTCTCAATATGTTAGTGCAGAACAAGGTATAGTCTGTCCTTTAGGAGGAAAAGTAAGATTTTCAGTATTTTTGATAGTAAATGAAGGTATCATTTAGCTGCTTCATTTCTGAAATTCTTCCAAGGAAAAAATCTGATATTGAGGGAGTGAAACATACTAAGTTCTACCTGTTGGAAACATTTGGGGTACATTTGAGTGTCCAAACTGGCTGTGATCTTAATCTAAGTGCAAGGTTAAATGTGAGTGTGTTTGAGATAATAAGATACTGAAGAGGGGACTCACAAGAAGCTCAGTATATATCAGTATAATTAGGTGGAACAGAAAACAGTATTTTGTCTCAGTTGATTGAACAGTTTTTGGTATTGAAGTTCATGTTAGCAGGTTTTGAATTGGCACTGACTAAATGGAGTGCTTAAGGAGGTAATTAGGGTATTGTATGCTAGTTACTTGGAAACAGTCAAAAAGCATTTGCTAAATGTGTTTGCAGATAGATTGCTCAGTCTTTAGTGTCTAGATTTAGGTTTCAGTTTTCAGCAGCTGTATATTAAATTTCCAATCAGGTGATGCTGATTTTTATGAGTTTATCCTCTCTTCTGGTAAAGCCCCAAACTCCTGTAAGTTCTAGAAGTTATGGAAGATTTTATTCTTACTGGAGAACATGAAGGTAATAATCAGTGTATCTAGAACAATGGACAGCTTCAAGCAATGGTGCCCCAATCAGTTGAATACATGCTCAAGAGTGTCTCAGACCAAGAAGCTTTTGCTCTTCTTTGATTTCTTTTTCTCTTCTCTCGCTTTCCCTCTTAATTGCAGTAGAAATAGTATTGAAAGTATTATTTCTAACCTGTAGTTAACTTTCATCTTAGCAAGATACTTTTGCACAATAACTGAGTCAAGTCAAACCTATTTTAGACATTGAGTCTGTCTTGAAATTTTTGCTACTGTGTTCTATGCTACCAACTCATTTAAGAGGAAATTTTAAGATACTTAGGTTTAGTGCTGAAGGATGAATGTACTTAAAAAAGCAGCTTGAGTAATAAATCTCAAAAATAAATATTAGAATTTATAGTCATGATAGAAGTGGGACTCTTTGAGGCAACAAAAGAGAGGAACCAGAATAATTATAGCTGCAGCCAGTTCAAGTGCTAAATAAAATCTTGCATGCTGGTTGGATGACTAAATTCAGAATTTCTATTTCTTGTTAAAAAAATTCTGTACTTGAAAACAGATCTTTTATTTACTAGCACATATTAAATTCATATGCTGTGAATGGTCTGATTTTTGGTAATATAATCCACTTTATTACTGACTCATTACTGAACTATGAAGAAGATTTTAAAACATGCATATATTGTCAGAAAAATGTTGTATGGCACTTAATAATGTATTTGTATACTAATATTTTTATTTCTCATATATGTAAATGTTAAGATACATAATTATGAAGTATTGAGGTATATTTTAAATCTGGACTTTATATGCTAATGTTGATAAGAATATGCTTATATCATTGAAGCAGGGACAGTACCAAGGAGCTTAGCACCGTGTCCTGCAGTGACTGCTGTCATGAGAAATCCAATCTATACTGCATGGAGCCATAGAGTTCACACCAGCAACTGCCCATCAGTTGCCAGCCAAATATGTCATCAGCATCTGCATCCCAGGTGTTTTAAAACTTATATCTCCCTAAAATTTTGTTTCCATTAGAGAAAAATTGCTTCTAGTAGTTTGGTAGAGTGCAAAGTGAAACATGGTGCTGTTGTATGTTCTTTTTATCCAGTGGTCTCAAAACCATTATGGCATATAAATGATGTGCCAGTTGCTTTCATATCTTTCAGTAACTGATGGATTAGGTTTTCCTCTGCCCCACTTACTGATGCTGACAAAGAAATTAATTGTTTTAATTAGTTAATTTCTAAGATTTTTCCTTGTCACTGCCAAAACAAACAAAGCTTTCTCCCGTTTTATAGTATTTCAAGGCTATTTTTCTTCTGGCTTCTGATAATTCATAAAATGACGGGACAATGTGGAAGTGGAAACAAAATAAGCATTCTTTTTTTTCAGCACGTGGGCTAACCCATTTTTTGTTGGTCAGGTTCTGTTTGCTGAGGTTCTTTGCCCAGTTCTAACTGTTGCCCTATTCTGCTTTTCTTTTGATGTAGTTCCCAGCATCAAGGTCGCCTGAGTTTGGATCTAAGTCATAAACACTCCAATGACTACTCTGAAAATTCACGTACAAGAGCATCTCATGGCTCAAATTCATTGCCATCTAGTGCCAGACTTGGTAACCAGCTTTCCTGATTTATTTTCTGTGGGATTCCTGTATATTGGAGAAAATTATAAATGGAAAACTCCTTAAGTACCCGCATATGGGATTATTATGGTTGGCAAAGCCTAAAGGCTTCTGGTGTTCCTTTGCTTCATTTCTTGTGGGTTTATGACTAAAGGTGTTCCCTGAAAGTTGCTGTGTTTAATTTGTTCTTTACAGTCTCTTTGAAGTGGTCTCTGTGTGTGAGGGATTCTCCTTTCCATGTTACTCTTGAAAAGTATCGTTAGAGAGATGGGACACAGGGCCAAAGGTTCAGTGAGCTGGTGATAAGAAAGAAAAGGAGACAGCTCCCTGAACAAAAAGTCAAGGATAACTAATGGCCAGATGTAAATTGTATTCTTGGAAAACAAATTATACTTACGTTTAGTTGATTGACATATAAATATTTTGTTATGCCTAGCCTAATGATACCAAAGCAAATGCATACTTCATAGCACTGGCATTTTAACATTTCAGATTTATTTAAATTTTAAATTATGTAATAACTGGGGGTTTTATAGGTGTTTGTGTTCCTGTATTCTGTCCAAGATTGAATAGAGCACAGTAGCTTTATAAGCACAGCAAAAAGGGGTGTAACAATTTGCAACCAGTATCGGTGATGATTTATTCATCCAAGCAGAATGTAATTAGAATATTTTAAATGCCCCTTGCAAAATCCCATTGTTTCTTAGTGAACAGAGATGTTAGATTCTTGCTTGGACTTGGAATAAAGTTTAACTTCATAGGAAAATACTAATTTTTTTTTTCATACAAGAATGTACAGTGCATATATACAGTGTATCTGCATTGTGTTCTGTTTATACTGATTGTGTAATCAAGATAATTTGCTATAATTTTGATATTTACATTTATGAGGGTAATCATCAAAGCTTTTGCCTTGATCATTTAGAGGCCACTTTAATAATGCTCATTGAAGAAGTACAATCTAAATGTACTTTTTTGTTAATCATAGTTGCTTTTACTTTTGTCTTTTTAATTTTTCCTTGTTTTAAAAATAGGTTCTTCAAGTAACTTGCAATACAGAGCAGAACGAATTAAGATCCCTTTAACACCAAGATATCCAAGATCCATGATGGGCTCTGACAGAGGTGAATTATTTAATAAGTAATTTTAGTCATACTGTTTTTTATGTAACCAAAACAAATCCCTTGCAGTCATTAAATCAGGTTATACCACGGTCTAAGTAGGACAATTTTATTAAGGTTACAAAATCTTCATTTTGCCAGAGAAATATTAAAAAAGAAAAGAAACTTTCTAGTGAAAATTGTTTTTTCTGATAGTTGACTTGAGTACTGGTACACTGAGTAAAAGTGCAGGCAGAAGTAAGAATAAGCATTGCTGTATGTTTTATAGTTGTTGTTTCTTCTAGAATGATGCCTCAAAAATTTAAACAGTTAGCCGAATTGTATTTTTTTTGTTGTTTCTTTAAGTATATTATTTGCTTACTGTTTTGTCACTGATTGTAAATTATACTTTGAAATGCAGTGAAAATATTTCAGTACTTCACTCAAAATTGCTTAGTGGAAGATGTTTAAAGACGAGCAGTAGTTGGAGTGCTGTAGAATCAGGAGTTTGCTGACAGCAATCAGCAACTCTTTGCTGCCATCATTGCTCAGATGTTCTGCAGCCTTAATGTATTGTATGCAGTGCTAGTCCTAACTGGGCAAATACAGTTCTGAAAAATAGCTTTCATTTGTGATTAATAATTTGAGGTTTATTTTCTCTGGCTTTTCAAAAGGAGCAGACTGTGTCAGGGGACTTGTTCTGTAGATTACTTAGGAAGGGTACAACCAGGGTAAAGATGCAATCTAAGTCATGTCAAGCTTGTTTGAAATTTCAGAGCTTTCTTCTCTGTGTAGGATGCATGCTTGATTTCTGTTATCTTTTTCAGGTGTCACATAATAGACCTCCTGTGAAAAGGGAAGGGAGGGACATAAATATTTTAGTTGAAAACAAACCTACATATTAGATTTTTATTTTACTTCTTTCCTGTCTTTTTCTTTAACATGCTTTTCAGACATGCTCATGGTGTAGCTTGTCTGTAACCTTGTCTCCTGTTGAAAATGGCAGTAGTTGTTTGTACACTTAGAGAGGGCAGCTTTAACACAAAGTCCTTAAGGACCGTAGGTTTGCACTGTCTGAAATGAGTTGCCTGGTCTTCCTAAGCCCCTTACATGACTGATAGATAGTGAGCAGTCAGTTCTCTTTCTTGTCTCAGATATGTGTGGTGTCTTTCACTGTGTCTGCGTAGATCTCCCAGTTGTGACAGATGCAGGACACTAAAACTCAACTGTTGCCTCTTCCTAGGCTCCTTGTCACACTCAGAATGTAGCAGTCCCAGCTTGATAACTCCTCCCCAGTCACCTCTTAACCTGGAAACGTCTTCCTTCACCAGCAGCCAGTCTCAGAACTCCCTTTCTACATTACCTAGGATTTCCATTAGCCCCGTATCTGTTGGAGAACGTAGAAAAGATAGGTAAGGTCCCCACATTTTTTGTTTTTAATACCAATGTGTCTGTGCATTTGTTTATTAGTCTGAAGGAATGTGAACATGTAAACTGAAAAAATGGAGACGCAAAGGTGCATCTCATGTCATATTATTGAGTGTTTTTTATTTTAGAAAGTATGTAAAAGATCTTTTTGTGGATTTTAAGAATAGGTGATTTCGTAAAGGTTTTGTTTCTTCCGTGTTAGACTAATGGTTGCACCAAGTAAGAGCAGTCAAAATTGGAATATACCCTTTCAGCTCTACTACCTCTCGTGCTTATTTATGATGGCCTTGTTCTGTACTCTGGAAATCTAAACATAACTAACCTAGTTAAATCTAGTAACCTTGTAATATGATCTAGTAACATCTGATAGATAAATATCAGGTGCCTTAGCATTGCAGAATATGTGCTCCAACCACTGTGCCTTGTTTCCATATAACCAGATAACATGAAAAATTGAGTACAGAACATGTACAGATGCAGTTTCACTGCTCTGACTGATCCATTTCGCTGTACCTGGACCACTGCTAGTAATAGCATTCAGTATATGTGTAGGTGATTGCAGAATTGGAATCTAAATGATAGCTTTCATAAAAGCACCTGCTTTGTGTTTAATGACCTTATATCTTGTGATGAATATTTCAAAGATACATTGTTTATAGTATCAGTCTTGGACATCTGTTTTCATTTTATCATGGTCTGGCTAGACTGAATATATGAAAAGGCTTACACAAATTCAAAGCATAGGCAGCAAGACACAAATTTGAATCAGACTTTTATTTCTGATAAGGCAGCTAAATGCAATTCTGGTAGCGTAAAGGAGCTCTGATGTGTTGAAACAGATTACATTTATGTTGACTTCAAGACCCCTTTGTAATGCTTAATTTATGTAAAAACACTGACCATAAAAACGTGAATGATAACATTACGAGGATATTCTGTATTTTAACTTTTCTGGTGGTAATAAAAAGTTGCTCATAAAATGTTACACGGAACTTTTGTCTTGTTTGAAGAATTTATTACTAAGTTGTAGCAGTTATAGACTGTCTTGTATACAAAGAAACAGCATTATTTGAAAGGAAACGTAAAGAGGTTTTTGTTTTTTCTTACTTCAGTGTGACACTTGTACTATGTGTACTCAATTTCTGTTCTCGTATAAATGTTCCTTCGATTGTCACTTGCAGATTCTGAGTGTCTTTTCTCTTTCACATGACTAATGATGTGAGTGTTCAGCTGAACAAGCTGGGGTTTTGGCAGTCTGTATCTTTGTGTCTTTGAGCACAAGATACGTGTTCTAATCTCTGGGAAATAACAATTTTTGTTACTGTTGATCGTATTATTGAAGTACATCCAGGTTCCAGCCCCATTGCTCTTGCTCTGTGCTTATGTATAAACCATAGTCTGAATTCACTTTCTTAAAAGAGTATAATTCTAAGGTTTGGTGGTGGGTTTAAAAAAAAAAACAAACTATTAAACCAGTTCTCAGTTTAGGAAAGTAGCTACTTAAATCTGTCCTAAGAAATGTTTCAATTCTGGGGGTTTTTATAAGCTTTCTGTTTCACACAAATGCAAATAATTCAATTGCCCTTTCCCCAAATAAAATTAATAATTACATAGATTAAAAAATTCAATGTCTCTATTTGTTCTGTTGATTTTAATTTAAATGAAAATTAAAAGATCTCATCAATAAGGACTTTTTGTTCCTCTACTCCATGTCTAGTGATTCCTGTAGGCAGTCTGAATATTATAGAGAAGTGCTGCAATTGATTTTGATAAAACTGCTTATCAAATAAAACACCTTTTTAATGTTATCCTTCTTTTTTACTTTATTAGTGCTTTGATATACAGGCCTAGTTATCTGTCATTCTGTACTTTCTAGAATTCTCAGATACGTTTGTATAGGTTTGATACCTTCTTACTCCAATCTGAAACAAATTAAAAATAGGTGTGGTAGATGAAAAAACAAAAAGGTACAATAAACAAAGCTCTGAAAGATGTAGTTGTAGTTTTTAATGCAGAAATAGACCGTGGTAAATTTTGTGACAAGAAGAAACTTCCTATATTATTGCTTAAATGCTCCTGAGTGGAAAAAATAATCAGTTTTCTGCAAGTTATCAGAATTTAGTTAATTTAGGTTGCATGCAAAAAATGTGAGCATCAGTAATGAGTTCACTACATGGGTAACAATTGCTCTACCATTACCTCTAATGCTGATGTAAGATGGCTGAGTTCCAGACTTGCATTCATGTCAGCTGCTAACAGTTTTTATCTCATATGCATTAATAAGATGGCAAACTATTACACCTCTGCTGCAGAAGGTGACCAAAAAGATCCCTTCAAAGACTGGCAATATGCACAGTTATGAAACAATGTCCCCTTCCCTCTGTCCCCAGCCCAAATCCTACTTTTCCCAAAAACAACCTTCCTCAGCCTTGCTCACTTTAGTGGTAGTGAGTGAAATCCAGTTCACTCTTCTGGTCTCTGAAAAGCACAATAAAATACTTTAGCAATTGGCACAATTTAGAGAATATCTATATGGCATAATCAAATGCTAGGAAAGAAAACATTCAAATTAATGCATGTCAAATGCAGTGTAATAGTATTAAAATAAAAAATACACCACACCTGGTGCCCAAGTTGTTTCACTTAAACTGAGCTCAACTCTTAATGCCTGCTGAAGCCTCTTGCTGTGTAGACATTTTTAAGTTTATAATAGTGAAAACCAGGACTTTTTAGAAGGCTGATGTAGGTTTATGCACATCATGAATGGACCAGCCTCATTTGTACAGGAGGATACATCCCAAATATAATATGGGGGTAGGAAAGGGGAGTGTATCAGGGTGTTCTTTTGTATAAGCCTTTTTCTTGTTATACTTACTAGTGTCTTATTACCGTTTGTCTTGTTCTAAGTGTTCTTGTCTTCTCAAATCTTCTGCATCTTTCAGATATCTGTTCCGTAATAGGTCTTTTCTGAGAATCCCTGTGGCTCCTAGGCCTAGGTTCTCATCACTAAGGAGTTTGAGGTTGGCCTGATCTAAGGTTGTCCTTCTCGAGCAGTATTGCGCACTTTGTGCTTTTTTTACGTTTGGATAATTGCCCTGAGGAGAATTTGCATGGTAATTGTAATGCTACCATGCAAACGGCTGTCTTAATGGCTTGAGTTTGCAACTGCTTAATTTTCATTACTAATTTGTGTTTCCCAGCATACAAATATGAAATATTATATCTGTGCTTTGTTTCCTTTGGTTTACCACCTTACTATTCATTATGTTTATTTTCACTGGCAATGAAGCCTCCCAGCATTTGTATTTGTAATAATACCCTTCTGGAATATGGCTTGACAATGACATATTATATACAGTGGTTCAATTACTTTCATATAATATGCCTCTGGAAGCTTCTTTCTTATCTACTTCATGACCATTCTATTTATAATTTATATTTACCATCATTTTTGGAGCAGTCATGTACCTGGTGTACATTTACTTCTGCCACTGTTCATTGCATGGTGTTAAAGGAATGCATTTAAGACCATTGACAATTAGTAGGGCTTTTAAAGTAACTGTTTAAAGCTATTTTTTTATTACAGTTCAGACAGGCATAAATATTGCATGTCATTTTGGTATCGTGGTGGTTGAAATGCAATTTTTATCAACTCAGTTTTAAATTTCTCTTTAAAAGGCCCTACATGGAAGAGCCACGCCATGTTAAAGTGCAGAAGGGTTCTGAGCCACTCGGGATTTCCATTGTGAGCGGAGAAAATGGTGGAATATTTGTTTCTAAAGTAACAGGTGGGAGCATTGCCCATCAAGCTGGCCTTGAATATGGTGATCAGTTACTGGAGGTAATTGTTTGCTTCCTATTGCTAAGGTTTAATAAATCAGTTTCTATGACAGCAGCCATAACTGCCTTCCACAAAAACACTATGTTGTGAAACCTTGTGCACTGTGAGATGTAGCAAATCGTACACTCTATTGTAACAGTCTATAATTGTGATTGTTGTGACATTTTCAAGCTTTATTATAAAAATAATGTCTTTTAATGGTATATCTGCATCTTGTCTTATATAGATATAATTAAATTTTAAACTAGTTAGTTTTGCTACTTAAAACAAAATAATCCCAATCCCATAGTCGGTCTTGTAAGGGGAGTACATTTTCAAGCAGCTGGCTTTTACCAACAGCTTTCATGCTGTTGTTGCTGTGTTATATTCTTAGCTAAGATACCTGGTTAAAAAATTACATATGTAGGCTCAATGATGTTTCTGCCTACTGTGTTAGATAAACACATGGTTAGCATTTTGTGAAGTACAGAGCTGCTTTGTAAGTGTAACATCATGTTAAAGCATCTTCTGTTGCACGGTGTAAAATAGACCTTAATCGATCTGAATTTAAATTCTGGATTTACTCATATTGATCTGAACCAATGTTTATTTAATCAGTGATATCAAATTATAGCACAGCTCAGAATATTTGTCTTTTAAAAGTGAAAATACTGTTAAACTTCTTGTCAGATTATTAAATACTTGAAATTATGATGATCCCTTCCAAGGAGTAAACCCTAGAAATCACTCTGTAGCAACATTATCATTCTCTTGTCTTCTCCAGTGGGAATAAGTGAGCATTTAGACATTACACTAATTAGGAAAGAATGAGCTTGCAGGTTTCCATTTGAAAATTTGACATTCTGATTTGTGCAATTTTTCCATAGTTTAATGGAATAAATTTGAGAAATGCTACAGAGCAACAGGCTCGACTAATCATTGGGCAGCAGTGTGACACCATCACTATTCTGGCTCAGTATAACCCACACATGTATCAGCTTGGCAATCACTCACGGTCAAGGTAAGGCTGGCTAGACCTGGAAAATGACAGCTCTCCTGTACACACAATTATTTAGCTAGTAGCTAACTTCTACATGCTTAATATGTTTGCAAACGTGAGCACATGTGTACTAATAAGTGTGATTGCTTTAAAAAATAATGTATGAATGAATGTTTGTCAAAAGAAGACTGCTTGATGCATCTAAATGTATTTTCTCTTCTGTTTGGGCATAATCCCTAAATATACTAAAATAAAATCCAAGATGACTTCTTCCTAGGATTATGAAATTTTAATACTTAAAATATTTTTTACTTTTTTTTTTTTCCAAAATTGAAATTTCCAATATTAATTAGAGAAGGCATATGACCTGGTAAAATTACCCATCCTATATTGATGCATGATCACACTTCAAAACAGAGCTTTGCCTTTCCTATAAAGTTACGGTGAACATATGTTTTTTGGCATGCCCATTTGAATTATAGGGTTTGGATTTTATCTCCCTTACTCTAAAACTGACTTACAGCCAAATTAAAAAATTTGAGTGGAAAATATTTGGCATTAACCCACCAGTCTTTTTTTCTGTTGTTTCCCCCTGTCGTAGTTCTCGCTTAGAACCTGTGAGTAATCATTCCACCCCTCAAGGCAGCGGAGCTGCAACGCCTGACAATCATTCCGTAATCGACACTGTGAGTGAGCAGGACGAAGGGACAATGACACCCCCATCCAAACAAACCACTCCAACTACAAGTCCCCGGAATTCCTTAAGGTAGAGAGTGAAGCTTTTGTCTTAAAGGAAAATAAATGGTCAGGTTGGATATTAAGGGTACTAAATAAGGAAGCGTACTTCTGTGAATGCTGTGTCTGATTGAAATAAGTCAGCAGATTAGTTAAGTGGACCCCAGGATAGAAATGTACATGTTTTCAGACTGTTTCTGAAAAATGAAATCTGTGTGAAGGTGTGAAGAAAGTTTTCTGCAAGATTGGTTTAGTTGGAAAGGTGATGTTTGTCATTTAAGACTCTGTCTGTAGGTGACCTATTCTGAATAATATTTATATAAATATATATTTTTCAGATGGCAAGTTGATTTTATGCATGGCAAGTTTTTCAGTTCTAGTACATGTGTTATTTCTTTTTGTTAAAAGGGGCCCTGTGGACACAAACAAAAGGACCCCTGAACCTAGAATTGTTGTTGTTAAAAAATCCCAAGTTGATCTTGGGATCCAGATATGTGGTGGAAACTTGTATGGAATATTTGTCTCAGATGTAGATGATGACAGCCCAGCAAAAGGACCTGATGGACTAGTCTTGGGTGACATGATACTTGAGGTAAGCACTTCAGAAATGTCTGCATTGTACTGACTAATGGCTGGGATGGTGTAGAGAGGGAGGTGCCAAGTGCTGTGCTGTCCCACAGTGTGGAATGTTCTGTGAGTGCTGAGTTCCTGCCACAAAGCCCAGATAAGAATGGTCAGAAAGCCAACTTGGCTGCAGCACATGAGTAGCTGGATGATGTGAACCTGGAGGACCATCACTGTTGATAGCACAAGATGCCCTGAAGTTGGATGAGCTCACATATGTCTACCTGTAATTACTAACACCTGCTCACTTCATCTAAATGGGTAGGTTTGAATCCAATTGCTGTATGTAGGAGGAAGGCAAGGATATGAAAGATACTGTAAGACAAAGAACAATATTGATCTTGCCACGATGAAAGTCTAATGAGAGTTTAGGGAAAAGTATGTATTGTGTCTTTGACTCTTGCTTTCTGTATCTGAAATGAGAATATTGATCTACTTGTCAAGACTTAAGATGATAAACTCATCTTCGTGAGCTTTTCAGATACAAGTGACCACTGACACTCTCCCATTGAACTTCTAGTATCTACATTTTGCTTTTTAATCATGTTTTACTTCCTTCAGACCTTAGGGACTTGCCATCCCTAAAATACTAATTTTTTTCAATGAATTTTCTGATTCTCAGCTTATGCTTGGTAAACTCTTTCAAGAAGAGCTCTTTCACAGTACCTGTCTGCTGCTTGCACTTGAGTTTTTTGTTTTCCATTGTAATGTCTCAGTCTCCCACTAGACATCTTCAGGTGCAAACTGAACTTGAGTTTCAAGTGACAAGACGTGTATATAGAACCTGCAAATAACAAAAAATAATTCATTTTGTATGTTTTACAAGCTCACCTACTTTTGTTGCTTGTTAAAATACAAATTCACATCTGAATGTTTATTTTTGTGTTTTGCAGTATGGGTCCATTGACATGCGAAATAAAACAGCTGAGGAAGCTTATCTTGAAATGCTGAAGCCTGGAGAAAACATCAAAATAAAGACTCAATACAGAATAGAAGAGTTTAATAAGATAAAAGAGCTTCCTGGAGATGGATTCTACATCAGGTATTTGAGCATGACTGGTAATGACACCATAAGGCTGTTAGGATAATATGCTGGCCATACAGAGAGAGAGAACATAAATTTTGCCATATTTTCTTAAATTTGAAATTTACTGATTAATCCAGCTGTTCCCTGACAGCAAGTACACAGTGTAGTATAGCAAGTCTTCACTTTCCACTTGTGTGCTCTTAAGATGTAGAGAATGCCACTAATCTGTTAACGTTTTTCAGAAAAGGTGTTTTTTCGCTTGAGTTGATGGAGACCAGTTGCAGAGCCTGTTTGTCTTCCTTTCCAGAACACTTTATGATCGTGTGGCAGAGATGGAGCAGGATTTAAGCTTTAAGAAAGATGACATATTATATGTGGATGACACTCTACCACAGGGAAATTTTGGTTGTTGGATGGCTTGGCAGCTAGATGAGAATGCTCAGAAGCTGGAAAGAGGGCAGATTCCCAGTAAATATATGTAAGTAACCTCATTTACAGGATTCATTTTTGAAAAGTATTTGTCTTTACAAGTGTGACTAGTGAGATGTGGTATTAAAGACTTATTTGCTTCTGTTCTTTCTGGGAGATGCTAATTCTTAGATATGTCATTTTAAGGATGGCATATTTTAATATACATTGAATTAAATATATTGCTGTATCAAGGTGGTTTTAATGCTGCTGAATAGTAAACTAGAAATGACAATATCTTGGGGTGCATCAGGCACAGCATCTCACCATCTCTCATACTCCCAAAAGTATTAAAAATATAACTTTAAATACCAGCCTTTTTGTCCATTTTACTCTAGGATGGATCAGGAATTCTACAGGAGACACAGCATGTCCGAGGCTAAAGATGAAAACAGTTCAACTAAGACATTGTCAGCAGCAGCAAGGAGGTCATTCTTCAGAAGAAAGCATAAACATAAGCGAAGTGGTTCCAAAGATGGAAAAGATTTATTGGCTCTAGATACAATCAGTACAGACTCAATTCCTTTCTTGGATGGCAAGTGCCTTTGTTATACTTGGGAGGGCTTTGCCTTTACTTCTCTTTCATTTTTAATCAGGTGCAGCACAGTACAACAAATAATGTTACTTTCTAAGTGCTCTGAATACAAATGGTGATCATTATCTCTAATAAGATTTTTTTTTTTAATATCAAATTACAAGCCAGTGTGTTTCAAAATATTTTTGTAATTTCTTCCTGGACCTATTAGCATTACTATTTCATTTGGAGATGGCGAGTCTTTTGGATGCATGATTTTGATCTTCCTTTCACCTATTTAATTTTGGTCCAGGTCTAGTCTAGACAGAAATCCTGTGCACTACTCAAAATCTTCACTTTTATTTCTTCACTCCTTTAGAAAAATCATGTTGGTTACAATGTTTACTTCCTTGTAAGAGCTCAACAAATCAAGCCAGAGATATCAAATATTGTGTATTTTTTACAATTTTAGGGAAGATTGGGGAAGGTGAGGAGTTCAATTTTTTTACTTGAACAATAGGTTCAATTAGAAAAATGTCTAGTTTCAGCTGTTAAGTGGAAAAATGTCAATAATGACTGAGAATATTTTGTATTTGTCAAGGGCCCTTTGCCCTCCCTTGCAGAAGAGGTCTTATCATAATTCCTATAAGGATGCTTCTGCTTGTTTGAGGAATGCCTGGAAACGTATCCTTTTACAAATGTCTTCTGTGTGTGTAGATTCTGCAAGTTTGGCTTATCAGCGTGTCCAGAAAGTGGATTGTACCTCCCCTAGGCCTGTCCTTATTCTAGGACCTTTACTTGATGCTGTGAAAGACATGCTGGTCAAAGAATCCCCTGGAAAATTTTGCAGATGCCCTCTTGGTAAGTGTGCCAATATAGCTAATTTATTCATGCTTAGAATACATGGTAGTAACATCTGTATAAATTAACAAAATGACAACACAAAGGTGGGTAACACCCCAAGAATCTGATTTTGCAGACGTTGTCTTCTTAGCCTTGTTCTGTGCCTAAGGAATAGTAATGAAAGGGGATCTCTTCTATGAACAGAGGTCATGAAAGCTTCCCAGCAAGCCATTGAGCGAGGTGTGAAGGATTGTCTGTTCATCGATTACAAACGGAGGAGTGGACATTTTGATGTGACAACTGTAGCTTCAATAAAAGAGATAACAGAAAAAGTGAGTCAATTTTAATGCTGTAGTTATTGTACAATTTGCATTATGTTGCAAATGCACTTATGTTGGGGGGTGGAAATTATATTAGCACCATCATCCTTTAAGACATTCTGAGAACTGCTGCTAAATAAAATAAAACTTGCCTCACTTTTGCATGCGACTATTTAAAATGTGCTCACCTTTATAGAAACTAGAAATGTTTGTATTCTTTTATGGTATTACTAAATAAAGTTAGAAATCGTTTTCTTAAATTCCATCCTCTATCCCCTCTAAAAAAGGATTTAATTTTTTTACCTATTTCATTTAATGCAATCATACAGAATGTAAACATCATCATAATCCTGGAGACAGATGTTAACTGAAGTGTGTTAATTGCTTACAGTTTTCAGTCAAACCACGTGGAAAGTCCTATTAACGCTTGTGTTTGCTCATGATTTTAGAAAGAGAAAATTAATAGGAATATTTAAACTTTGAAAAAGTGTAATGCATATATTTCAATCTGAATTTTCATTTCATAAATTCTTCAAATACTTTTTTTTTCTATCAATGCATGCTTTTGGTACTATGAATGCAATTTCTTGCGGTTTTTCATATCTTGTCTTTTGTTATAAATCCTTTGGGTACAAATTGCTTAGGAGTCCCAAAATGCTATATGTATGGCAGAACTTTGTTGGGTTGCTGTGATTTAAGTAGGGGAAGAAATGGGGGATTTGCATGTGTGCTTGTGCTCTTTAACTGAATGAGTGTTTTGCATTTACATTTGATCTTAGGATTGTCATTGTCTGCTTGACATCGCTCCTCATGCCATCGAACGGCTCCACAGTGTTCATATCTACCCTATTGTAATTTTTATTCGCTACAAAAATGCTAAACAAATCAAGTAAGTCTGTGAGGGGTATAGTTCAGGGATGTTTATGCTACCTTAAAATAATCTAAGTTTACCTTTATTGTTTATTTCACCCTAGTCATCTTATATCTCTTAGGACAGCCACTCAGCTTGGCTCAGTTGGTCAGAGCCTGGTGCTAATAACACCAAGGTTGTGGGTTCTATCCCTGTAGGGGCTGCTCATGGAAGAGCTGGGCTCAATGATCCTTCTGGGTCCCTTCCAACTCAGAGCATTCTGTGATGCTGTAAAACGGGGAAAATAGTCCTTATAAAACCCACTGTGAGGTATATGGTCTTAGCTTCATTTGGATTGCATGACAATTAAGTGAATCTTTCAAAGAAATGCATGGAGACCAAACTGAATGTCCACTAGGAGAATCTTTCCTGCTAACCTTTGTGGTACATTGTAAGACTGATATGGGTGGATCCATTGACATGTTGACCATGACAAAGAGCTGTTCTTCGTCTTCTTAGAAGGGCCAAGGGTATGGATGCAGTGCCAATTGATTCATAGCCTCAGCTTTTCTACCTTCATTCTCCAGTAAATGAAGCAAGGGAAGTCCCCTTTTGCCACATAGTGCATATACTGTGGTCTTCTCAGGCTGTGTTCTTTCACTAATTGTGATATTCCTGTTTGAATATAGCCAGGAACAGAACACAGGACATGCAAATGCCAGTGCTTCCCCTGATGTTTGAAAAAAACCTTCACATATTTTGATAGATTGATTTGGCAAGAAGGGAAATAATCTCCCAACATGAATATTGAGAAACATGTTTTCCAAGAGATCTTATACTTATGCTATCTTTGTATCTAAAGTTGAAGACTTCTTATATTCTTGATCTGTAGGTAAATTTGACTACTATCTATTTAATAAAGAAGATAAGTATCACTTCTTTGAAGTAGAAACAGGACATAGAGCAATGATGTATATTTCATTACCACTGTAGGATTGTGTGCTTAAATGGTAAATGGAACTGGCATGTCTTGAACCCCTTTGGAAGTGAAATGGTGACCACTACAGCTGTTTCCTTTTGTTAGAAAGGGACAATGGTCAAACTAGTCAAGCAAGGATTTCTGGCAGTCATCAGTATGAGTTGCAGTGGCACATTTTGTCTGCCTGTTGTGTGCACTAAAAGTTTGTCCAAACATCCTTTTCAATATAGCACAAGCTCTATTGGCATTCTCTGAAACGCACCACAGCAATGATAGGTTAGTTTAGTAATTATATTTCTAAATAATTATTTTGGCATTTGTATTTCTCTGGTTTTTTTCATATTTTACTTTCAAGAACTTGTATAATAGAAAGAGGCATCTCAAAAATGTGTCATAGATATGATAACATGGAAATACTGTATCTGCTTGATGCTTGATACTTCACAAGCCCTTAGAAGAGTGATACTTGTGCCCAGCTTTCTGTAAGGAGTACTGGTATGTGTATGAGATGATGATCCAATTCATGTGAACTGGAACAAATGATATTCTTTCTTCATCCACTACCTTCCAGGCTCTGAAACTTTAAAAAAATACCGTCTTGGTCTGAGAGCAAATAAATTTGTTAGCACTGAAATGATCCTGATGACTCTGCTGATACTGCTGAAACACAGTAGATGGCACTCTGGGGCTAGGAGTCTGCTTGCATGTGAATTAGCTTTTTGTATTCACCCAACTAGAGGCACTCTTCAAGTCCATTAAAAATTTATTCTTATATAAGATGTTTCTTTTATTTTTCTTTTTCGTTTGGTTTTTTTTTTGGTTTTGTTTTTTTTTTTTTGCAGAGAGCAAAAAGACCCAATCTTCCTGAGGGACAAAGTTACACAAAAGCATTCCAAAGAACAATTTGAGACAGCTCAAAAAATAGAACAAGAGTATAGCAAGTACTTTACAGGTTAGTATTTAATCAAACTTTCAGTGGGAACACAGTGGTAATTTAATCCATTTGCATTTTAATCCAAAAGATTAATGTTCTTTCAGTGAGCACTTTGGTTTTTTCATTCTGCCTTCCCTTTTGACGAATTCATGTTCTGTTATATTATTTTACCAGGAGAGGAAATATCAAGATAGGAATCTCCTTTGTTCTGAATATTATAATCTTATGATCTAAGAGGTTCTGAAAAGGTTTTATTACTAACCTATACTACTTTCTATACTAGTAGTGTAGAAAGTATGGTCAAGATTTGATGATTTGACGTAGTGTTGTCGGTTTTATACCATGTAAGGAGTAGAAGGGTTTTCTAAATTGTAAAAGTCAAACGAAACAACAGAAACCCCATGTAACAAATGATGATTGCCAAAGGTCCATTGCGGCCTCAACCCTTCTGTAATTCTATGTGATTTTGATTTGTGAGACATGCTTTAAATGTTTCAACAATGGAAAAAAAATTGTCAAAGGTTTCTTGAGCATGCGTTGTAATTTGGAATAATTAAATTCAACTTTAGAAGCCTTTTTAACTTCATAAAATTATGAAATCAATCTTGGATTGTTGTATTTTTACTAGAGAAAAAAATAAGTGTTTGGAGATAGTCTCTGTTCATTTCAGAGATATTTCTATGGGGTCCCACATACCTAGAATTTTATCCCCTCTCTTTTGAATGTTCATGACAACAACATTTAAATAGAGGAACAAACACCCTAACTAGCCAAACCCTAACTTTTCATCCCCTGAACAATGGGATTCTTACAGAAAGATTTTGAGGCATAACTGCCAAGTGCAGAGAGACAAAAGGGTGTGTTTAGTTTGGAGCTCCCTCAGTGCATGCCGGGATAAGCCATGTGTTCTCAACAAAATGTTATGTAATAGCCATACAAATGTTTTTTACATGATGCATACTAAACCTACAGAGAACCTGACATGCACATGGCCAAATTGCATCACCACATGTTATCTTCTGCTTCTTGTTTAGTCATTTGTGGCATTTTAGTTTGACCCTGATAGTGGAAGGGCAACTCAGTCCGAGAGTCTTAAGTGTATCTCCTCATATGCCCTGTGGGAAGGGCCTCCTTCTGTTGGTGCCAGTGTGCAGTGGACTCCAGCTGTCATCAACACTTCCAGATGCTGGTAGAGAGGGTTGGTGTTCAAATTGCATTGACACTGAAGCTTGTTGAAGTTATAATACTGTAAATGAAATACTAAGAGCTCTTTACCTACTTCATGGAATTCAATTTTTGACTAATGACTTTCAAGTTGGCTTTGTTTCCTCTACCAAGTTGTGAACACAGTGTGTAATCTGAATCATTTCTTGCCTGCCATTTGTCACTTTTCATAGACCTTTTCAGTTACTGTGTTCTGTAAAGTCACCTGACATCATTAACTGGGATATATATTGCAGAGCCAAATATTATATATTTGTGACATCATATTTTCTCTTTCCAAAAAGAAAAATAATGCCTTAAGCTGTGTAAGACTTTTCATACTTTTTCAGCATTAGTAATAGCTGTAGCCAGAGGCTTTGCTGGCTGACATATTTGTCAAGTCATGAAGTTCCTCTGTTTTTAAGTATTGAAGACAATATGTTCTCCTCTCATGTGGCAGTTGTGGCATTTTACCTTTTATGTTTAGCAAGGGTAAAATAAAAGGTGTTCATTTGTCTTGTGAATTGATTTTCAGGGAGTTGCTTGCTGTTGTTTTGTTCCTTGAATGTAGTTCATGATGAGAATTGGAGTAGTAACCACTGCTGTTTTATTTAGCTTAGCGATCTGTGAGCTGCTCATAATTTACTTCTAATATTTGTAAATAGTGTCTAGTTGCTACAGCTATAGTCTCTATGTATATTACCCCATAAATATAAAACTCTTAACACCACATGTTGAACAGAGAAGGTTTATTATAGCAGGTTCTGACCATCTTTAGACTTAAACTTTGCCACCTGATGCCTCTGAAAATAGTAAGTGGAGGCCGCTTACAAAACAGTTGTCTTAGCTGATCATAGCCATCAGTTCCTTGACTTCCCTGGATTGTTTTAGGAGCTAGCAGAAGAAACTGTGCATTGAATGCTTGACCTCTTTGCTCTGTTTATTTTTTTAAAAATAGAGACATGCATCTGTCAGATACTGAGTTGAGTTGCTTAATTCTGATCTGTTGATAAACACTTCGCAGATAAATGCAGAAGATTGTTCTTGGTAATTACTCGTGACTGTTTGTTCAAGTCTCATGTGTATGTGGGGTTTCTTCTTCTCCAGGCATTGTCCAGGGAGGAGCCCTTTCAAGCATTTGCACTCAGATTATGACAACTGTCGACCAAGAACAAAACAAGGTCCTGTGGATCCCAGCTGGCCCACTGTAGATTTCTTTTGCTGTGAAACTGCTTTCCAGATGTAAATAACCAACTAACTTTCTATCCAATGGACTCAGTTCATTTCTGTCTTCATAAAGATATCCATAAGTGATTTCTGTTTCATGAAGGGGAATGATAACACTGAACACACAAGGACCTGACGAGGCATGTGGGAAGGGGTAGATCATCACCTCACTGAGCTTGTCTTTTACATTGTGCCTGTACACATGACAGGCTGTCACGAGGGTTGTGACCTGTGTGTACTTGTCCATGAGAAATGAATTTAACAATGCTGCAAAACCCTGTAGAATGACACGTTTACAAAAACCTTTTCAAAGTATTTGGTTCTTGCTGTTTACTTGAATGTCTTTTTGTTTTGTTCTTTTTTTAATTCTGTGTCCTTTCACTCAATGAGGTTACTCTCCACACTGGAGTGAAATTTCTGAGAATAAGCGGACAGTGTATGCCAATGTGACTCTTAGTTACAGTTTTGACCATTTCTAAGCACACTGTTGACTTGACAACCAGGTAATAACGTGGGATGGAATCGGTACGTCTTGGGAGTAAGCTCAAGAGGAAGTACACTCCTACACAGGGCAGACCACTGTATCCTGTCAATGCTTGTCTGTCAAAGATATCGTGTCTTGTTTTATGCATGAAGCTAATATTTAAACATCATAATGTATCTAAGCAATCCAAGTTTAACATGTGTTGACAAATAATAATTTTTGGTTGTTAGGCCTGGATTAAGTACAGGTGGGGTAGAGTCATAAACTAGGCCTAGCATGCTGTGTTCTGTCACTTTTAGATACTGTAAATATGGAAAGCTTATGTTGGTGCAATTTTGCAGGGTAATTCTTAAGCGTTGTACTTCAGTGTGTAGCATTCACATAGACTGTTTTTATTTAAGAGCAGACACAGTTTTAGGGCTTTGATTAAAAGCCTTTAGAAAGGTACTAAATTGTTAGTGTTTTCACTGTCAAAAAATAAGTGATCGTTTAGTTTTGGTTGCAATACTTATTTACATGTTGTACCAAACTCTATTATATTGGTTCCCTTTTTGGTTTTTTGCACTTCTGACTGTGTTCCTAGCACAGGTTTTGTACCTGTTTCTTCTGTCTCTTGTGCCATGTTTTCTGGGTACTGTATTTTAATTGTTTTTAAAATATTATTTGAGTAGACCTGCTTCTCAGTTACTGTTTCTAACATTTCATTATGTAGGGTTTCTAGTTTTACACTACAGGCTGTAATTTTGCTTCTGTTTGCAGCTTTTATAATTAAAAAAAAGGGATTCTTCTTGCACAGTTCTTCAAGAAAGATTTGGTCCTGAATTTAAATTCCGTTTTACAGTTGCTATTTTATAGTTCAAAATACTTTTTATAGTATTTATGTAGTTATACACTATATACAGTATTCTGAACTATAAAAATATTTAAAATTTATATATAGTATTTTATATAGTATGATAACATACTATTATAATACTGTATATATAAATTAATAAATATGAAACTGAATGGATTATTTAGTAGTTGAAGTACTTCTCATGGTGAGGGACAGAAGATTTTTGTATATCTCAATTTTTTGTTTTGTTTGTTTTTTAAAGTTTGAGATCAGAGTAGACTCCAGTGGTACAACTGAAACAGACAGGTACTGTTCTGACATGGATTTTTCTGTACTAAATGAAAATGTCACTTTGTATCAAAAAAAAAGTTAAAGAAACTGATTACTAAATAAAGGTCAATTTCTGTAACTTCACTTGTGTGTAACGGGTGCACATGTTCTTCTTAACTCTATTTAGTTAAGTCCTCATATAAGGTTTGGATTTCTGACTAAAATTTTCGTATCCACCTGATAGTTTTGAATACCCACCTTGAGAACAAGTTTGTTTTGTGCTCTTGCCTATCCTTGGATGCATAAATACCAGAGATGTTCACAACCTGTAGGACACAAGAAGTTAGATGTTGGTTTGTGTTAATATTTTTCATGTTCTGGCCCATTGGCGTTAAGGATTTCAAATGGAAATGCAGTTGTTTGGGTGGAGGCTTGAACTGAAGAATGAGTCTATCACTGATATTTTCAAGGGAATGTCACTGGAGAAAAGTGAGAATATTAGTTCAAAGGCACATTGTAGAATGTTCTCAGTTTTTACCCTTCAGACAGTTCAGCCTCTTTTGTTCGCCGAGTTACCCAAAAGCGTAGGGAAGATAATTATTTTGTACTGACTTTTCTGCTTTATCAGTTTCTTTATTCTCAGATGCCAGATAGTCAGCTTCAGCATGAACCCAGTTTGTAGATGGACAAGTCTTGTAATCTGCATAACTAGTTATAGCCTTTAGTCATAAGGACTTGCACCTTACCTGCTCTTGAAAAAACACACCATGGTAAGAGCATCTGATAGGGTATGAATAAAATCAGAATAGGCAGGTTCTGGCAGGTAGCTTCTGATAACAGCGAAGTAGAACTGAAGTCATGATTGAACACTAGGAAGAGATGCTTTTAGCTCAGATGAGGTGTTTCCTGATATTCCATTTTCTTTTATAATATTACATGCCAGACATAGATTTAGCCCTTTTTCTGGAAAGAGTAATTCTGTCCAGGTGTTTAAACAAAGAATGTAGTTATGTGAGTATTGTAAAAAGAGTTTTGAAGTAGTAACGTTCAAAAACAAAAAGTCTGAAAATTTCAACCTTACGCTTTTAAGCCACAGTTAAGCATGTGTGGCTGCAGGTAGAGTTAAATAGAAATAAAAATCATTGAACTTTATTTTTCCACAGCTAAACAGACATAAAATGGCTGAAGATACTGCAGCCCATAGATAGGATTTGTTAATATGTTGACAAACATCTACTTGTTTTCAAACCTTTACCTTCTGTTCACATTGGCCTGAATTGCAGGGCTAGTGTTTGCGTGATCCAAAATTACCCTGTGACAGCTGCCAACCTCTCTGCCTCAGACAAGGCTTCTTCTTCAGTGTCTGATAAGTTGGAGGCCATATCCTAATCCTTTGTTGTGAATGCAAACATTGCCTTAAGCAGTCTTGAACAGCTCTCCTAGGTCTGTCTCTGATGGATGTATTCGTGGTTAAAATACCATCTTGTACTCTTTTCTAGACTTGTTTTAAGCCTCCATGTAATTTCTGTGCCTACACTTCACATAGACAACTTCAGTTAAAATAGACTGACATTGGAAAAATATGCACTGGCTTGGAAAGTAAAGAGCATACTATGAAAAATACAGATACCCAATAGAGCAGACTTTGGTCTTGTGCAACAACTAGTGAAGGTTCCAGAACTGCAACAGAAGCTGAGCAGCAGAAAAAAAGTGCTTGGCCTCCTGTAAATTTTCTTAGGCTCCTGTGCCCCATGAGTGTGAGAGCTTCTTACTCATTTGATTGGATTTTTTTCTAGTGTGAGCTCCATGTCATTTTGCTTAGAAAAATGGTTGAAAAAGTACATTTTTTTATAACATCTGGTAGTAAAATTTTAGTTATTCAATTTGTCATTTCTCTTTGAATACCAAGAGATGTTTTTGCGAACATGACACAGATGATGTGAGCATGAATCCACAAACCAGGTGAACAGGGCATCCTGTTACTTAAGTGTGAAAGTACCAGGGATTGTTCAGCTCTGTTTTAACAAACAATTCCTTACAAGCTTTTGTAAGAGTAGTTGTTTTTTACAGTGTCTGTAATTTTAGATGAGGACTGGAACTTTATATTTAGACAACTTCATCAGTTTGTCTACACAGATCCTTTTCTTGAGGCAAACTGTGGATAAACTGTGGTTAACTGTGGAAGCATATTGTGACTAAAGAAATTTAAAACATTTTCAGTTCTGCAGTTATCTTGTAGACTGCCAGTGTGGAAGATATTTTGGATTATTTAATTTTTAAAAAAATATTTCATCTTATTACTTAACTCACCTGGAAAACAGTGAGAAGAGGTGTATTAAAAGTTTTTAGATTTCCTTAGATATCATTCAATTAAACAATTTTAATTACTTTTCCTCTACAAAATGTACCTGTTAAAGATGAAGAGGTTTTATCCTTCTGTGTGAAGTGTGAATTTCTAGGT
Source organism: Chloebia gouldiae (assembly GCA_003676055.1). NCBI lineage: Eukaryota > Metazoa > Chordata > Aves > Passeriformes > Passeridae > Chloebia > Chloebia gouldiae. Next base: position 8,570,256 of record QUSF01000014.1, on the reverse strand, counting down.
GATGTTTTTAATTCAAATGTACACAGAGGTTTTTAAAATATGAGTCTTTATTCTAAAAATGTAGGAGGGAAACTGGAAGAGATATAGTAACTGTTGCAAGAATCAAATAATAAAAATCCCAATACTATATAGCCTAGTCACGTTATATTATGGTGAATTATCTGTCGTTGATATGTTTTATTAACAGTACATTATACACTGAATGTGTGTGTTCACTGAGATGTTTTCTGTGTCTGCCATATTGAAGAAAATAGCACCAAGGGCTGAGTAAGCTTTCAAAGATACAATATCTTCATTTATGTAGATAAATGAGGATGCAGGCTTTTCCTTCACTGGCTCGCACTATAAAGTGTCCAAGTGCTGCACTGCTACTGCTGCTAGTTAAGAAAAACAAACCACCCAAGCCTGAAACAACAGCCTGCCAAGCCCAATGCACAAAACAAAACAACTCCCTTCCCACCAAACCCTACTTTCAAAGTGTCCAGTTTGGCTTTTTTTGACTTCATGTCCTTACTGTCTTCCTGAAGATACATGAAAATATCAAAAGAAAAGAAAGAGAGCAGTTTACTCTTAACTTAATTCACAAACATCATATTTCTCCAGAATTAGAAACAAGTCTGTCAAAATGTTAAATTCTTTCAACAGGTTGAAAAAAGATCTGTTTCTTGATAAAATCACACTTATATTTGCAATAGCTTTTTTTTATTATTATTTTAAAGTTTTTTTCAGTGCAAATGTTAATGACATTCCTTATGCAATATTCCCTATGCCCTTCCTCTGAAGGCAGGGAATGATCAGCTTTCTGAAGATGATGACTCTGATTTTCAGAGTGACTGACCCTTTTTTTTGCAACTTTTGCACCTTTTGCTGCAGATTAGTCTAATCTTGTTAGCAATAACAGCGATTAATTAAAATTATATTTATTCCTTCATTTGACAAATCTGTTTGGTTCACAAATGCTTACTATTTGAGTTCAGCAGTTAGCTCAATCATCAGATTTTTTTAAACAGGTTGAGATGATATTTGTAGCCCACTGTGATAAACTTAAGGTATTAGGTTTCAAGCTTGTCTCCTTGGCTGGTGTAAGAAATAAAAGGCTGAAAATGCTGCTTTCTTTTTTTTAATCTAAATACATGCAAGGGGTTTAAATGTGATTGTAAGTTTTATAGTTTTGTGATGAAAATAACTGTTAGTTACATCGTTTTGACAGGACAATTCCTGCAAAGTCAGCCAAAAGAACCTAAGGTAAGAGAGAGAAAATTGTCCTCTGCTGTGAAAATAGGATTTAAGAGTGCCAGCAATGCTCGTATCATTATAGTAACAAGTAGGTTTGTGATGCAAAGATGAGTAAGTGCAGTTGCTGAAGAAACCAAACACATGGAGCTGAGTCTAGAAAGGTGATGAAAACTGCACATGTCCTCAGCAACTGCCAGAGTTGGTCCCATGGTGGCAAATGTGTATCACTTTTGTCTGGGGTTGGCTGAACTTTATGGCCTTGAAGAGCTTCTGGCGGAAAATATATTTCTAGCATTTAGATGAATTCTCACACTTTTATAACCTGACTTGTGTTGTATTGAAAAATGTGTTGTTAATAGCTGCAATTATAATGTGATCTGTTGAAACCTGCTCTGATTTTCAGTTCAATTATTTAGAACTCATTTGTCAGGGTGGTACCACATATTTTGTGCCAGAGTGATTAAATTACAGCTGCAAAATAATTCAAGTGAAGTTGTAAAAATCAATTGGATATCCTCCTCCTCCTGGTCTTTATGTGGCAGTTTCCTTCAGAGCTGCAAGATTTGAACTGCCATGAGCTCACTTGAATTCCTGTCTGATGTTGACACTGCTCTGCTGTCCTGCACAGGATGTGGTCAGAGCTGTTCCCTGCCAGTGTGGGGTAAGGAGGTGTTGAGTCTTTGCCCGGGTTAACTCTGGCGAGGTGCTTCCAGTTCTGCCTCCATAGGGCACTGCTGTGCCTTCCAGAGCCAAAATGGGATTTCTGATTGGCAATTGCTGTCTTTCTCCTATCAGTAGTCCCTTTTCTGCTATGTAACCATACACAGACATAGAGTTCTGTCAAGTGCTCAGTGAAATTGTTCTCAGATTAGGAGTGAGGTTGTAGTTTGTGAGAGCTGTATTATGGATGCATCATGAGCTTTCCCCTTCTTTTACTGTTATATGTGGCTTTAGTTTCCCTTTGCTTTATAGTCTTGCTCTCACTAGTAGATAAATCTTTTTTTCAAGGTGTGTCCCTCATTCAGTGCAGCCTTTCCTGTTTGCCCCATTCCTTGCTTTACGCTTCGCTTACACATCTGAACTCTCAAAGATATTTTTCCATTGCTGATGCAACCTAATCCCTCCCTTCATCACCCTGTTATCTAATGCTGAAGTATTTTGGGACATTATGTAAAGTCTGTTTGTTTGACAAAGCTTATTATGTGGTTGTGTATTAATCACTGATTTGATTTTAAACACTTCTTGTTCTCACTGTTGGTGATCTCATGAGCAGCAGTGGCTGATCCACTCCAGCATTCAGCAGCCAGCAGTTTCAGGTAATGTTTTAGCAAGGTCTGCATGTCTGCAGTTTCTGAAAGTGATGCCTTGCTATGTTTCCAGCAGTGTCAGCAGTACATTTGTAGCAGGACACACTTGCTAAGCAACAGAAGACAACTTGAGAAAGTCCACAAACCTGCCTTAAGGGTTTGTGATCTCTGCTGTCTTACAGAGGCTTCAGTCTTTGGATTGATTTGGATTTCCCCCTGCACTGTTCAGATTCTGTTGTAAGCCAGCACTGACTGGTAAGGTATGCAGAGGTATAGGTGAATTGATTTGCTGCAAATTACTGAGATCCATAAATGGTGCCTGACCTTCACTATGAACTAATATTAGTCTAATTTTAACCTGTTTTGCTATCACTTAGAATATTACTGGAGTTACAAGAGGACAGTTTATAAAGAGTTCTGAGATACTGAAATTTGTCAGAAGTAGCTATTTTTATCTTATTTTTTTTTCCACCCTACTCTTGCCCTAAAGCCCAATTTTTAGTTTACACCCTCTGTAATGTCAGCCATTTCAAGATGCAGGTAGTCTATAATACACAATATGGTGGAAAGGACAAGAGCTGTAAGAAACCATGGTTGAATGCTGCAAGTCATGGGCCCTTACAATCCTTTTTCAGTTCTCTTAGTTGTAGAAGGAGACACTCAGAAAGAGAAATCCTTTCTTGAAATAATTAGGACAGAGTTTTGAAAGTTATTTTCTTTATTTTTCTCAGTGCTCTGATAACGAGTCTTTCAATATCTGGCTCCCTTATTTTTAAAAATCCGGTGTCCAGATCAAAAGCATCTATGGCACCTTAATACTTGTTCTTTGAAAATACTATTTTAACTTCTCTGCCTCAGGGTATGTACTTCACTATGTAGACTACTTTCAGCTTCTGTTTTATTAGATGTAAGCCTCATCTATTTCAATTATTTTGGATTTATGACTTTTTGTAATCCCCTGCTATTTACGTGATGTTGGTTTTTGTTTAAATAAAGGTTTTTTCCATCATAACCCATCATCCAGATTGATGGTGTGAATTCATGGTTGTATAGTCACTTTAAACTGAAACGTCCTTTTTCTCAGTGGGGTAGAAAGGCCAGCTAAGCTATCCAATGTGGGACTGCCTATTTAATGTATATATGTCCCTGTGTTTTGTGAGTGGAATATTTTTCTCTTTTTTTTTTCTTTTTGTTTTGTAAGTTTAAAAAATCTGCTTCTGTAGATACCACATACACCAAGAATGTGTCTTGAAAATCAGTGGCACTGTGGATAAGATATTGACCAATATATGGTTTGTTAGTCAGTGTGAAAGAGAAAATGGCAAAATAGTTTAGAGTGAAGCTGATGGGTCACATAAAATCCACAAACCCCTGATGCTCTTGTTTTCAATTATTTAGCCGTGTTTAATTTTAATATACCTTCCTTAAAAGGGTGCTATTAGCCTGAAAGTTACATTTGGAAAATAAAAGCTTTGGAATGGAATACATCATTTAATAAGCACTGAAATGAGACATTCCTCAAAAGGAAAGCCATTGGTCTATTTCATCTAGGTATTTACTGTTTTCATGAGAAATGATCAGTAATTTCTGAAAAAGAAAGTACCCTTTAATAGATGTCTCAAGCCAGCTTCTGAAAACAGGAGTTATACTACATAATTGCTCATCATTCAAAGTTGTGCTTGCGGATTTTTTCTGTGCATAGAACAGAATGTAAAATCATTAGGGAAAAAGATTATTTCTGGTATGTGAGAGAATAAATATTTTTTTTCACAGTGTGCTAGTATAGCAGTACAGAAACTACTATAAGGAAAAAAAACCAGAAAAAAACCACTAAAATATTTCTTCAGCAACACACAGAATATGAATTGCATTTATCAAATTATTCTTTTAAAATCTAAGAACCTATCCCTTGATGCAAACTTACACATCAAACACCTCTGACACACTATTTATTTCTAGCGTTACTACATCTCATTTACAGTCAATTTATGCTGTGTATATCACTGATTGTTTTTCTTGCAAGATTAAGAGCAGAGTTTTAAGCTGTCTTCCTCAAGGTCACAAGCCTGGCAGTAATTTCTTCTCTTGATTTTTTTTTATATTGTGTAAGTCATTAAGTACTTCAATGACAAACAAGAAACCCTTCAAACTAAAATAAAAAAATAGCACACAAACATGCTTAGATTTATGAAAATCAAATTATATGTATTCTAAGACAATTTCTTCCATAAGACAGAAAGTATCAGCAAAATCGATGGTGAGAACTTGCAGCCCTAGTAATGACTCTAAATCAGCAGCTGCCATGCAAGGCATGGAAAAACAAAGTAACTGAATCTTAAAATAATGTGTGTGGCAGTCTATAATGCAAAAATTAGTGGGATTTAAAATATTGGGGGTTCTGAGGGGATTGAAAAGTATTGTATATTGCTTATCTGCAGATCCAAGATTCCTAGTGTGTCAAATCCAGACACTTACTATGGGCTATTTAATAACAATCACTCTAAATTGATGAAGGCATACTAAGCCTTGTATGGCCACGGACCTTTAGTTGAGACCAGACAATAATAATCTAGTCTCTCAAGTATGCAAAAAGCATGAGAGAGCATCAGGCTCACTGGCTTAGTGTCAAGTCCTTCTTATAAAAGGTATGACTTAAAATGGAAAGCCTTTGTGACAGTTTGTGCAGACTAACTTAATGTGTATAGCTTGTGCAGACAGTAATTTTCCACCTATTCGTGAATACACAAGCTAGAATATTTGGCTTTAAACATAGAGGGGTGCAGAGAGTTCTTTTGTTCAGTTAAATAAATACTTTCCAATATTTAACCAGTTTTAATTTATGGGGAACAGATGGTTTTTCTTCATTAGTAATTGTTTTTCCAGAAGATAAGCCTATATTAAAATTTGTGAGGATTCATGAGCTCTTTTATTCTAAGTAAAGCTCTTTGTTGAAATCACACAAATAAAAAAAAAATAAAAGAACCGAGGGATTTTTTTCAAGCCTCCAAAGCCTGTTTATTATATTTTGGTTTTTTTCTTAGAGGCAAAGGCTAAAGGCTTTCAAACATGTTGTTGCACTCTTCCTTGTAAGGAAAATCTTTACATGTTCTTGGGATGCAGGCACAACAGAAGTTCACTAAAACTGCCTCTGCTTTTAACTCGGGTAAGATGCAATGGTATCTGATCAAGATCTCAGATGCAAGTCCTGAAAACTCTTTTGACTCCACCTGTGACTAAAATTAAGTGTTCACAATTTCATGAAAATGAAAAGGTTTTCGTTCTCTTTTGGGACTACTTTACTCCCTGCTACAGGAGCAAGAACGGGAGCAGAAGCCCGTCACATTTCAAATGCCCCTGTCAGAAGCATATTGTTAAGTTCCATTTAAACTATATTCAGTATTTTGAGTAATGGGAGCAATAGCAGGCAATTTTAACTCTCAGAACTGATATGCTGGTTTGACAAGGTTTTCACAGCAGAAGTCACTGTTGTATAAGCCTTCATGGATACCGTGCTTTTCTCATTTTGGAAACATGTACAGCTTGAGTAGCATTTTCCTTTTATGACATATTCAGAGCTCTCTGCAGTCCTTTACAGTGTATTCATACAAATTTGTGGAGGAAGCCCTCTAAGGCACAAGTTTGACATGCCAGTGCCTAGTTATTTGGATTTTGAGGTTTTAATTTTAAAGGTCCAGAATTCAGTGATGACAGCATATTTTCCACTGACAAGATGCACACTTTTAGGTACCACCTTCCAAAGTTAGACTTACAGAATTTCCTTGTACTTGATAAAACTACAGAGTTGCATCTTCTTTTGTTTAGCCACCAGAGCAAGTAATACAGTCATTAAGTTGTCAACAAGCTCCCCTGCCATGTGTTGCTGTCTTGTAGGCAGCGTATGCAAATCGTCCCAGTGCCTCACGAGAAGTCACGACGTCTTTCCCTCTGCGAGCCCTGTGTTGGGGCGTGACCTTCCACTTCTGTTTCTTTATTCAGGTTACAGACGACACCTCTGTGTGCAGGTTTTGAAGTGCTCTGTGCCTGTTGCCAGTGCCAGCCTCTACCAGCAAAGGGCACGAGGAACCTGCTCGCTCCGGCGCGAGGAGCAGCGCGGCTGCGCTCCAGCTCTGCCCGCTGTGCTTGCTCGGTACGTTTGGGGCTGCTGTTTTTGAAGGGACTGAGACACTGGCTGTGTTTCTTGCTTCTCTCTTCATCCTGCTGGAGGCCCCAGAGCCCCTGTTTGTTACACTTTTTCATTTGCTTTGACCCAATGGACGTGCTGTAAAATTACCTGGGTTTTACAGGTGTCTTACCTGTGTGTATTACTACAAAATCTAGCCTTAAAGAGGGAATGAGGCAGGGAGCTCAATGAGTGGTTAGCTGTTCCTTCAAACAGGAAAATAATTCAAGCAAGCTCTTCAACAGTGAAATTCTCTGTGAAAGGCAGAGCACCATGTTCCCAGTTGTGATTGCAGGGGCAGGGGATTTTTTTTTTTAGTGCCTCTGATTCTTGAAAGAGCTTGTGTTTTTTCTCAGAAGATTATAGACTCCTTTTTTTGTGTTTTTACAGATATCATACAGATAGGAAGTTGTACCCTATTTTGCAGTCAGAAAGTTGCAAGGCAAATAAAGACCAAGTTTGAAGAAATTGTGGGATTTTAAAATTATGGCTAGTAAAATGTTGTAAATGATGCTATAAAAAGGAGAGGCATGTTAGAGCTCCAAGTGTGTGGGTTAACCGCAGAAATATGCTACACAAGGCTGTGTGAAGTGTCCAACTACCTTAAGTGTAGCTGATCTCTGGGCAGTCACTGAGGCAAATAATTACTCCAGGAAATAACATTTCAGTATCTCACAATCAGCATTTCTCTGAGTTTACTCCTCGCATCATTCTGCTTCTCTTTCTTGTGGTCTTTCAGAACAGTTTGAGCTCTTGCACATGTGCCACTGAAGGCAAGAGCATTTCTTTTGCAGCTCAAAGGCAAAACTTGTTGCTGCCTTCTGTTGTTTTTCAGCAGCCCAACAATTCTGACCTGTGGGGAATGCGGGGGTAGGGGATACAAACATGCTTTTTTTTTCTTTTTTTTTTTTCTCTAATGCAGATAGACAGATGAAAGATTAATTTGGAGCTCTTTGGTTTGTGGTGGTTTGGTTTCCTCTTTTTTTCTTTCTCTTTTTGGGTTTGTGGGGGTGTTTTGGATTTGTGGGACTTTTTTTAAAAGTAAAATTGAGTTTCTTGAGTATAAAGCTGGGCAGTCCCACATAATTGATGTTACAATGGCCTCCAGCCAAAGTTGGAGGAGTCATCTGTTAGTTTGAGCCTGGAGAAAAGCAGAGAGGGATATAAATCCTTCTCTCCAACAAGATGTAAATATTTGGTTTTATCTTTTTGTGAAATATGTAGAACAAAGGGAACAATTTGAAGAAGAAAGGTCTGGACCCTGTTGGTTCTTAGTTTGTCAATGCAGTTTGTTCTGCTCTACCACCACTTGGTGCTAGATCAGTATTTGTTATGCAGCTGTTTGGTAGCTCCAGTTTTATATATAGGGCATCTGAAAGGCAGTGGAATTAGAGCCTTGATCTCCAGCAGATTCTGTGTACCAGCTTTCTTTGCTGACAGAAGGGAATCCATGACCAGGAACTGCATGAAGTGGTGCAGGTCAGCTCTCCAGTGCCCTCCTCACTGTGCTTGCAAATGGGGTGTGCACTACGGTCTGTCCTTTCTGCCCAGAACGACAAGTGCTGCCTGTGCAGCTGCTGGGCTGCAGCAGCTTCAAACACAGACCCGACCTGTGGCATTTGTGACAACTTAAAGGACGTTAGACTCCCTGTATTTATTGACTTTCCCTACAAAGTCATTTCCCCCTAATACAAAGGCATTAATTACAGATAGAAAGAAACGTGGTGACTCCAAGGTCAAGAGATGAGAGCATGCAATCTGGAATTTCCATCACAACTGATTATGATTATGCTCCAGCTATTAAAAGTTACAAGGTTGTATTTGTTATGTGGATGCTTGCTTCTAATTAAAGAAAATGCCTATCCTTTAAGAGCTCAAGAATAAAAAGATTCCAATTCTTATCTTCAACTTAGATTTTCAATAGCCTTTTCATATGAATGCTATCTTATTCATTTTCTGTGCTAATGTGGTCTGTGCATTTGTTGGCTGAATTAAGGACTGCATTTGTGCTCACCTGATACCTTTAGAGACAAGCTTTGCTGCAGCATGAGATAAAATAGATTTGTAGCCCTGTCTTATTCTTTCTTTGTCTGTGGTGCATCTCTTTTCCTTATTTACTGTCTGTCTGTGTGGAGGTGCTTCAGACAGTTAATCTAGTCAGGTGAATTTAACATTGATTGCACAAACCAAAATGGACTGTGTGGATATACTGATTCAAGAACAGAGGCTTTTTGAAGTAAGTTATACTGTAGAAATAAAAGCTCTTTGAATTCTGATTCACATTGCAATGTGAGATGTGCAAGAGCTTCACTTACAAATAAATTCAAATTACTTTTTCCCAAGTGACTTTTTGCAAACACAAAGGACTTGGTTCCCTGTACTCCAGCATGTTGATAAAAAAATGAATCCATGAGTTTTATTCCTCACTCCAGTACTGATGTCTATTGTAGCAGAAAGATACGCACAATTTCCTATATAGAAAATATCCTGTTTTCGCCAGTAACCCTGCTGCTTTATATGTGTTTCAGTGGTCACATTTGTACTCTCTGCCTGCCTTCCTTATTGCTCTCCTATTTGTTTTCCTTATTTATTATGGTTTGCTTATAGTGTAAATGGAGTACTATTTCTTGATGCAAGTCCTTTATGATGTTTATTGATGAGACATTTGTGAGAACAGCCTCATTGTACTTTAACAGGGCATTTGTGTTTCACGTTCATGTGCAGCTCTTCAGAGCCTTTCTGTAAACTGCAAAAGACTCCCAGCCGAGAGCAGTTCCCAACAGTTCCCTTTGGCATAGCAGCTGCCTTTCTGTTTTAACTGAGAGTCAGTGAATATACTGAGTCTTGGATGAATATGTGCATTTGAAGCTACAATAGTTTAGATGAAGATTGCAAGGGATTTGTCAGGTGTGTGCTTCCAAAGAAATGCTCACTTATAGCTGTACATATGTATCATATATATATATATTATGGGGAAGCTTTCTGTCAGCCACATAGCTTTGAAACAGTTACTTCAGTTACTTTTTTCTATCCTTGTCAAAGCCCTTGATGTCTATCTTGACTAGAAAAAGATAGGATTAGAGCTTACAGACTCCTGTATAGAGCTATTCTGTCTCTAAATAACAGATTTTTTTTCAGAGCCAAGGTTGCGTTCAATATACTGGAAGTGGTGTTGAAAGATAGAGAAATAAGGAAGGAAGGTATGATAAGGTACTAGGTGGGGATTCAGAAAATTGTGTCCCATTTCTGGGAAATGATGTCTTTTATTATCCCAGGAAAGCCGGTCTGGTTTGACACTAGGTATTCTGTGAAAATCTCAGAGCTGAAAGGAAAGGAAATAATATTACAGTCATAATAACCTTGAACTGGAATAAATCTACCTCAAATTCAGAAACTTTGCCTCAGGTTGTCTATATCTTCTGTAGTGTGTTTTCTTCATGGGCCATCTAGAGTAAGGAGATGCACCCCAAAGAAGTGTCATTCTCTGTCTCACTTGGGTGAAAAATAACACCTTTCTTTCCTTGACAGTTTCTTTGACTTCAGGCTGTAGCTTCTGATCAGTAAATTTGTAAGAAACCTTGTAGAAAGAGGTTAGGATCTCATTTGTGACTCCTGAGCAACCCAAATAGGAAAATTTCCAGAACTGTTATACATGGAAGAAAACATTAATGTAACAGCTTTTAGACAGCATATCTGTTTGGTGAAAGGAGAGGGCTGGAGCTGCTGGAGCTGCAACTGAGGCACAAAACAGAGAGTGCTATTTCTTAGTCACAGAATGTTCGGTGCTTTACAGCACCCAACTGAGCCTCCAAAGCCAAGAGACACGAGAGAAGTGCTGGTTCTCCCTGCTCTCCCTCGCCCATGCATTTCTGGTTTGAGATGCATGGGGGTCCACAGAAATAGTCAAATGCCTTTTCATTGCACTACTGGTCTGCATCTCTCATGAAATTTCAGCAAACAAAACCACAGCATTTGGCAAACAGACTTTAAAACCAGAGAAAAAAACCAAAGGGCACAAGTGCCACAATGCAATTTCAGATTTATAGAGAATAAAACTTCGCATTTTGCAGGCACACATAAAAATTAATACATAAATGGAGAAACTGCAGAAAATTGGTTAATGGAATATATATAAATGAATTTAATGCAAATTTTCAAGCACTTTGGGCAATTGTGTGCCTGTCTACCCAGAGTTTTGACTTCACAGATAAATGTATTGATTGCAGAGCAAACGTGTCCCACTTCATTCTTTGCCAATAATGAAAATAGCATTTAGTGACGTGGGAGTTGGATTTGCGAGTACCCAAGCAGTGAAGGCTGAGGTCAGGCCTGCAGTGACAAGCTTTGCTGCCAAGTGCTGTCAAGTGGCAATATTGACAGCTTGTAGCATCACTGGAATACCCATCTTGTGGCTGTTCCTGCCAGCATCATGAACTTCTCACAAAGAGGTTTTATATCCACAGCAGTTGTAGGCATGAACTGGGAAAGAACCCAGGGCTTTCACCTGTTGCGTTTGCTGTTGTGCTGGCTGAAATCAAAGTGCTGGGGTGTTCAGGGAAGAAACCCAAGTTGTAGAAAAGGGAGCACTGCTGCTTGAGTGGGGGAAAACCTATGTTGAAAGAAGAGCATCCATGTTCCAAGAGCTTTGTAAGACAAATGAGTTCAACTGCACTATGTTGTGGGTAATTTTGGACAGTAGGTGTTTATTTAAAGGAATGCTTCCTCACCAGGTAGCCCAGGGCAGGGCACTGCAGGAAGGAGCACTGAAATTGCCTGAGCTTGGCCTCCAGGCTGGCCATGGGTGCAGATGTCTCTTTCTTTGGAGAGCTCCTACTGCTTATTTACTTTTATTACTGACAGCTGCTCTCTTCTGCAAGTATGATATCCTGGTCTGATATTCTGGCCAAAATCTAACTATAAACCTTACCGCCTGCTTGACTCAAAATAGCCCATACATTAAAATGTGTCATTTCTCTTCTAACTGAATGTGATGTTTTTAAACAATTTCCATTTTTTCAACCCAAATATGGCTCTTTCAGCTTTGGATGTTTCTCTATTTCTAGCTTAAAGTACTTGGAAGGCATTATGCATTGCATGCATAAAGACAAGCTATTATAAATATTTAGCTAGCTAAAGCATTTGTGATTTTTTAACTTCAAAGTTAGAAGTAAATGGGATACTTGTAATGACTCTTGCATTTTTTTACAGAAAGTTATCTAAGTAAATCTTTCACAATAGCTTAGGACTTTTCGTGGTGTGCCCATAATATCCCACCTCAATACTACTGGGATTCAGGAATTAGGAACGTGCCAGAGGGACTAAAACAAAGACTTATGTCTGGATTATTCCTAAAAGAATCTGACAAGCATCAGTACTCTGTGCTGTTTGGAGAGGATCATTTGGTAGTTTAGTTTTCCTTTTTATTCAGGAAAGGAAAGGTATTCCAATGGAGTCCCTGTTTATGTTTTCCTTTTTCTCAAAGGCTCTGGGCAATTTCTGCAAGGTAGTTCAGCCTCTCTAGGCCTTGCTCTCAGGCTATAAAATAGGAGCATTGGTACATCCTTTCCACATAGAAACATTTTCTGGATAAGACTGTGAGGTACTTAGTTCTGGCTTCTGCACAATAACTGGATAAATGTTTCTTAATTGTTTGATTAATATCCTCATAGCACAGTACAACAAATAACTGAAAGTACATTTTTTTCTCTGTTTTAAGAAAATGGAGAATTTTATCTATGAGCAGTATTTTCATCTTAGCAGTATTTTAGCAAGGAATTTTGAAGAAATCATGGCAAAGAATGTTTGTGAAACAGCTAATCTTAGACAAATAGAAGTCTAAGAAGGCAAATGTTGAACTCTAAGACAACTATTTGCAAAAGGAGCCTGGTTTCACTCAAAGTAATGGAAACAGCTCACATGAGCTATTTATCAAGTGGTTTGCAAGACTAGGGTTTAAAAAAAATTAAATTTTTGAGTCTTCAGCTCGAAAACCTATTGTGGAAATCACTTAGAGTATATTAGTAAATGCCAAAATCAGAAAATATTCAATAACAAGTCATAATCAAAATATTTTTTTAGTGTGTTAATCTCCTGAGTAGTAGCTCTGTCTAGATGTGACTTTTACCTTGCAGCCAGGCACTAAGAATGGAACTCTGAGAAGGAAGGTGTTCAAAATTGTTTTGTTTTAATATTATGTAGAAGTTCCCCTATAAAAGTCTTTATGGCTTTTCAGACCGTGTTTAGATCATAAGAAATATGCAAAGGATGGCTCAAACACTGCTGAGTCTCAAAGCCATCCTTTTCTGCCCCTTTGTGCTAAAGGCATCTCAAGCCACTGCAGAAAGCATTACATATTTCCATCATGTGTTTTTATTTTATTTGGACTGGACTGAAGCTATGTCTAGATGATTTTTCAGGATGCTGTGGCTTTCATATTTTTCACTGAAACTGACCAGAAGTGATAATTTATATCTTGTAGAGCTGATGATTTAGCAGTTTCCAAGTTAGATCTGGAGCCAAGTGCTGCAGTAATTATTCTGCAGTTGATTTCTAAGAGACCTTTGAAAGCTCAGTGTGGGGATGGGTGAGGCATAGAGGCAGTGCCGCAGAGCCTCTGACACAACAGCAAAGGGGGTCACTAGCAGTTCAGGCAAACTCCAAATCTCACCACTGCCCTTTTTCAAAAGAAGCTTCCAGTCTGTGATGGGAATGACTGGTCTTCCTCTGTAGAAAGCAGATCAAAAGCATAAAACATGTATAGTTCACTGAAAAGATGTGCTAAAGTCTTTGCAACTTAATGCAGCATGTTTTGCTGCTCCTTCCAAAAACGAAGATCCATAATCACATTATTCAACAGCCTGAGGATCTCTAAATCTGCTTTTCACTTTAAAGTTTCACTTCTTCATTATTCTTTTAATCTCAAAAGACAAACTGAGTTGAGATGTATTTCAGAAAAAAACAAAGGTGGAAAGCACAAGGGAGTCAAGATACTGCTCAAACTCCAGGGGTATATGGACACTGCCTGCTAAGTATCTCTGTAAAGATTTTACCTAGCCCTTCTGTGCTTGAGAGCAGATGAAAACAAGAGACAAGCAGTTTCTAGCTGTACTTGTGTATAGGAAATAGTTTAGGCCTTTCTGCCTCTGCTGTTTGCACCATATTTATCCCATAGTAATTCTGCCAGTTTAATTAATCCCATAGTTCTTTTTAGTAATTTCTTGGGAATGTTATTTCTTTTATAACCTGCCAGCTTTTAAAGTAGGATTTAAAATAGAACTTTAATCAAGAAGAGTGTGAGCCACTGCCTTCTCTCCCCTTCAAGCCCCTCAGAGTCAGCTCCCAGCAGGGTCCATGCCCCACTGACCTGTGACCCTGCGCCTGCGCAGTCGCTTGCAGCAACAGCGCTTTCCAAGGACTGGGAATGTACTGCCCAGCATGCCATCGTGGCTCAGGGAGTTCTTCAAATCTCCTTCAAAGATCCGCTCCTTCCAGGACTATCTGCATCTCAACAAGGTCACTTACCACAGTGCCAGGGTAGGCAACCAGGTGTGGACATGAAATCATAACTTGTAACAGCACCTACAAAAACGATTGAGATACACATTAATATAATAAAAAATACTGAGAAGGCTTAGAGGAACATCTTCACATATACTCAAACTGGTAGATTTATATGCGTTTTTTGTTTGCTGCAAGACTTGAGATATGCTTTGGCAGCCCCTTGGTGTTCCCATCTGTCCACTGGGAATTGAGCTGCATGAAGTGCTTTGAGAAGGCGATAGTGCCTCTTACTTGTGTAACAGATCTTGCAGAATGTCAGATGCAATTTCATGCATTTTAGAATAATGCAGGGTCTGGAAATCAAACCGTGATTGAAAAGGTCTTGAACTGTCTCCGTGGAAGTCTGTATTAAAGTAGTAGTTCCGAGTAATCTCAGGTGAATATCCCTTTTCTGATGCAGAATTATCTCAGCCAGATTTGAGAAATGAAAGTTGCCATCACAAAGCCAGCTCTTTTTGGCATATCTAGCAGAATTTCCCTCACTGCCCTCTCACCAATGCATTACCTCACTTCCCCTGCTTCCCATGCCTGTACACTGCCTATAAAGCCTGGCTTTTAGTGATATGTGTAGCTTGAGTGGCATGCTTGGTGTAGAACTTCTAAAAGAATACAGTTTATCCAAAGCCTCTCTATTGGATTTAACGGCTGATTTTCATTGCTGCTTTGTTTTTTCCACTGGCATAAGCATCTTAGGATTTTAAAATGTTTCTTTTTAAGTCCATCCTCCCACCTGGAGTATTTACTCCTGTTTTTCCAATATCTGAGAGATGCACTGCCTCATTTGTCTGCTATAGCTGATGCTTATTTCAATCCCTCCATGCCAATTCCTCTTTTCCTGACTTTTCTTGTCTTTACCCTGGGAAGATCTGGTAGCTTGTTAATCTTCACTCCTAGTCTTGTCTGAGCAGTAAAGTAGAGGAGGGGGTAAATATTTTTTTCTCCTCTTCATAAAGGGTCTTTGTAGATATTGCATATACCCAAAGAGAGGATATCCTTTAGTCCTATTCTCTCCAGAAGCGTCACATTTTGATTCCTTTTTTGGCAGATATTTCTCTGTGCAAGGATACATTTTTGGAGAAGAAGGCACTTGGCTTACCAAGTGGTTTGGCCACTTGGCTAACCTAATCAAGTTTTTCTCTCACTTGGGTTTATTTGGTTGAAGCTACCACGAGCATCCTTATGTCAGTGATCTTTGACTAAAATTTTTCAGAATTTATTCATTTTGCAAATTGAGATGATGGCATACTCTGTCTCAGGTCTCTTTTTTACAAATTCTTGAGTAGCTCATTTCCAAAATCATATCTCTTGCTGACAGGACAGAAAGAACAAATCTGTTTTCTTGGTTCAAGGCCCACCATGCATTTTTTTTTCCTGACCCTCATGTTACAGATCATTTCCTGGTTTCCTTTCTTGGCAGTCTTCTTCCTTGTGGTGTAGCTTCTGCTGGCCAGTACCTCTGAAATCTCCCTGGCTCCGAGGTGGTGTCTGCCTGGCTACTGCCTCTGTCTCCTACAGTGGAATGTGAGTGCAGACCACTCTTTAGCTCCCAGGCCACTGCTTCCCATGGACACAGACACCAAATCCTACCATCTCCTGGTTAGCAAGGCAGCCCCTGAGCTCTCTGCAGAGACAGAGAACTGCTCTTTTCAGTGCTCAGCTGGACTTCTACACCCATTTTCTGACCAACACAGAAGTGTGCTTATATTTACTAGTGACCTACCCATTATAGCTCGTTACATTCTTTATTATGGTGCTTTAATGACTTTCATCTATCAAAATATAGTTGAGAATTCCTTCTCTTCCATATGTGCTTAGGCTTGACAGGAGGGGGAATATCATGTGCAGGCAATAAGCCTGCCTTGTTTAGTGAGCTGAAAAATCAGTAATTTACAAATTCAGTAAACAGTAAATGTGCTTTTGACCTTCCACTCGCACCAGCTGCCTGATGAGGCACCCAGCTGACACGTCCAGCTGCCTAATGCCTTTTCCCCGTGCAAAGCCCCCTCCGAAGCTCCTACTTGCTCTGTGCTGGTGTTTCAGGAGGCAGCATGGTACTGCCTACGCTGCATTGTGCTTTCTGATTCATGCTAATCCCCTCATCTTCCTATGGAACATTAAACATAATCACGATATTGAAAATGAAGGCGTTGCAGATTTAAAAGTGGGATCTGCTTAGCTAAAAATAGCATTAAAGCAAACCCTGTCCTTCTGTACTGAAGGACTGGCTGGTATTTACAGTGCTGTAGAGTCATCAGACTCGAGCATAGGAATAGGAAAGAATGCCAACCAAGAGGGACCAGGAATTATAGGCTTGTTCTGGTTTATTCCAAGATCTGCTCCTCCTTAACTGTGTGACCTTGAGCTTGTCATGTGGTGTGCCCAAACCACCATTTATCCTTCTGTAACATAGCTATAAGGCTGGTTTTGCAACGCCTGCATGTGAATGAAAGAATTTGTATTTCCAGAGAGCTTCAGGGGCCTTAGAGCTGTCTTAGTGATCAGCAGGCAACCATGGACATATTCACTTTTTATTTCTCTGAATTCTAAAAGAAAAAGGTCTTTGTAATAGAAAAGTTGAAGTCATTATTTGGGAAGAAGATATCTACAGTGCACCTTCCAATTTCCAGCTCCAACTACTGTGATTTCAAGATTCACTTTGGACAGGATTATGCAGTTTGAAGCTAGGCCTTAAATATTGCATACCAAGGCAGCTACAATGGAAGGAAAACACCATATTTTCTTATTCTCATTTAGCTCTCTGGGCTCCAAAACATTCCTGGCTCCTTTGATACTTCCACGTGATTCTGTCAAAGTAGTACTGACATTCAAAACAAGATCATATTTAGATAAAAACATTTTACTTCTCAATAGATAAGTTGTATAAATGATGCATCATCTCCTGAACATTTTTTTCCCCTTTCTAAAGGATTCTACTGTTTTCACTAATGTGTCATTTCAGAGAGGCTGTTGGAAATTTAATGTTGAAATGACCCGGTGAAGAGTTAAAAGTATTCTAATATTAAATCAAATAATTCTGTCTCCTTAGTCCCTAATTCTAAAAGATGAAGTTCTAAGGAAAGCACCAAGTGTCACCAGTCTTGCCAATCTGCTTATGCATCTCACATTATCAGTTTTCCTTCCCTTCACTCCCCTGTTTTCTGCAGTTGACTCGGGCTTTTTTTCTAGGTCTTAAAAACCTATTTAAAACTCTACAGCTTGCCTCCCACACTGTCCTCTCTATAGTAACGAGCAGCTACAGTCTGTGTTCAGATGTCCTGTTGTCTGCCTAGGGCCAGGGTCTGCAAGCTCATCTGGGCGTGGTAGCTGTGTTCAGTATGGCAAGACAATCTAAATACCCAACCTTTTACATCAAATCCAATGAGAAAGTATTGATCAAGATGATTCCTGCAGGTCTCACTAGCATTGGTGAGCCAATTAAAGCCCTATTCTATTCCATTAGATCTCATTCCTCTTTTCATTCTGTGAAGTACCTGAAAGAACTCATGAAGAAGTTGTCTTTCCCTTTTATTAGAAGTGAGCAGTCTTTGATAGGCATCCCTGGTTCTAGGGCTTCCAGAATATTTGATATTGGCCCTTGGCTGAGCTTAGGTAAGTCTCATGATTGATTATGTTATCTCAAACCACCAAGGTACCTCTTGCACACTCACCTTTCAGCTTCCAACCGAGACTTGAGCCTGGGGGAAGCTGAAAAGTTAGGATATTTCTGCCTTTGGAAATGCAATGAATGGAATGCAACTTCAGGCAGTCAAAACAGTGTGAAAGATAAGAATTGTGGTAGCAGTGTTGTCATGGACAACCCTGCGTTGTGAAGGAATAAAACTGCTATACTTAACTTTTACCTTATGTAGAGCCAAAAGGAGTTAAGGTCCAGGCAATGCTTTTTGTGGTGACTTGCTGGCTATTATTTTTGGAATGGCTGCCTGTACCTCAAGAAGACAGTATTGTAAACAAGGCTGTGCTTTTCTCATTCTTCTTGTCCACATTTAGACATGGAGTGAACTATGGTGATAATATGGGTTTGGTTTCTTTGTGTCTATGAAGTTGTCATTTGCAATAAGATACTATTGTATTTTTGCTGTCATAAAATTACAATTTTTGAGAGGTCACATTTCATTTTGGATTTTCTACTGAGGTTTATTCTGGCTTAGGTATTTCTCAGACATCTATCACTGCTGTCATGGCCATAAAATAGAGACAAGGATAAGCAGGATACAGGAGATATTTTTTGAACTCGATGGAATTAATATTTTTTCTCCTATCAGGCTGGATCTGCTCTCTTGGTAACATACCCATAGTAATAAATCTGCTTCTATATATAGCTGCAGACAGCAGCAGCTAACTAAATTGCATATAGACAGCACAGGCAGCGGAATCCAGGATCCACTGCTTGAAAAGCTGCAGGTCTCCACCACTGCTGTGCAAGAAGAGCAGCTCACGCTCCTTTAGTGCCTTGCAGTCTGTCCTGTGTGCAGGGGAGACTGTGACAGCCACAGGGAGAGGCTGAGCTGATGCCACCCGAGCAGATTATACATAAGCAGACATTTGCATAACAGAAGGTGGCAGAACTTATGTAAACTTGGTGTTTTATCTCCAATGCACTCAAGCTACTCTAGGGTGCTGCTAGCCGAAATTCGGATTTTCTGCTTCTAATTAAAAGAGCATCTGTTTTGAATATCCTACAGAAATGATTCCAGGCTACAAGACATATCCAAAAAATAGCTGCTCCTCTAATTAGGATGCTGAATGTTTATCTGTTTTTCTTATTCCTTGTATTAAATGGTTTCATTGAATTTGGTGTTTACTTCCATTGCAAGCTGTCCAATAAATCAGAAAGGATATGTCAAACATGTACCACATTTAAAAATATGGTTATATATTAAAAATAAAACAATGCATTGTTTTATGGCATATAATGACATTTACATAAATGGCATGATGAGCATAATGTGGAATATGGCATCCCATACTATGCTGTGACTTGCCATTTTAGTGTTCAAGATCTAGCAGATATATTCAGTAAAGAAGTGCATTTATTTAAGGAGAAATGTTGAAAATAACCCACTGCAGTAGGATTTTATTTTATTTTAATGACTTTCAAAGGTCAACATGATTCCACAGCCATGTAAAGGGAGTAATTTAAGAAATTTTTAAAAATTCCAACACTCAGTCTTTCCAAGTAGAGATTGTTTCCATGTAAGCAACAATGAATATTGCTCATTAAAGCTAAAACTGAAGTATTCCATTAGAGATATGAAAACTTATATAAAAATCTCATTTTATCACATCAGAACTTGGGAAGGTTTTTAGAGAGTTGTTTGGAGCAGACTCTTGATCCAGGGTATAAAAGGAGCAGTCAGGGAAGATAAAAGGCATTGCTGAAAAGCTAAATATATTGGCTGCATCACTATTCAGGGAAAAGGTGATGAAAGAAATTCTTTCAGCTGTACTTTGTTTTAAACTAGGCATTAATTGGAAAAATATTGAAGATACCATAAAAGAGGTGTTATTTACAGAAATCTTCTACTCTCTTAGTAAAGAGTGCCAGGATTTAAGATTATTTACCTTCATGTTCAAAAAATGTTAAATAGAAATGGTCTATGCAGCAACGTGTTGTGTTACCTGTTCCTCAAAATATTACCAGAGGCAGAGCCTGGGACGTCTCCACCTTGGGTGCAGGCTGCAGATTGACTGCAAGTCTGGTTTGCATGCTAGGCAAATTAGTAGAACTGTAATAAGAATACAATTAGTAGACACTAATTGTGTCTACTGTAATTGTGTCTACTAATTGTGTCCAGCTGTAATATACTGGAGAAGAAGTGAGAGAACCTTTGTAAAAGGGACGGCACAACCTCGCACCTCTGTGTTTATTAACACAGTCAAAGGCTCTCTGAGGTATGAATGCAAAATTATTAGGGTGTTAGGAAAGCAGCAAAGGAGATTCTTCATGAGGTCTGTAAGGGCAGCTTAGTAACCCTGGCATGAGAGGAATGTTCTGAATTAAGAATGAAATAACAAATAAAAGGGGACAGCTAAGTGCTTAGTTTTCCATCAAACTCCATCAGAAGGGGGTTGCCAGTAGTCTATTCCTATGTTATCTGTAAAAGAGAGAAAAAGTGACTTGACCAAAGTTCCTCTGAGGATCAGCTCAAAAGCCAGCTACTGGGAGTTGTAAGATGGCAAATGCAAAGCAACTTACAAAAAGAAAAGAAATGTGTAGCTGATGTGATAAATAGCTAACCACTGAAGTCTACGTGTGTGTTCTGTACACCTACGTGTCGGTGTCACATCACTGCCATTCCTAAAGACCCAGGAAACTCCACAGGTGGAGTATCATGGATCTCCAAGGCTTCTTGCTCCTGTTTCAATGAGCCAGCAGGTAACTGAGAACAGTTTTTTAGGCCCTGCAGAAACACCTAATGGAAGAAAGCAAGGCAGGTAAGTATGCATTTGCACAGAATATGGTGAGCCCAGGCCTTTGCAAAGTGAATCCAACAAGCTTATATGCTGCTCTGTGTAGTTAATAATGTCCATTAAAAATAAAAAATCTAACATGGGCAGCAAAAGAAAAGAGCAGCCATCATGCTTAAATACCCTGTGTGTGAAATACAGCCATCAATGTACAAAAATAATTGTCTGCATACTTTATGTCAGCAGCCTTGTCAATTTGATAATAGCTTCAATTCTTTATCTGTTTACAACATAAAAAAAAAAATATTTTTTTGCATTGTCATTAGGAGTAATGCTGTGACTGTCTTTTTGATAATAGATTCTTTCCAAGGTAGCTGAAGTTTGGCCATAGCATTTGTTTTGGCTCAGCTCATTGAAAACAGATCTAAGTAAAAGAGACTGAAAAATAATAACAGCAAATGTATCTTTCTGGTTGTTCTGCAGTTTTGTTGAATTTTCCCTATTTTTGGTTAATGGTACCTTTGGCATCTCCAGTTGGCATCATTATAAATGATGCTCCATAGCTGCAAATGTCCTGGGCTGAAGAACTGTACATTTTATCACTTCATTGTAATAACAAACTTACTGTCATCTTCAGAGAAATACAAGAAGCTGAATTTCCAGGGGAAAAAAAAAAAAAAAAAAAAGGTAAAATATTTCATTCAGGATAACAAATGAGAAGTGTACAGGAACTTTAGCACAGAACTGGAGAATATAACTAGCATGAAGACAGGAGGAGTTTGCCATAATCAGTGCCTTTCTCTGACAGGGCTAAGTGAGAAGTAATTAATGACCAAGAGTTTGTCAGAGCCAGGAAAATAATTCACATTATAGGCATTTTTTCCTTCACAAGTTCCCATACATGTCAATAGCTCCTTGCATCTTCCTGGGTGCAGACCCAGTCTGAAACAGGGTGTGTGTTTATATCTACAGACATCAGATGGGAGTTTGGATGAGATCTCAAATTGCAGTTTCCCTGTGAGCTTGTGTAAATCTCCATTGCATGTTTTTTTAGAGGCTTTGCATTTCAGGAACCCCTTGTGGGAACTGATTTTTAAAAATATCGTAACGTTTTTTTACTCCAGTATCTACTACAAACTTTAAAAATACATGCTATTGTATAGCTGCATTTGGTTACATGAGCTGTAATATTTTGGGTGTTTCTCCAGAGTGAGTGACCATGAAAAGGGGGGAAATTGCACTTTTGGAAAGCAAGTGATGCTGACAGTAGGAAGTTTTGAACTTCACTATCTTTGTGTAAACAAACTCGAAATCCCATTCTTCATAGTCTTAGAAAGCAAAAATAATAAGCTAAAATTTAAGCATCTTTACTTAAACCATATGACAAATGGCAAACAACATCCATTTTTTATATACATGTAGTAAAGAGTCATCTGCTTCCCTTCCATACATGATACCTAATCAAAACAGATTTAAATCAAATTAACAGATAACATGTTTTAAGACATTGTCGAGGTCCAACTGGTGACTATATTATTACATAGCATTCCAGTAATTAATCTTGATTTAGCTAAAATAGGCTTGTCACTGACCTTTACTAAATTGATTTACTATTCCAAAAATGAGTGTACGCAGAGATTTACACTCAAATAATCATGTTCTGCAACATCTTTCATTTGATTGGTATAAATGCTTGCTGAGATTAGTTATTAGATGGGAGGGAAATGACAATTCAAGCAGCAGAATGTGTGCATTTCAGCTGTGACCCCGTGGAGCAAACTGGCTGGGGACATCAGCAGAGACTCGGGCCCTTGAGTAAAGGCTGAGCACTTGCTAACAGCTGTTGACGTGGCAATGGAAAATACTGAGGGTTCCAGAGATTACAGAGGTATAATTTGGCCTGCAGTGAAAGTAAGCAGAAATGCTCTCTGAAAAGATCTCCTGTTGTAATCAATGAGGTTTTGCCATTAGCTATAATGAGAAAAGTTAATGGGTGTTTTTCTCTGTGTACATTTTTGCTCAATAAGTATTTTAACAAGAGATTTTTATGCATAGTAATGTGAGTTTTTTATCAAGGTAGAATAATATCTGGTAAGCAATGCTTCCAGCTGTAGTTATATCTTCATTGTATTTAAAATGCATCTGCATATAG
This sequence comes from Chloebia gouldiae, assembly GCA_003676055.1. NCBI lineage: Eukaryota > Metazoa > Chordata > Aves > Passeriformes > Passeridae > Chloebia > Chloebia gouldiae. The sequence continues at coordinate 8,547,392 of QUSF01000014.1, read as the reverse complement.
TATCTATTAGAAACATAAGGAATAAATGATCCATAGTTTACAGTATATTGCAAATCTATTAGAATTTTGGAATTCTCCTAGGATTTTAAAATGCTTTTTTTCATTTTGAGTTCACATTAGCAGATGCCATTGTTTTAGGGACCATTAACAAGCCCTCTAATTAATTTCATGCTATGTAATACATAGCATAATTAGCAGAAAAACATTGTTCCCAGAAGGTGTGATCCTACATTGTTTTGAAATCAAGAGAGGACATTTTGTTGTGGCATTAGATCCTACTACTGAAGGATCCAGAACAATGGTAGTTAAGGTTTATAAAGTTTTCATAATAAGTATGAAGCTTTCTGCCAGGACTGCTGTCCATATGAGCACTAACTCCATAAACTTCACGGAGCAAGACTAATTCTGATTGGGTTTGGGGGGAGGAAGGAGGAGAGGGGTATTCTACCACTAAATATAATTTCTGTGGGTGTTTTACATTACTGTCTTTGCAGCCAAAATGACTTAGGGTAAAAAGTTAGATTCCTCCCATCCCTTGTTAATTAGCTACACAGAGAAATAAAATCTCTAATAGGTTTGGAGAGCTTAGTTTCATGTGGCTCAAACAGAAAACCCCTCTCAGAGAAATGTGTAGCAAACCTGTAACAGCATAGCCTATACTAACAAAATATTTGACAGACAGGGAAACAAGGTTTCATGTTAAATTTATCATGGTGTGTTCTTGCTTTACTCATTCTGTGTATTCTCCACAGCAGTTCACTCCTCCTTTGGCCCTTTTGAATAAAATTTCAGTGTGACTTCCCTATGCCTAGAAGTTTCCTAATGGTGTGGGTTTCCAGAAAAAAGAGAAGCATGCATTCCGGGCTCTTATTGTTTGTCTTGAGGCAGATCAACCAACAGACCTGTCCAAAATCAGTTTATCATAGAAATTGCTTATTTCATGGTGACCTTTCCCAACAGACAAGCAATAATGAAAAATTATTTAGGATATATTTTTTCCTTATAAGATTTACTGCATCTTTACTGATGGCAAAATAGCAACATATTTCCTACCCTCATGATCTTTTCTCATCTTTAAAATAGCTCAACTATGTGTAATATTAATTTTCATTACTGCTGTCACTATGACATAAAATGAATGCTATCATTCCTAACTTGCAGATGCAGACCTGTGAAAAGCAGATGTTTATTCTAATGCTGTTCCCTGGTTCTGACAATTTATTTTCATACATACAGGAATAGGATATTTTTCAGAGCACCTAATGTTGTGTAGCATTTCATGGGTTAACAGAATAAATAAAATCTGAAATTTACACCACAATATGTTGAATTCTAGATGAAAATAGCCCATATTTTTAAAGCAATCACTTGGACAGAAGGTCAATCAGCAGATGTAAAGGATTTAAAAAGTCACTTAATGCGGCTACAATTGGAAATGCTCTAAGTGAGGTTTCCAGAATTCCTGACATCTAAGGGGGAAGAGTTTTATAGAGAAAAATCAGAAAAAGAAATAATGGAGAAATAATTTAATTGCCTATTTCCCCAGCCAGAGTGTAGCATCTTACTTTTATGTTTTCATTCCAGGATTATAACTGTCACACCATTTGGTAAAAGCATAAAACATTTAGAAAACACTAATCACAAAACTTTGTAAAAGCACAAAAAATTTTGGAAACAGTACTTTAATCACAAAACTATTTTTCTTCTAACTAACTCCAAACAGTAACTGATTTAGTCTTTATTCTGTTTCTGACAATAAGAAGCATTATGAAAACAGCCCTTCCAATGACATTTTTCACTGTGACATCCAAGTTGTTATATCCCTTATTATAGCGTGATGTTTAAATGGGTTTTGAGAGAAATAAAAAAAAAAGTATTAATGATGATAATTAAAGTTTCTGAGGGCTAATCATTGGAGAGAGACCCCAGCCAGTCAAAGAGAGTGTTTCTTTCTTCTTACAGTAGCTATTTTCTTCTTCTACCTCTTCTTGCTAGATATTTTCCTGCTGGCTGATGCTTAGCTCACAACCTTAATGGCACTATAGGATTTGGTCTCCCATGCCTGCAGCTGTTTTGATGCTCCAGAATGCATACACGTTCTGCCCACCTTTTTAACAACTAAAGTTTGGAGTAAAGAAAGTTAAAATTCTTTTGATAGTTACCATATCTTCCCATGCCTGGTAATTCCTCCAACAAGGTTGCACTGGATTCCATTAGTGAGGCAGAAGTATGTCTTGACAATCACAAAATATAGTGAATAATGTCACTTATTTTTTCCTTAAAACTACCAGCTTCGAGTCTCCAGCTAGAGGTTCTGCACCAGAAATATAATGATTTCACCTCAGTGGCATCAGCAGCAATCATCAAATGAAGAGGGATTGAAACAGAGAGCGAGTGCTTCTATTTCTCATTCTCTTCTGTGCTTGTCATCATGCTGCCATTTCAGATATTGAGATCACTCAACCTTGACATGAGCAAAACCTGTCTCTGAGGACAAGATGGCAAGAGAAAGGGCAGCTTTTAGACTAGAGTGTCTTGAAAACACATTTTTGCAGGCAATTGTGAAAATTCAGCAGTTGTCTTCCCCAACTTAAATATTTTCCTTCTTTCTTCCATTATGTAAGTATACATGCTTCCACTTGGAAATGAGAAAACTAAATTTTCCAGCTTTTTTTGAGAATATTTGAATGATCTAGCCATCACAGTTACTACGGTACTCAAGCTGGTAAAAACACCTGTTTCAAACACAGTCTGATTTGTTTTAACATAACCAAACTTTGTTGGCACTGAAAACCATCCCCGTACAAATAAGGAGCTACATTCTTGTGCATCAAGAAGCTCTAAATGCGTCTTAGGTTTTATTTCCCCTGCACTTTTACTGTTTCTATCAAGAATCACTCACAGACTGTTAATTGGCATGGTAAAAAACAGAAAAGAGAGAAAAAGCATTAAATAGAGTGAGGTTTCATATGTCAGATGAAAATTTGGGAAAGTGGAGCTCTTTTCTTCATTCTGACAGTTTTCCTGGAATCCTAGGTACAATCTTAAATATCTCAGCTCTGTTACCCATCAATAAAATGGGGGAAATTGTACTTTATCTTTGTTTAACTGTGATGCATTGAAGACAAGTACATCTCAAATTTTAAGTTTCATAGATACTTCAGTAATGGGCAACACGGAAGAATGAAAGCAGCTTCCTCAAGGAAGATTAAATTTAACAAGTTTAGCCAAGACAAACTCTCAAGCAGTGAGTAGACAACAGCCTGACCTGCGTTGGTGGATGATCTGAAAGTGTACCAGCTTCCTAAATAATACTTTCAAGCAATACTTTCCTTCCTTAAAGAACTTCAGTAGGTGCCCTTATGTCCTTTGAATCTTTGCACTGTGACTGTTCTGCCAAGCGGGTCGTGCTCAGGAGCAGTTTTCTCTTTGCACATCAGGACTGTGTGATGTGTAGCACCAGCAAAAACTCAAAACATTTCCTGTAGCAGCAGTTACCGTCCCTCCCTACATCCGAGATGAAGACAAGAGCAAGTTTCAGGATCACAGGTGTGCATTGCATGTCTGCCCTACTGCATAGAGATGATTTATTACATCTTAGGTTAACAGGTGGTAAAGGAGAAAGATAATAAAGGAAAGTGCAGGGAGACACAGAGGCTTTTTTTTTTTTTTAACCTCTACAGAAATAAATTGAGACCTTCTGAACATCAGAAGGTTTTGAACATTTCTTTGAGGCAGAATAGAAATGTCCTACTGAGGCAGTGAGTGATTTCTATCCAGACATGCTGCTTCTGTGTTAAGTTTCATCTATCAAGGCCCTTGAAAATGTTTTGAGAACATTAGCTCTAATGAGATGAGTTTATGAGATCAAGGAAGGACAAAAGTTCTGACAAAAAGTGCTACTGAAATTTTTGAAATTCTCACTGAGTCAGAGTAACTTTAGCCATTGACTACCCCTTTTTATTCCTATTAGATCACAGTTGATGTTTAAAAGGAACAGCACCAGTAGGATCACATAAGTGTAATGTTTCCTGTCAAATTTATTTGATTTCTTTTTGGTGTCATGTGAGCTTTAGTTGGTTGTTTCCTTTATCATTTTACTACTGATTGCTGACTGAAGAAGGAACTGTATTTGTCCTTGTTAGGCTGGTGCCAAGCTAGAAGTATACAACTGCTGCTGTCCAGAAAGTTGAACAAGAAGTAAGATCTTTGGAAGACATGGTAGGGGTCTTGGGAGAACACAGTCAAAATTTTCTTGATATGTATCCAGGCTGAAGTCACTGATTGGTGAATTTGTCACTCATCTGTTTCAGTACCTTCTGTTGAAGTCAGGTTTGCATGCTGTGTAGATAGAAATATTTCAGCTACCTCTTTGAAATTTTGTAATATATTTTCTTTGTCGTATTGGACAAAAACTACTGCGGGAGCAGGGAGTTGGGGCAGCTCTTAAAGGCTCAGCTCCCTCAGGGTCACACATATCTCTGCTCTCCCTTTCAATAGCTGCTAGATGAGCCTCGTAGTTGAAATACCAGGAAAAGAAAGGTTCCAAGACTTTGATTCCCAGTTTGAAGTTCATGATTCTCAATAAAGGTAAATATGAAGGCAATGATAGCAGCAGCAGCTTCTCAAGGACAGGCTGTGTGCCTGCTCAGATGGAGCTGTGTCCTGTTTTTCTGTTACTCAGATGGCAGCACTGTAAACACCCTGCTTTGTGCCAGGCTCACCTGGTGTAGAAGAGGAAGGGATTGCTGGTAAAAACATGTGATGGGATGGAATGTTCTGCAATCTGCAAACCTTGGAAGCAATTTATGACTGCACAAGGACAAATAATCAAAATATCTTGTTTAGTGTCTACTTAAAAATTAATAATGATCAAGAGGTTTTCTAGGTAACTTCTTAATATGTCTAAAGACATTAATTAAAAACATAAAATTTCACCCCATTTCAGCTGAATTTTTTTAATGTTTCCCTGTATTGCTTCTCAAGGCTGGGATCCTGATGGCCATGTGGAACTGCTCTTTTTATAACTATTATAACTGTTTTATAACAGTTCTTTTTATAACAACATTTAGGCTTTGAAAAATCACAACCGTGAGTTCCTTCAGTCTCCTACATTGTACTCTGAATTCCTTCTGACTTTGTTAAGGGTCCTCTTCTTCCAAGCTTATTCTCCTGTTAGCTGTTTAATGTGTGGTCACTGCAGCTTGTTACAGCTTTCTCTGTACGTTGCTCCTGGCTCCTGTTTAAGACTTTACCTCAGCTGAGGCTTCATCAGCACAAAGCAAGGTGGAATAGTTTAACATGTAATGGATCTGGTCATTTAATGCATTTAAGATCATAAAATTCTGCTCACCTAGCTGTCTTATTTTTCTTCTATTTTATTTCAGAGTTTGAAAACAACCCTTTGTAAGCTCTGATTTATCGTTCTACAGAGCTCATGTTGCCAAGACAACTATTATAAATGTTCTCTTTTGGAAAAACCCTTGTAGACATAAGAAGCTTTCTCAGATATACCATTCAAGCTGAAATGTTGTAAAATGAATTGTGAATTCACTAACATTTTTCCTTACACTGTCCATTTAATTGACACAGTGGGGTTATTCCCCATTCTATATTTGCAGCTTGTTATTCTTCATCCTCATTTGAATAGCATAAAGGGAAAAAAAACCCCAATTTTTGTCCTGATGTTTCTTGACTTAAAAAGGACCGAGAAGTATTTCTGGTCAAATATTTTAAGTACTGGAAATGTATGTTCTCTTCTGTGTTGCTCTGAACATCAATTATCAGTATCTTCACAGGGAAAAAACGGGGGAGGCTTAATTTCTGGCAGAAATATGTTAGCTGCTAAAGCAACTAAAGAAATTAACACGATTGTTGTTGGAGTTTTTTATCGATTTCTGGATTTTTTTTCATGATTTCATATTTCACTTTCTGAGTGATGCATAGTGCAAGGTGTCTAGGGGCAACAGTACTGACCCTGGACTGATTATCCGAATTTGGAAGCTGTAGAAAAGAGAGATATAAGCTACTACCTTAATTTTACCAATGGAATCAATTCGACCTGTGCTTCAGTTCATTAACTTTGTCATTGGTCTTTAGTTGTTCATACTTGTTTACAAAAGAATCAAAATCACATCAAATGGGTACATGGTTACAGATCACGGCTTCCATACTGAATAATTTAACACTCTATCTCAACTGTTATATGAACAATCATCAATTTGCATTGTGGGTGTTAATGAAAACCACGGGAAATAATCCATATAATATTGTGAATGAAAACAGCTCTGTTTCCAGCTTGAGATGGAGTAGTGTGGTTATTGTACAGCTGGTTTTGGATAAATTAAATCTGTAGTTGCACAGCACAATCTTCCTCCTGAGAGGCAACCTTGGACACTGCATAGACACATAGCGAGGGGTCACAGCTCATGGGGGAGGAAAGAAGGTAAAGAACACTGCAGGCAGCCTGAAACACTAGAGAAAATCTTTAGGAAGAAATTATAATTAATAATAAAAGGTAATGCATTTTCATACAAACTCAAACCAACCTGCATAAACTCGGCATTCTTGAAAAAAATTGAGTGTGACTGACTAGTTAGCATGTCCTAAGCAAAGTTGTTTGAACTGAAATATTTTGGCTATTATTCTATTTTCAATCAAGGTAGGGAACACAAGAGCTATCTATATAAGCAGATTCCAAAGCATTCTATTTTTGAAAATGGGTTAAAGGTGCAACTGATAAATGCACAAAGGGCTTTACTTCTCCATGTATTGTTTCTTTTTCACAACAGCTAGTTTCAGAAAGCCATAAAAGAACTTTCAGAAGTAGAATGAGGAACTAGAGGGAGCAGCCATGAATGCATGCAATCCCTTCCTCCCACCAGCCCTCTAGAGGATACAGAGTACTGAGAAGCCCATTTCAAAAAAACTATCATTAGCCATGACTTTTCAAAAAGGCACAAGTTTTTACAGATATAGATGTTCTTGTTCTAAACATGTTTCAATCATCAGAATTTGGAAGATAAAGAGACATCTGAAAAGCTGTACAGCATAATGGCTGATTACAGATTCTGCATCCCCAAGAGCATGTGAACACAGCTAAGATGGAATTTTCTTTCTTTTGTAAAAATGCACACCAGTTCTGCATTTATATAAAGTAATGCTTTAAGGTAGATAAAAAGAGATTCTTGGCAACAGAGAGATCTTTGTGGAGGAATATGTTACTTTCTCTGGAGTTCCATCAACATATTCAAATTTCCTTCCAAGAATCTTCCAAGAATTAGCATATTTTTTTATAACTCCTTCTCAGATACACTGTGTCACTTGCTCTCACAGTTCCCATTTATAACTGATATCACATGAGCGTCATTAAAACACGGAGCAGAGCCTGAGTTGTTATGACACAGAATCACATATATGGGCACAAACTTTCTTTGGCAAGTAGTTTAGAGATTTTTTTTTAATTATTATTTTTAAGATAGTGTATCTATTCTAAATATAACTGCAGTCAAAACTGAAATAAATGGGGGTCCTGGGTCTCATCAAGGTTTAGCTCCATTTCAGATCATCTTGGCAGGGAGCTGTGGATGCAATTTCCCAGCAAATTGTCAAACACTTAGAGCCACAGGAACTATGAAGCCAGACATCAAACTCGAATTTCTTTCACAGTAACCTGCATTCTCATTTGTAGGTAAGAACCCACTCTTTATTTTGAGCAATTTTCTTCAGTCATGGTGGGGAGAGTCCAGATCAGGCTGCGAAGCTTTGGAATAGGCTTCCACCTCCATCTCTGCACAATCACTAACTAGGGTCATTTACAAGTTTTATTTGTTAAGCTCTAGATGTGATTTCTCTTGACCCCTCCTGTTTCCTTCCTGAGGCACATAATGATGAAGATATTCTTACTGTGATGCTGTCCTGTGACCTGTGCCATAGGCAAGGAATAGATGTTGTGTGACTCTTCCTGAAGCAGATCTGTCCTGCATGGTTACCTGAACCTGGGGGTGCCGGTGTGGGTCACTCACTGCCGGCCTCCTCATCCTGTCCTCCTGTCTCCTGAGAACATTACCAGCACTGCCATCACTGCATCTCACACACAGAAGAAGCAGCCAGCCTTAAACTCCACAAATGAAATGCAGCTATCAACAGAGCTGTGGCAGACTGGAGCTCGGTGTGGGCTCAATGCCTGAATATTTATTTAGTTCCTGGGCAAGTTTTCCAGCTGAATCTGTCTGCAGCAGCTGTATGGCTAGAACTTAGCTGGGTGACTGTGTGCATTAACCTGCAGTACAAGCTTAATGCTTGAAATTGAGCTGCAGGGAATGTAGAATAAGATGACTGGCTTGAGTGCAAGAGCGTTGGATGCTTTTAGCTAACCCCTCCCTTAAGGTGGTCTCTAGTAATTGTATACTAGACTTACAAGTTAAAAGTTAAAGAATGACTTTCAACTAAAGTAAAGGGGTAAAAGCAATATGATAGACTGGGGAATGATGCAACTTTGGATTTTCTCTGATGGTTCTATGGCTCAGCAAATCTATATTTCTGTCATGTACAGGGTAAGATTCACAGTTTATATCCCCAACAAAGTGTTGAGAACATGAATCATACTGAATCTTGCAACTTCAGTCAAAGAAATAACTCCCAAAGCAGCCATATTCCAAGAAGAAATAAAGAAATATATAGCTCCCTACTACTATCATAAGTATTAAAATATATAATCTCTAATGAAAAAAGCCCAGTGCATCCAAATAAAAAAGGATAATCAACATGTAGAGGGTGGCAGACTCCATAAATCTTACAGTGTGGCAGCAGTACAGTGCTGGGTAGCTATTAAATATACCATGTTACAAATTACAGAATGCAAGACCTGATCCATGCAGCCGTTTGGATACCAATGCCAAAGGGAGGAGAGAAGCAGCCCTTAGGGCAGTTAGGATCTCTCAATGGGCTGCTAATGCTTTTGGAATCTTGCTCTTTCCTCCTCTGTGCTCTTATTTCCTCTCATTTCTTCAAGCTCAGGTAAGTAAAAAGTTCATGAAAGGTGAGAGAGATTCCTTAGATCTACCATGCAAAGTAACAGAGTGAGAGATTGCTGTCTTAATCGAGATTTTTCTTCCAGATATTCCAACAGCAAATGTTTACACAGCACAAGAGATCAGAATGATAAAATAAATATTGTCTAACTGAATCTGGAAAACCTCAGCTGCTTTGCTAATGTGTGCATGTGAATATATGTGACTATATACACATGTACATCAACAGGAATAATATGAAATGGAAGCCAGGGAGGTCAGTGTGACACCAGCTGTGCTGCCGGTTCTTTAGCTGACTTCACTGAGTAAACTGCCTTTCTACAAACTTTGTAATTTGCCATGGTCTCCTTCTTGCTCAATTAGAATTTTTTAATGTGCTTTTGGTTCATGTAAATCTGTACCTGTTTGAATTTATCAGCTTGTGTTCCTTGTAAGCAATTTGTGAAGTCTTGAAGACTGAAGTAGAATGCAAAATACTACCCAGAATAACGTACACCAGCACTGTCTATACAGTGAGTATGGATTCCAAAGGGCTTCAGGGAGTACTAGGTTATGTATTTGGACTGCAGGGCAAAGGGAGAGTTTTGGAACAGCATGTACACCTAGATGTCTGATCAGCTCTGCAGAGACCCAAGAGCTCTATGTATGCACTAAGTGCATGGTTGAAAGCCTGGTTAGGAGATGGCAGTGTGTGAAGAGCTGTAATGTGGTCTCCTGAGCTGGCATAGCTACAGAATCTATCAGCAGCAACATTTGTCCTACAGATTTTGCCACAGTATAGAAAATGGAAATTTTTGGTTTAGTCCAAATAGGCATTATTCTTACAGTAAAGAATCAGAGTTGAAGTGTGTGTGTCCTTTGGTAAAGAGTGATTCCCTCATCTAAAGAGGCTACAAAAAAAGATACTTCTAAAAAAAAAAAAAGACATTTTGTTCATTAATAAATTTTGCATTTTCTTTTTCATTTGCACAGAAATTTATGAAGCACTAAACTAGTTGTTGCACAGAAGTGCTATCCAGATTTTGCATTGCTGCCTTCCTGCCTACCTTGGCCTCAGTATGAAAGAAGAGGAACCAGGTAACCAGGAACTCCTCCTCTCAAGGTGGAGCTTTAGAGTCTGGATATCCTTGAGTCCAGTCATGGTTCCCACACTGTGAAAAGGGTAAGCTCAGAGTGCTACGATTCTGTTTCTTCTATTTCACTATTATGTGAGTCTTGGCTTCATCTCCAAACTACCCTCAGTGGCAGTGGTTGTATGAAGGGAAAGCTTTGCTAGACTTATGCTGGGCAGCAAAGAGCCCTCAAAGACAAAGAGAGAATTTCAACTTCTCTGTGTTTGATCCGGATAAGCTGATGCAGCACAATCCGTGGGCAGGTCTCCAGAGCTCTTCCCAGCAGAGTGTGCAGAGTGGAGCTCCGGCCACAGCGAGGCTGATAGCCAGCAGTGCAGGGAGCTGTTTGGGTTGCTGCCTTACTTGTGTCCCCCTCAGAACTAGCTTTCAGCCTTGCTACATGTTCAGTTATATGTGGATGACTGGAACATACTGGTGTGACTGGGAAGGAAGTGACAGAAGAAAGCTTATTGAAAGTTTGTCCTATTTTTCACATGTCAGTGACTTCCAGCAGTACTGAGGACTAATTATCCATAAGTCCCCTGCAAATTACATAGGTTTGTTCTGCATGGGTTGGAACTGCACCAGCAGACAGCTCATTTCACATGCTAATAGCCTTTAATATTCTTCTGTCATGTTTCACAATCCAATTATTCATTTATTTAGCAAATAAAGCTGGAAGAGTGAGGGAAAGTGTTACATTATAGATGATCTTAGCCACAGAAGTGCCCTTAATTTTAGAAACTGCTCCTTTCTTTTTTTCTTCATTGATAGCTGGTGACACGACTGGTATAAAGCTTAGGAGGGAAGGGTCTTACCCCAGCTTGGCATCCTTCCATCGCTTCCTGTGACCTGGCTGTTCTACTCAATCCTTCCATAGGCTCTATTTGTAGGCTCCCTCCTCTCTTTATTCCACCATGCTGGCAACATTTGTGCAGGCATTTAAGCACTTTATTTCCTTAAGTCAGATTTGATTATAGTGACACATCAGAGACACTTCCTGCTTTAGTCCTGTCCTATATATCCACCCATTTTAGGGCATTCTATCCTTTTGCTAGTCTTTTGTTATATGCATGAGGTCCCAAGAGTGAGTTTCTTATTACCAATGGAGTATCCCTCATTAACTTTCAGCTCATGTCTCCCTTTTAAAGTACACCATAGCTTTTTAAATTCAGCTTCATTGCACTGATGTGTAAGCTTGTTCCTCTTCGATAACTGTTCCAGAATAAATCTGCATCTTTTCCTCTCTCTCTGAGAAGGGAGGGGAAGAAAATTGAAGAACATTTTCTAGACAGGAAAAAAGCATGGCAGATAAAACTTGAGGAACACCTTACAATGAAAACCTGAAGAAAAAGAACAAGGCAATCCTGTTATTTCCTTAAGGTGCAGCCTGCAAGCAAAAGGCCCCAAAGTAACTAAAATCTCTTTTCTTCTCCCTTTTTTGTGTTATTTTTTTCACTGAAGAGGAAAAATACTAAATAAGAAAACTTACATTTCTTTGTTATATAATGATGCATGTGAAAAACAAAGGAGTAGAATGCAGAGAATATGAAATAAAATATGAATGTTAGCTTTATAGGACTGAAGGAGAAAAACCCTATAGGCATTTCCAAAGCCTCTTGCTAATTACTGTTATTTCTAGTGGTTACTGAGTGCATCCAGAGTATGACCTTGCTTGAATTCTGCTTTTGAATTATTCATCACTTTTACTTTCATGTAAAATAACTATTTGCAGTCTTTAAGCCTTTTAATTTTTTCTTCCACTAAAACATGGAAATTTAGGGAGGACCTTGAGATTTACAGAGATGTAACTCTGTTAAAAACCTTGTCTAATTAGAAGGGAGTATGAGAGACAGCAAATAGGAGTATGTCTGTAACTGTAGCATTGTGATACTACACAGCCAATATGGTAGAGAAGGTTAAGGGGATACAGAGCCAAAAAAGTCCTGTTTGCTGAAGATCTTGTACAAGACAATGTCAAGGCCAGGAAAAGACCACAAGCCTATGGCCCTTACATGTGTCCTCCTTGCTTCTGACCACTGGATAGTTGTTAAAGAGTGAAATTACTTTTTTTTTTTTGCATGTATTCAATTTAAAGCTGGTTCTGGCAAGTTGGAATGTCAGAACAACTTGAACTCTTATAAAACTCTTTGTATGTATTTCAGAAAATGTTTCATTAGCCTTCAAACTTTTCTTTCTGCCTTTTCATTTTCCAGCTCCACATGGAAATGGTTGTCTCATAGCCTTCTGCTTTGCAGAAAATGGGCTGCCATTCTCTGTTCATCTAGTTTTTCATAGTCTGTTTTCATAAAGAAAGGCAACTTGCTCTGCTGTCCTTGTCTGTTTCCTGCAGTTGCTGTCTTTCTCAAATCACTTTATACAGTTGTCTGATTTCATCCTCATTTGGCAAAAATGAAAAAAATCTGTAGAAAAATGAGACTTCTACAGATCAAGGAGAATATACTGGGCTAGAAAAGAGAGAGGAGATTGTGCTAGTGCTCTGGCTGAAGGAGGGACTGCAGGATACAGCTTTCCTACTCCTGGTACCCAAGGAACTACTTTCCCACCTCCACCTTCCTCCTGTGACTACATTTAGATAGCTTACTAGGGGGAACGAAAAAACAAATGGTGGAAGTGCTTTTCACATAAGCAGTCACTATAAGCACTAGAAAACGCTGCTGGATTCCACATAAGTAGAAGTACAGAGGGGACATTTTTCTAAATTTTTCTAAATTTAGAAAAAATTTTCTAAAACTTTGATTTTTATTTCCACTAAACTGTTTTCAGTTATTTAGAACTGAAACATTTTTTGACAGTTTTAAAGCTATTTTATTTCTTTTTATTCACACTTCTTTTCTGTGAGGGGAAAGATTTAAATAAATAGGGTGAAGAGAAACAGGAAAAAACCCCAAAGTTAATGTTGTAGTTTCTGCCATTTCCATTGAAACATTCCCCTCAAAAAGTGTTCCAGTCATTTACAGAAGAACCTGTAGTCACATTGTAGTCTGTTTCCTCTCATGGTTCAACCCATTTAATTTCAGGAGACTTGTTTGGGCAACCAGCTTCTTCCTGAAAAAATTGCTATTATTAGGAAAGGCTAGAATTTTTACTTTTCTTCTGAGAAATGAATTGGAAAACTCTCAGATAATCTGTCTTGACTATATTGGTTTGTACTTCCTGTTTTTGGTTAAAATATCTGTCTTGTTTCAAATGGGATATATGGTAAAAGTCATGATATTTTATTTTCTGCTCTGTAGCTAATGATGAAGTATCCCTAATATCTGAATTTTTTTTCTAGCAGAAATGAAATCTAAATCTGTCAGTTAATAATAGCTCCCTCAGGGCTTTGAGGCTTTTCAATCCCTTTACACAGTCTTCCCTCATATTATTTTGTTCTCTTCTCTTGGCAGGAGTTCTGAGGCTGGGATTTCACTTTTAAGGTACTATGAATAGTGTCTGTAGAATCTGAATGACTTCAGTTTGCTCATCTAAAAGGAAAGCTAAAGACGGTGAGGCATCCTGCTGTATTTCTTTACTAGGAGACATGTTTTTTAAGATGGATAAGATGTGACAGGGTGTCTGTTAGGGCTACCCCTTTTTAGCCTCCTTTATGGAATGAAAATGTCTAATGATGTTAACTGCTGTATCTGACAGGGGCCTAGAAATCAAATATTACATCTTGGACTACATACAGAACTCTTTTCAAACACATAAAATGAATAATCAAATATGTTCTGGAAAGAGAGAAACATTTACTTTTATTTTCTAGAGGAGGAATGCACACATATGTCCTTGTAAAGATTAAAGGAGAAACTTGTGGTTTTAAATTAGATCCATTACTTGAGGAACAGATATCTCTGAGCTTGAAATTGCATTGAGCAAAGAGCCCAAACACACCACACAGAATACAACCCAAATGTACAAAATGACTGAGGATATTTGCAGCTCTATTTTTTATGACACAAGAAACCCTGTGAGAGAAAATTTTTGTTTTGCCTTAAGGAGAGTATGTAGGCTCAAGGGAGGAGGAGATTGCTAATCACAGCTAACACTGTAATGACTCTTGCCAGAAAGTAGCTGGCTCCATGGGGTAGTAAGATTACAGCCTTTTCTTCTGGAAGAGCAGGCAGTGCAACAGAGCTGAACTGTCCTCTGCAAATATGCAGTAAAAACCCAAGCCTGGGCACAACCGTGGCACTCGGTTCCTGCTGCTGCAGATGGAGAGGCAGCTCTACTGTCTCATCTCCTGCTATGTGGAAATGAGATTCTGTAGCTTTTCCAGAAAAGTGCAGTGCTGTTTGTTAAGACCCATCATCAGTTGTCCCCTTTCCTTTTGGACAGGAGAAAGAATCAGGCCTGTAAGTGAGCAGATTTTTTTTTTTTCTGGCAGCAGATGGTTCAGGAGGTAAGCTCACATCCTTGACCTGAATGGATTTGGTGATGGGATGTAGAAATTGTCACTCTCAATCATAGCCTCAACTCAGATCTAACTGCTGTTTCTGAAGATTTGACATCACTGACTCAGTAGTCTAAAGTCTGAGGTCCTCTCAGGGATGATGTAGCATTTAAAGTTTATTTCCTAATGAAACAAAAAAACCAAAATCCAGCCAACCAACAAACCAACAAAAAAACACCAAACCAAACCAACACAAAAAATGAAACCCTAAAAAAGATCTTTGTTGCTTCTCTCAAATAAGACTTTGGGTGGAAGTGTCTTAGAAGAAGACTCTTGCTTTTGTGGAAAGTAGCCCACCAGGGCTATCAGTACTGCGTATTTTCAGTAGTTACACAAAAGAGCTTTAAGTACTGCAGATATCAAAAAGTATATTCAGACTTGTTGTAAGTAACTTGAGAAACTTGCTTGAAAACCTCATTTCAGAAGTTTTTTTCTCTACTGCAGTAATATTTAGAATAATAAGTAAGGCAGAAATCAAGACATTTCTACCAGTAATACTAGTAACTTCAACATTTTTCTTAATAAAATTGATATGGCTGGACAATGTTACAGCTATTGACATCAGTATGAGAATTTATGATATATTAGATTACTTCAAGCTTGCAAGTTTGGGGTTTTGGTCAGTTAATAGAAAGTGTCCATCTGACTCCATGCACATTTTGCTTCGGTAACAACTGGTCCCTGATTGAAAACCTTATAACAGAATGGAGTTAACTGAGTCAGCCAAAATGCTCCAGACTTCCTATAGCACATGGACTCTCTGTTCAACTCAGTACTATACTTCATCCTTTGCTGTTATATTTTATGCTGTGGTATGTCAAGTAATGGGAACCGCATAGGCCAGACGTCACCGCATTACTGAGATGGTTAAAGTGTGAAACTGTTGCCGTGTCTTTTGAGGAACAGGCCCCTTTGAAAAGCAGTACCTTCTATCTGCTATCTGGTCATATTGAGTCTTCTAGATACAGTAATGTTTTCCTTACATCACCAACTGAGAACATCTTTTCGGGACTATCAGTCAAGAAAATTAAGGAAACTAATACCATTTGTCTGCTTTGGATGCTAACATTGATTACAGAAGAAATGCAGGTAAGACAGGACCAATTCACAAATTCCTTTGAAGAAAGAGGGAAATGCTTTATATTTCGAATGGGGAGTCATCCTTGCTAGGCAGCAATTAAGATAAATACTCTAATATTGTTTATATAGGCTGTCAGATAAAGTCCTCGGGAGCATATATTGAGCAATTGCTCTAAGTGGAGCATTTGTCATTAACCTGAGATGCGCTTTCTGGTTGGTGTGGCTTATGTTGCAAACTGAAAACTGAGCCTAAACTGAGGACATAAATTTTCTGATTCTCTCCTGTTTTGAAAGTAACATGGTCGATAGCTGGGAGAAAGCCATGTGGCTGAGAGCCATAATTGCCTGCCTGGCACGGAAATAGCGTCTCTCCTTTGGTTAGGGAGGGGGAGGCAGACTGCAAAGAATCAGAGATAAAGTAGCCAGGGGCAAGATCTTTTCCTGAGAGCTTGGGGTGACTCTGGCCAGCTGGGACTGTCTTTTCTTTATCTCATATGGTTGTACCATACGCCAGCGCTACAGCTAAATTTCCTTCCTAAATGTGGCAGAGATAAAAAACACCCATTGAGGAGGTCTCCTCTTCTCACCCAGAGCCTTGCTCATGAGGCAGAGCGATGCAAAAGTGGAGAGGGAAATCTGAGAGTCTCTCTTTTGAACAGATCTGTCACAGCCACTTATGCCTGGTGTTAACAGCCCATCGACCACCTACTGCTTAACATACAAGGATTAGCAGGGAAATCCAGAAACCTGCATGGATTAAGGTTATACACCAGGAATAATTCATAAAAAGCTGGTTGCCTCTTGACTATGCAACCGCATGTGCTGGGTCAACAGCAAAGCCCACCTTGTAGCAAAAAGTGGAGTGTTAGGCTTGCAAAATTTGAAAGCCAGAAGAATTCAGGATTGGATTTCCACTGCTATTAACCAATTAAACTAATCAATATTTAAAGGACATTAAATCAATGGATTAAGGCCTGTCTAAAATACGCAAGAACATTTTTAAATGTAGGCTGGTAAGACTGTCTTTATGCTTAGTTTTACAAAACATAATTCAGTATGGCTGAAGCAGAGAGAGTATCTTGCCTGGAGAGAACATGCTGATGGCCTAGTGCCTCAGCTAGATATTCTTTCTAGTAGAAATGTGTTGATTCCTCTTTACTTGAATAGAAAATGCACAAGTCAGTAATAAAAAAGTTCAGAAATTTAGGAATGAACAAACCAATTTGGCTCCTTCTTATTTTGGGCATCTTGTATGGGGCCCCTTGAACTGATTTCAGAGAAGTTTACAGGAGCTGTCTCTGACAGTGTCACAGGTTTTGTATCCTGAAGTGAAGGCACTCTGGGAAACCTTATGCTAATCATTAATGTTAAATGTGTAGTCTCTGTCTCCATTTCAGAGGGTACCCAAACACAGCATGTTGTTTTTGTTCAGAAACTGGTATTTTTGGTGGCACATCTAACGTTCACTAAAAACATGGTCTGTGTAGGCTTTACATCCAAGCAGCCACTTTCCCCCAGCTGAGTTAGCGTGCACTGTGTGCCAAATGCAGACCCGGAGATACCACAGGAGCCCCACCCCTGCAGCCATGCTGTAATGCAAACCTCTTGGCATTTCTAAAAGAGCAGTTCCACATATCAAAGCATGCTTGTCTCAATTTGTGTTCAGATTTTCTCATCTGCTGTAACAGCTGTCCCTTAAGTAGCACAGAATAGCCTCTGCAGACAAATCCCACCATGGGAATTCTCCTCCAAGGGAAATCTTGCACTGTGGTAATTAACAGCTCACATGTTCAGAATGATGCATGCCAGGCATATCAAGCTGGGGAGATGTTAAAGGAGCCCTGGTAGGGAAAGCTGACTGGCTTCAGATTCGGGTGTAGGACAGCACATGTGTAACTCCTCTACATAACTTTTCTACATATGCCAGTGCACAGGAGTTACACAGGAAGATGAACAAATGGGGTATCTGAATGGAACTGAGAATTGGTATTCTTAACTGCTTGGCTTCGATTTGTTCTGCTCCTTTGTGTAGCTTACCTGTCTGTCTCATTATTTTCCAACTGTGAGTGAGAGAATATTTCTCATACTTTTACTTTTCTACAGATGTTGGGGGTCACAGCGAGACTTGGATTCATGAAATCTCTGTTAGAGCTTTACTGAAAGCTGTAGGGCAGGGGGTCTAATTTCAGGATGACCTCAACTCCTATGTCATACTTTTCTTCTGATAAGCAAGTGGTGAGTTTGGTTTTTTTTTTTTCTATTTTTTACTCTGTTCAGAAGCCATTGTCATAGCAACTTCTCATAGCAACTTCCCCTTGAGTCGTATTTAGGTGGTTACTATTCAACCTCAGGGCTATCTATGTAACTGCTCTGATTTTACCTGAAAAATTAAATGATTCTTAGACTTAGGGAATAAACAAACATCATCTAAAAAACCGTATTTTTATGCTCACACACTGCAAAAGACACTACTGCTTCCATAGTGATATGATAAATAATCAAGTAGGACAGTCTTATTTAGAAAGACTTAATAGTAACAGAGATAATAATTTTCATTTTTGAATTTTTAGCTTTTCAAGAAAGGGACTATAACTGAAATATAGTTATAGGACTATAACTGAAATATATCTCAATATAATAAAATGCATAATGTAAAAATCTAATAAAGGCCAAAAATCTGAGCAACTCTCAAAATGGAACATGCACGATCACCCTAAAACAGTTCAAAGCCTCTGAGAACTTAAAACAACTTGTAAAATCTAAGGGCTCTCCTCCTGTCACCCCATCTATTGCTGCTGCAGCTGCAGCTGCTCCTGCAAAAGTTTCCTTCTGCAGAAGTTAGTTTTAATATCAGTTGGAAAAGGAGACTAAAATATTTTTGCTATGATCAGTCTAGATGAATTTCACACCTCTCTAACAGAAACAGCTAGGCCAACAGCAGTGAAGTCACACTTAATCCTTGTTTTGAGGGTTTAAAAGAAACATAAACCCTGTGCTGGTTCTCAGCTGAAGAATAACAGGGCAAAACCTGCCCCTTTCCTTGAGGGGCTGGTAAATCTTGCAGTGTACAGGAGGTAGCAAAGGGGAATGCAGTGCACAGCATTTTGCCGATGCTTGAGGCTGGCCTGGCAGGGCTGCCCGCGTTGGCAGTGGGGCTGTGGGTGCTGTGTGCGGAGCCCCCTCCTCCCGGGGGCACCGGGGGTCCCGGCCCCGCTCCAATGCTGTGCTGCAGCAGTGGCGGGGACCTGTGGGGACCCGTGGGGACCGGTGGGGATTGGTGGGGACCAGTAGCGACCAGCAGAGACTGGCACGGACTGGCGTGGACTGGCAGGGACCGGTGGTGACCAGCAGGGTCCAACACGGACCAGCAGGGACCAACACGGACTGGCAGGGACCAGCAGGGACCAGCAGGGACTGACACGGACTGGTGGGGACTGGCAGGGACCAGTGGTGACCAGCAGGGTCCAACACAGACCGGCAGGGACCGACACGGACCGGCAGGGACCAACACGGACCGGCAGGGA
>QUSF01000014.1:7687844-7777970 GCA_003676055.1 Chloebia gouldiae | reverse complement strand
ACCAGTATTTCATTGTTGCTCAGCTTTGCACTTCTGTCTTCAGTGTGAGCTGAGAGGATGTTCCAGACAGATTTAGAAGTATAAACTCACCTATGCTTCCAAGTTATCATCAACTGCCCTGTAGATTCTGATGTGCCAACAATGGATGTGAATCTAAGTTGAATATTGTTTTGAGACCTAATAGCTTTTGCAGAAGAAAGGAAGAAATTAAGAATTTTGAGGGTAACTTCAGTAATTTCTTTCAATATTTTTTCTCCTCTAGATTTCTCAAAAGCTTATTAATCTATGGTTTTGTTACAATTTGCATGCTTATTCCACTGATATTTCAATTTAATAAAAATTATTTTTCCCCTGATCGTACCTCATTTTGTACTTGTATTCTACACAGCTATCACTCAGTATTAATGAAAAGTAAATTCAGATGTAACTGATTCACTTTTGCACACAGAACACCAAACTCCAGAAAAGTGGTTATTTATTTTATTAAAATGTATAGTAAAACTAAAAACAAAGCCCTATAAGAAAAGGCAGTTACCTGTTGCAGCATATGCCACAGCACAAGCTGCAGTTGAGATGGCCACCATAAAAGCTCCAGCCCCTACCGAGTAACACCATACCTCATCAGCAGCTTCAGACATCTGCCCACACAGAGTAACACCATCCCACTTCAGAAGGTTTCAAGTGTCTGCTCCTCTTGCTCTTTAGCCCAGCCTTTTATACCCCTGATTGCTGATGCAGTGCCCCTGTGTGCCCTCTGCTCCCTTTGGTGGTTGCTCAGTGCCCTGGGCACTCCCTGGCTCATTGCTGTCACTGCTGCTCACCTGCTGCTCACAGCTCTGCCCACTGGGGATGAGGCTGGGCCCAGCCCCACCCCAATCACCACACACCGTGTGCCTACAGATACTGAAAGTGAATATTTAATATAAGCCCCTAAAAACAGTACATAAAAAAGTAATCTTATTCTAAGAAACTGTTGCATCTCATTCTCTTCTGAAACTATGAATGTTGTTTTAGGAAGCTTAAGTCCAGGTAGAAGCACCTGAAATAATAACTGCTACCTAATATTCTTAAAACTTGAAACACAAATTTAGGCTAAATGAACACAGTGTCAACACTCTGTCCTTGGGGTTCCACAAATACAAGAAGCTCTGTAACTCAGCTTTCACCTCTCTTCAGAAGTTAATTTCTGCAGCTATAGTTTCTTTGGTTCTTACTACTGTTTGAGTTGCTGTTTCAGCACAAAGGAAGCCTCAAGGCCCTCAAGGCCTCAATTAAATATTCCACCAGCTTTTGAAAGCACATGAATATACAACAAAAAAATTATAATTTCCTGAAAATTATATGGTCATAAAACAACTGGTTTAAAGAATGCATTAAAAAAAGTTTCTTTTCATAACTCATCTGTCATACAGGTGCCTGATAGATAATACACATTGATTTCAGCAATACAGAAACATTTTACATGCATGTGTACATTTTTTGTGGCAAATTTACTTTTCAAAAAGCTTTATTCCTCTGACCTTTTTGCTCCACATCTTCCAGGAATTTTTAAATTTTTTTCAAAATAGTGCCAAATTCCACAATGTTAGATCAGAAAGAAGCAAATGTGCATGCAAGGGAGGCAAGTCAAACACACATCTTTCCGTCTCAGTTTGTAAAGTCTGACAGGTCTGGACATAAAGAGCACTTGGAAAGAAGCTGCCAAGAGGGAAAGTCCTTGAAATACTGCAGTCAAAGAGGATAATAAACATAGCATTTATTTTACATGGCTGAAATCCAACAGAAGAAACATGTAAAATAAATACAGATTATACTAAACACGCCTTCCTAAAAAATGAATGGAATGCACTAGAAATGTGGCATAAAGCTCACATAAAAAATAGCAAAGATGAATTAATTAAGACAAGTAATCTAATTGCTTTTCAGATAACACCTAAATCTAAGCCAAGAATCCGGAGTGAGGAAGGTAAAATAAAAGACAAGAGCAACCACTTTTGCTGCTTTGATTCTATAATTTTGGTCTCTTTATTAGATCCACTTCATAGTGCTACATATTTTTTTGTAAAAGATATGTAGGACTATGAAGTGGTGACCTGGTCAGAGAAAACTGATTTCTCAAACAGTGTCTACCTGTCATTACTCTGAGTTAAGTTTAACTAATTATTCTACAGATCATTTACAGTGCTACAGTGCCTTTCTAAAAATTGTCTTAAAATGGAACCATAGTATCACAGAATGGTTTGTATTGGAAGGGAACTTGAAGATCATCTTGTTCCAGCTGCCTGTCATGGGCAGGGCACCTACCACTAGACCAGGTTGCTCAGAGCTCCATCGAACCTGGACTTGGAGACTCCGAAAGCAACACACAGGCTTAAGACAAAACATAGGATTTTTCCTAACCTATGGAATGATGATGTTTTTATGGTGAGGAGGTAGGAAATTCATACAAATCTTCTGATGATAAACATTTTAACAAACTTTTCTATCTTTCTTTGCAAAATTGACCATTTCCTTTGCATTTTCCTATAGATTTTGAGAAATAGTATAATGTTAATGGTTTTCTGTCTCAGTGCTTACATAGCTTTTTATTATATTCCATAGCACACGTTCATATGTAATATGCACCTGTAAACACCCTTTTTATTTATATCAGATTTTACATTACTTTTGAGCTACTTTCTTCACCATATTCACCCATATGCACATGCTTTTGTGATTTATAACAGCTGATTTTTCCCACAATCTTAAAATCACAGGAGTTTTCTCTGCACAAATAAATCGTTCAGGTTTTGCATTTATTTTTCAGTAATACCTTTGGCAAAGATTTTGAGATGGAGGTGGTGGAGAAGATGTTTCAGCCCGAAGTTATTTCTTATTGGCACATATAAAGCTTTTTAACTAGGGAATTAAAGAAATTCTGACAAGCTTAACTTGTCAGTCTATTCTATTCAGTAGTAGATGAGAGAAGCACATCCCTCCAAAAAACAGTGATGCCCAGCTATCGGCCAAGTCCTGGCCACTGAGAGTAATTTCTAGCTTAAATAATACTAGATTTTTTTTTCTGAAGCCAATTGCTATTCTGCAGTCTGATCTTAATTGGGAAATTTAATTATTTCTCTGCTGATATGTAATTCAGACTACTCACATGTCCTGCAATATGAAAGCAGAATATTAACTCTGGAAGTTTTCTCTTATCAAGCCTTCACATCTTGCTGGCTACACATCATAGCTTGGTATGACCAACACCAGATAAGACAGACTGCCTATAATACATATAATGGGTTTTACTCAAGTGATTTACAGCAAGATTTATGGGAAAGGATTTTCCATCATAATTATCCTAGAATGAGTCTTCTGATGAACAACTGATCTTCATCTCAGCAGTATTATCTCCAGATATCTCACCTACTTCACAAAGGGACTGTGAGCTTTCTACAGCAAACATAGGATAGAGGTACTTAAACTACTCTTCCACAGGGTGTGACAATTTAAATATTTTAATATTGTTAAATGAAATTATTATTTAAAATATATTTCATAAAATGCAGCTAAAGTGCAGAATTTTGAGGCCAAAATGTCAAACCAAATAAAACTATCTTATATAATGCTGAAATGCTAGTTTCTTTAGCAAAACTCATCCATAATCACTATCAATTCTGAAAGGAATCAGTCACACAATTGTCTGAACAATTTCTGCAGTTATCCGTATTACAAATTTTTCACTAAAAAAGAAGTCACTGAGAAATATTCAAGAAAATCAGCTGACAATTTGTTTTGTAATTATAGCAAAAAGCTTTTGAGCATATCTTGCCATACTATACATTTAAATAACCAATATTTTCAGAATATTTTTATCTTTCTTCCCCCTTTTCCCCCCAACATACTTTCTTACAGACCACCATAAATTCATTCTTATCCAGTGAAATTGCTATGTAACCACTCTAAATGCAATATTATTTTATGAAATGATACAGAATCCAAAATCTAACAATACTTTAAACAGTTATTATGATTAATTATTTCATCAGCTGACAAAGAAGTAATAATAACCTGCAATTACTGGTTTATCAAACACAAATAGATTTCCTAGAAACACAAGGAAATTTGCTCTTGGTTACTTTAATGAAACATAACCATAGAAAAAAGAAAAGTCAGGGAAATTCTCTGAAAAAAAAAGATGAATTTGTGGGAGATAAGAAGGTCACTAAAGAAATGTATAGGAAAAGTAACACACTCAAAGGATTAAAAAGAAACATTCATGCAATAATGTCATGCCAGGTGAAAAGCCATGTCTCAGCAATGTAAATGCACATTAAGGACTTTACATTTAATGAAGGACAGGAGAGGTTTTAATTCCTAAAATTTGAAGATTATAAAGAAACTTTGACTCTTAAGAAGAAATTCTTAAGAAGTTTTTCAAAATTTTCAACAGATAGAGAAGCATGCAACTATGAGACAAATTTTGAAGGGAAAGTGATAATATTCTTTCCCATCCTTTCACATCATTTAGAGAAGCTTTCTAGAAAAGCCAGTCATAAATGCTCCATTTAGCTGTTCTGAGAATTTAAATTCCCGTCTTTACAATGGCATAATTTAAATATATGTAAATAAGAAATTAAAAATTAATTTAAATAACAAATAAAAAAATTAAAGGCTGAAACTCCTGAAACTCCCATTATATTCAAAAATTGACAGAGGATGATGGGATAGCTATGTATTTACCTCTTGATTTATCATTTTGAATTTATCACCAGATATCTAGTGGGCAAGATCTCATTACAACACTATTCAGAAACCAAAATCCATGCATGCATTAAGTGACACTGGCCATGTAGGAGTCTAGTAACTCCTTTTTGCCTCTGTACCTGCCCAGTACAGGGCAGTCTCAAAAGCAGGGACTTAATTTACCTGCCTTCAAATTCCAATAATTTTGACATTTAGAACCAGGAAGCAATGCTTTAACTCTAAAAGAGAATCAAACCTATATTGGGTAATATAATCAAAACTATCTGATCTCTTTTTACATGCATTAAAAGGCTGTGTTAATATTACACTTGGGGCTATTATAAATGTCTTACATTGCACACATTTTAGGATACATCAAAGTTTTATCACAGTCATTATAAAAATGTCTCTTGAAACTATTTTTACACTAATAAGATGGTTTTCAATTGAATAAATTGCAGTTACAGACTGATTACAAGTGTTACAACTTACATTTAGTTCATAGGTTAGTACAGTGATGGATAACATGAAGGGGAAAAAAATTAATGCATGATTCAACTTTACATTTTGCCCCTAACCAGGTTGATTTAAGTCATAAGTAAAAGTTTAAATGTTAAATCTCGTTGGAAGTTATAAGGCAATACACCTTCCACTTGCTTCTGAAGTGCACAACTATTATTTATGCAGATAGGATAACACATTCTCTTAGCCCACATTGCAACATATTTTGTCTCAAATTAGCCCGTAAATCACTATCACAGAAGCTATTAACAATCATAAAGTCTTTTGAGTTTTACAAGGTGTTCATAATGGGCCATGCCACATGATTTATATGGAAAACATGACTCAGATCTTCAGCAGCAACTAATCTGTCGATGTGGGGCTTGCCGTGTGACCTCTTGTTATCTTTGGGATGGTATGTAAAACTTTCATCTTTCTAAACATTAGTCAGACAAATACAGTGATAAAACACAACACTCACTGAGTTTCTATTAAAAATGTGTTCACTTTTGATAAGACTTATACAGAAATGCTATATTTAAGTGGAACTACTAGATAGGATTAAATTCACCTAAAAGTACTTTAAAATAGTCACAAGAAGTTCTAATCACCCAGGGACATAGTTCTTCAAGAGACAGAATTTGTTAACTAAAGTGGTATTGATTTACAGCAAACAAAAGTCCCTGACTTTCATAAATGTGTGTTAATAGTTGTGTTTTAATTGTTAAAGTGTTCAGGAAGCATGAGGCTGCTTTAATGGGATTGTGATCAGAAGGTTTAGTGAGGACTTTCCTTCTGTGCAGCTGCTCAGTAATGAAAACATTGATCTTATCTTCAATTTTTGCAACTTCTCTGATGCCATACTTGTTTACACTTCTAGGTTGCTCAAATTCAGTTAACACTCATCCACTTACTTTCTGTTTTTCTTGTTTTTTTGCAACTTTTTCTCAATTATTGCTGCTCAAAGCAACTTATACTCATGCTGTTTTAAAGAAAACGGGATAGTGAGCTTACTATTCAGATTTTCCCAGTCACCTTCTCTCCACACTTACATCCTGTTTTCACTTCTCAAGGGCAAGTGCTGCAGCTCTACTCATTAGCAACCAAAGTGCAGCTCTAAGGTGACAAAAACACAGCAGATGTCCTCTTTACAAACCAAATTACCATATTTTAGTCACTCAAAAAGAGAGAGAATTGGAGAAATAAGAATTACTTTTCATTTTTTATTTGGAAGAATTTGAAGTTATGACGGTACTGAACCAACTTTAAAGGTATTCAGAAAAATAAAATTAAGCAAAATAAATTTAAAGTTAAAATCCTACACTTAACTACTTTGAGTCTTACTTCCTGTTATGACCTTAATTAGAGGAACAAGGATAGTGAAAAAGAGGGAATAAAAGCACAGTTACAGAAGACAAGTCAAAGGGAATTAAAAGAGGATTCAATTATAGAACTTGTAGATAGTGGCTCCAGAGCTTTCTGCAGAAAGCTCATGTAAAACAAAAGTCAAATGTATGTCACTGAAAGAGTGTACAGCATTTATATTTATAGGGCTACAACACGCACAACAAACAGAGAAGCAGCTATTTCTGAAAATAAAGCCCTTCTAATACAACCTACATTTTGTCTAGAGAGTGTGGCAGAGGGAAAGACACAGCAGAAGGCAAACTAACCTAAACTGTTGTGACTATGTCCCCGATTAAAAGGCAAGATGTATTCCATTTGCCATCTGTATGGCAGTTGTCCTTATCTCTTCCACAACCAATCCTCTCTCCGGGGAGACATGTGCTGATAATGGGCCCTTGAGTGTCACTGCATGACTGATAAGAACTATAATATCCCATTGTAAGATACGCCACCCAGAGGGAGGAGCCAAGCATTTCTACCTGGATATAATCTTGAATTTCTGGAACACCAGCACGGTTTTTCCTGCACTGGATTTCCCAGAGAAACAGCTGCCTCTTCCACTGCAGGATGACTACTCCCCTTTTTTACAGGATCACTTCTCCAACAGAACCACACCTGAAACTCCAGGACTGCAGCCATAATTCCCAGTTTAACTGCAGCCAACACCCTGCAGCAACAGGGTGTCAGGTTGTATTCTGATTCTGTCAGTGTTGTTTTGGTTTACTGCACTGTTTATTTTATCTTTTTATTTTCTTCCCTAATAAAGATCTGCTCCCATATTTTTGCCTGAGAGCCCCCCTTAGTTTCAAATTTATAATAATTCGGAGGGAGGGGGGTCTAAATTCTTTCCATTTCAGGGGAGGCTTCTGCCTTCCTTAGCAGATACCTGTCTTTCCAAACCAAGGCAGACTGCAAAGAAAATGTTTCAGTATTACTGCATTTTCTTGCACCATAAAAATACTTTAATCATGTTGTTCTGACATAATCTTTATTCCAAATCCATTTATGAGAGTCAATCTGCCCTACTTTGGAAGCAGGGATGGGTAGAGAAATAGAAATAGAAAGGGAGATTTGAATACCTTCGTTCAAAATAAACAAAAAACCCCAATTTGTGTGGTGGGAGTGGCTGGGCTGTGAACTGAGAAACTGCATTCATCACTTCTTATTTCAGAGGCAGTAATTAGAAAGAATGAAGATTCTCCTTGATACAATTCTCTCTCTAAGTCTCTTTCTCTAAGTGGCATAGATGTAAGTTCTAGATGTTAATTTAGATGTTCTAGATGTTAGTCTAGAGCAGGGGGGGAGAGTGGAAAGAGAACAAACAGTTTTCTTGATTGTATAGTCCTCAGTTAATGGGTACATATAAAATATGACAATATGATAGTTTCAGGATCTACTGAATATTACTGCCAAGAGAATTCTGAAAACAAACCAGAGATTCAGGGCTAATAAATATATATAAATTAAAGGAAATGGTTGTTTTAGAGGTATGTGGTTGTTGGATGGTTACTATAAACAGACATCCACACATGCAATGACTGATGTGGCACACTGAATAAACTCAAAATATACTTACTCTTTATATAGGTCTGCAAAAATAACCATAAATTTATGATTCTGCCTGGGAGATTTGTTTCCAGTGTTACCAAAAATATCCAAAAATATCTTTTTTTTTTTCCCCTAGAAGTTAACAGTAAGACAGGAAATCTTCAGCCTGTGTTGGACCACTAGCAGCCCATCATCTACCTTGATGCTGTTTCACTTCACTTCTACATGTGCAAGTTGCCTGTGGCAAGTATTGGTAAGTTTATCTGTATGAGTCAAGTATGAATCACAAGATGCTTCTGCATGAACACCATAAAATATTTGAGAAGGCAACAGAAAAAGAAAAATAAGTTGGCATCAGCTGCCATACAATCGCAGACCAGCACTGCTCCATTGGGTGTGAATTAAGAAAGCAGGGCTGGCTGCTGACCTCATCAAGGGCCTTGCACACACTGGAAATGGCTTCAACATTAACAAGCATGTTAATCTGCCTGAAATCAAATAGGTAATTACTATGCTACTTCCATGAATTTTGAGGCAAGTATAATTTGATAGTCAGACATTAATAAACCTGTTTCATGGATCTTACTATTATCTGATAAAGAAGCTTTCTTTTACTATCTCTTTAACGTTATTAAATAAAGTAAACTCATATCTGGTTAAATAGGCTTCAGAAGTGATAATCTTAGCCTAAAGCAGTCTAATGGATTGACTCTTCCTCAGTAGGGCTATATAAATATTTATAAAGACTTCACACGAAGAGAGCTCTGACATAGGGCTTTAAAAGACTTCTCAACATATACAGAACCCAGAGAAGGAGAAGATTTTGTAAAGACAACAGAGCTCTTAGCCTTCAAAAAACCTTCTCAAATCCTGGAGGGCTGAAAATAGCACACAAACATATGTCTGAATCTGCACACAAGAGTCACATCAGGACCACACTACCAATCCTCCAATAGTGGTATCTTATGCTCACAGGCTGCCTTATGAGTACAAGATTTTATTTTACCTGGCTCATCTGCTTTTGTTGATAGACAGGCTTTACTATGGCAGCAACACAGCAAAAAAGTAATTATGCTATTTTTCTAACTTGTTTCTGGATGGAGAAGAACCAGCACTGAAAGCCTACATGTAAGCCAAACACATAGTCCATAATCCCTTTTAAAAAATTCCCTCTCCAATACAAATTACATCAGAAAAATAAGTATTTCTTTGAGTAGTGTAGAAGAGAAAGCATGAAATCCTAGCTCTACTGATAAGGTAAATTGTTTCTAGCCACTGCATCACAGGCAGGATTTTACTATAGATACAAACGGGTGGCCCTTCAGCCTAGGCCAAGAAGCGCAATCATGGCAATAAGTAAATTATTTATTTTATTCTCATTACAAGTTGCTACCAACTAAAAGTATTCCACCATGATAATATTACGGATTAAAAAATGATACACCATCAATTTAAACTCTTCTACATCTTCAGATTAAGTAGCTATAATTTTCAATTTATATGGCATATTAATATTTGATTAATCTATTTCTTTAGGAAAGCATATGAAAGTATAATATTTTCTGCCACGCCGAACAGATATATCATGCATCCATCTAAACAGTAGCCCTGATAATGCAGTGCTTTCATTGTTGTTATTGATACACAGGTTGGAAGAAACTACTCTCACTTTCAGGTAACTGTAGTATAGGCAAAATCTTCAGCCAAACCTGTTCCCCAGCAAGGGAAAAGAAAAAAAGAAATCTGACTTCTCAAATTTGTAATAGCTGCTCTATCTGCACACAACATTTCAGCATTCTCTGACTGAAAGTAAACTTTAAATGAACATCTATGAACTATCTTTGGGATCACTGGACAGCCTAGATTGCAACATAACTGCTTCCCAGCTGTAAAACTGCGGAGAACATCAGGCATCTGCCTTGTTCTCCCAGACCACATCAGCCCTCATGTTAACTTAACTGCACCAGTATTACACAAGATTTATAGGGCTTGAATTAGTGCATTTGAGGTTTAATTAGAGCTCCATAAATTTTCAGCAGTTCTCATATGACACCGCCTCAGCCAGTGATCGTTGGTTTCCCCTGAATTCTGGGCAGAAGGTGGAAGAGCAGGCTATAAAGGACAAGACAACCATTGGCTCTGTGTGCAGCAGTTTTACAAGCCAAACCATATTCCACTAGGGGTTTATCAAATCAAAAAATAGACTTCCCACTTGCCAAAATATGACCTCAAGAGGACAAAGCAAGTAAGTTCTCTACCAACAACATATCTATTCATTTCTGCTTGCAGGGAGGTGGAGGAAAGAGCAAAGCAAAAGAGCACTTCACATAAACAACAAGTCTTCAGACGTTCTCTCCAGAGAAACTGGTAAACATATGGGGCAGAAAAAGACCCAAAAAGCTATGTTGCTGTTGCCTTTAAATCAAAAAGTTGTTATGAAACATAACATACCTAGTTTCATGTTCAAAAATAAATCAGGAAAATAAAATTCATTCTATTTTTTTCTTTCCTTACTTTGCAACTGCCAATGGCCTTGCAGCAATGCTTCCCAGAAAGTTAGGTGTGTTCTTTTCTGAGAAACCATGCACCCTAATGGCCTAGCACATGAGCTCAATTTAAAGACATTTTTCTACTAAAAACCTGAATTATTTTCTCACCCTGTACAAGATCTCTACCCTCAGAGATAAACAATAAAACCCAAAGTATTCGTCTCAGGTTGTTACCTGTATAGGTGCTGCTGAAAATCTTGCCAATGCAGAACATGTTTATATTTAGAGAATGATTGTTTGAAACTAGAACAACACATGCACATTTCCGTGTGTTCTGCTTTGGAATGACCATTTGAAATGGCACAGATCTACATTTGTTTCTACTGCTCACACAGCAGACTACTCCTTCAGAGCCTCCTCAACAGACATAAAAGTGGATTCAAAGGTTTTCTCTATGTGAAAGAAAAATTTGGTGTCACACATACAATGTTTTTGCCTACCCTATTAGAGCATTCCATCTTTCAAAATTGCACATAACATCTTAGACTTATTTTTTTAGAATAAATAGCCCTGTAGAGTCTTACTCAGACCATAAAGACATGAAAAATTATCACATAAGAGGAAGGGAAAAAGCTGGGAGCTATTATACAAAAGCAGGATATTTAAAAATTTGAACAGTCTTGGGGCACTGGATTACTATTGTGGCCTGTTAAACAATATGGAATATGAAAGAAAGCAAAAAACTCCTACCAAAATGCATGCAAAGTGAGGAAGTTCTCCAAGAACAGCTCTAAGACTTGGCAGCAAATACACTCCAAAGGACTGGTGATAGGATTGGACTAAAACATGCAGGTGACACCCTATTTCAAACTCAGAAATTATATTTTTTTTCTACTGAATTATGTACAGTTTCTTCCAGTTCATGCTTGATGGGCTTGATGAAAACAGGTAGAATAGGAACATTTTCTGCCTCTCCTACTCCACTCTTCTTCCTAGACAGATTTATCTTGTTTTAGTGCCTTCACCTTTCAGTTCAAAGCCAACATTTATGTCATTTATTATGTGTATGGAATTAATAATAATAATAATAGGCTGACTGCTTACTCATATCTAAACATTTTACATAAATTTCCAATCATTGGTGATTAGGTAGTAGATGTATAAAATAATGGCATGTGCCAAGTGGAAAATAAAGCAACACAGAGCAAAGAAGAATTATTATCATATAGATGCAAAACTTTACAGTGAGAGTCAGGTGGCAAAATAATGCAAGGAGTAATACAGCAGAACATAACAATAAAAAACTACAATTTGCAACAAATGCCAGAATGGACCCACCTTCCTGCTTACAAGAATTGTGAGTTAAACTTTGTCACATTTGCATAATTCCACTGGAGCAGGATCCTATCTCCACAGCATGACTGGAGATAGTTGTGTATTATATCAATAAAATGGGTTTCTTCCTTGTTCATATGCTTTCTGTATGTATTCACACAAATAATCCTTTTGAGAAAACCCTCCAGAAAATAATTAACTGTAATAGCTATTCTAAAGCTAAAGCTGCACAACTGGGTGGCAAAAATAACTGAGTTCTCTACAGCAAAACTGGAGTCTTCAAAAGAATTATAAGAAAAAAGATTACAGGTTCAGCACTGCTTCTAGGGTAAAATGTATATTTGTGATAAATGTATCAAATCCCCTAAAAACTACACCCATTGAAACTTCATATTTAGGCTGATTTGCTTTCCAAATCATATAGACAGCACAGTTGTATACAATCTTTAAACAAGTACAACCACAGAGAAATGCTGAGAGATTTAAGAAAAATAAAAGCATGATCAGCTAGCTTGTAATCTTCTTTTCTCTTATTCTCCTCCCTATAGCTGCATTAAATTGCCTGTTGAGAACAATAACATATTTGTGCTTTTATAGGTAGAATCATTTGTATTATGTAAAGATTTGGCTAACAGAGTAAAGATGCATTCAAACTGGATTACATGCTGTTAATAATTTTCTGGATGCTCTAGGGGACCCATAATTCTGGAGGAAGAGAGATTAGCATTTGAATATATACTTTGCAATACATCTCAAAGCAGATTTTTAAATTTAGTTTTTGTCAATTTTCTAGAACCACACTAAACAGAAATCAAATAACTGAAAACAGTTTGTAGGAAAAAGTATACCACAATCAAGATTTTATGCCCAACCTCCCCACACACTTCAGAGTACACAGAAAATGTCTTTTCACAACTCCTATACTATTTCAATAGCTTTCTTTAGAAAGTCAGACTACCGAGAAAGTAGTCTGTTGTTGGAGTATTGTTCTATGCATGTTGAATAAATAGAGGATCTCAACAAGCAAACTTGAATTTGCTGTTCTGAGTAAAAGCTCAAGCTACCTCGAAAACTGGTTTTGCTGTGGGCTAGCTTCTGTTTCAGAAAGTAATATCAAAATACATTATTTTAATGATATTAGTAGAATACCTCAAATTGCACAAAAATACCCCTTAAAATATTATAGCATTATTTTGTTATTATTAACTTCAACATAGACAGAACTCCCATTTGACTGTTTTCATGAAACACTGAACTCTTTTGGCCACCATTTGCTGAGCATTGAAATCCTTTGTAAATTGTGTATGTTTCTTTCATGTCTGTATTTTCATGATTTTTGAAGCACTTAGTAGTTCAGAACAGTCTTAAAGTATATGACTCTCTAATAAACATTATATTCTCTGACAAGCTCAACTGGGAAGCATGCTGTAGTGCTTCTTTTTAATAAATTCCTTTTCTTAGCATTATATGGTTTGCCCAGAAAGCACAGATTCACTGGACAAAATATTCTTTTCATGACCTTTGCTCCTCAGCTATAATTAGTTGTCTGGTCCCAGTTGCTTACAGTGTAAACAAAGACTGATAAGCCCACATTGGCTGCACATATTTATTACATTACAATTCAGCTGCCAAATGTCTAACCATTCTAATAAAAAACTATTTTCTAAGGTTTATGTTTTATTGCATGTGTGACTCCCTTATTGGTTAGCATTTTGGAGTTGTAGAAAAGGTTATGAATTTAGAAACTAACTGCATTCATATCATATTTAAAACTTAATGCTATTTTATTAAAGACATATGGGCCTCCAAAGTACACATATTAAATGTCATGTAAGAAAAGTAGCAGTTTAAATCACGGTCAAATTCATTTTTGACGTGACTCCTGAGGCTTCCCAAGATCTGAACTATTTCTTTGTAAATCTGGCAGTTTAACCACACTCATAAATCACTTTCAAAACATATTATTTCTTAATTTTACTGCATTAGAGAGCATTTGGCCTACACAGTGAACTGTTTGTAACTGTTACATGAGCAAAGTTGAATGTTTAGTCTTATAATGTGTGAAGAAAAAAAATTCTTAATTTCTCAGTCCTGAATTTATCCCTTATTTTAACCTAAATGATACATTTCCTAATGAAATTTACCAGAATAAGATACATAGCATAGTTTCCTGTACTGACATAAGGAAAAACTTAATCTCCTGCTTCAAGCTCATAAGTTAGCATCACAAAGGCAGCAGTAATTGAATCATTAAGCAAATATCCCACAGGTTCTTTTACAAGAAAGAATACCTAAGGTTTTCAAATCCCACCAAGGCTGAAAGAGAAATGAAATTATCCTTGGGACAATGCACATGCCTTTACTAGGTTCCTTGATGTAAAGACATTTAATGCATTTGAACTGAAGCATACCTTATATACATTTGAAAATTAAATGCATATCACTTAAGGACAGATTCTCTGTCTGCTAAAGTCTCAAGAAAACCCACCTCTAAAACAGATAATTCACAGAACAGGATTCAAAGGGATGTTATTTTTGAAGTGTGATTGACATTTTTCTTATTTTTGACATGTTTCTAATTACAGAGTTGATTACTATTTTTATGTTTTCCTATGAACATTTTTCTAGGATGAATAAGATAAATTAGGGCAAAAGTTTACTGCAAAAGTTTTGTAATCTCACTAATTCCTTCAAAAAGAACACCAGTCCTCAGTCACAAATATTTTTTAGTTTTTTATCCACAAAATGAACCCCTGATTTTCCCCTGAAACATGGATCTATTAACCAAATCACCAAATCTTAAAGATTTTATGCCATGTCCATTGTCTGCAAGATGGACAAAATTAAAAAATGTTAGCATCAGCTTCAGTTAAAATTCAGGAACTAGAACCAGAATCTGTAACTTCAATTTGATTTTAAGGGAGCAGATGAAACTGTGCTGCATCCTTTTTCTTTGACAAAGGGAGCAGTTTTAGAAACTCAGAAGCAAAAATGCTCAGGATTTCTTACAAAATAGCCCTTTGGCCTATACATTTCTGGTAAGAGTGGAGACAAGGGAAGAAATATTAGCCCTTCTCTGAAAACAAATTGTTAACTTTTTTTTTCCTGAAATAATTCATAAACCAGCTTTAAATTGGTCATGTTCTTAGTCATTAATGAAGAGAGAATGACTGATATGCATGAGCTTTTAGGAGATGACCTCATCACAGCCCTATCTGACTCTTGGGCCACACTCTGGTTGATGTTAGTGAAGGGAAGGATTATTTTTTGTAATACTGTGGTGTTCTTGACCTGCCAATATTTCAAGCACACAATCTCTCTTTTAGCACAACAGGAAAGGCAGGATTCAGCTGCTTAAACACAAGTTTCTACTGCTGTTTTAGCCACGCTACAGTTTCTGTGCCTGGTCTCCCATGCTGGCTTCAAAAAAACTTCCATCTCCTGTGTAAGATACTTATCTGTCATCCCTACAGGGGTCTGTTGTACCCTTTAGAGTATCTAACATGGCACTAGGCTACTATTTTTGGGCATTTGCACTGTTTCAAAGGGATTAGAAATATTGGTGCATTCATTTTGCCTTTCCTTTAGTTCCTGTACTCTCTGACTCCATCTGACTAGAGCAACATTAAAAAAATCAAAACCTAGCATTCACTTCATGATAAGCTGCTGTGTACTGTATTTGCATCACATTTTATGTGATGAAGTTATGATTCTTTAGTTGTTCCTTGTTGCAAGATAGGCTTCTGAGAAGATCACAACAACAAATCATCTTTGTCTTCACTGGCGGTGGCCCTTGTGATCACATTTATCTCTAACAGCTGGGGAACTTTTCATGGGTCAGTGAATCTGCAAAGCCAGGCCTTATCTTAACCCAGCACACAAATACACTGCCAAGCCTGCTGTGAAAACTGTGGGACACCCAACCACAGCCAAAACAAGCAATAAATATAAAATCAGCCATGACAGTTCTTTCCAACTTGTAAACATGTACAAAATTCCAGGTAGATCCTAAGGTAGTGATAGCTTGCCACTGATTTTTTTCTTCCAGAAATATTGCTGTGACAAACTGTTTTCAGAAAGAAAAATTATAATTGGACCTTTGTTTCATGGATAAGAATTGACATAAATTCTAACCATGATACTTAAGACTGCTACTATTTCAATGAGACTAACTCACCGAAATGACTGCGTACATGTGGCATACTGTGTCTTAAGGTCCAGGAAAAAAAAATAATCACCTTTAGGAATAAAAGAATAGACATAAGCTGACCAAGAGTTTTGCCAATGCCATATTAAATCCATTTTTCTTTTTTTAACAAAATTCAACATATGAACTCCTTTTCTTAACAGCGGTGTCATCTGATAATGAGATCCATTGTATTATAAAAGAGGAATTACAAGAAACTCTGCTCCAGTAGTGTTTCTATTATCAAAAGAAAAACAGAAAAAAATCCTTATAAAATAAAACTCTAGCCATATTGATCCACTAAGAATCTAAGACAATTGTGATCCTATTTTTGGATATCATGGTGTTACATTCTGCTGAATGGCATTTTGTTGAATAGAATAAGTAGACAATACAAAAGCCAGCACCTAATTATTGAAGCTTCCATAGATCTGAACCCACAAATGAAATTTTTTAAAAACACCAAACAAACAACAACGACAAAAGAAAACCAACAAGAAAACAACCCAGGGGTAATAAACAAGTTGTCACAATAATTTCTTCAATTAAGTGGAGGTATCAATTATAGACAGTGCCTATTGCCATTCATCAGAGAATTTTAAAGTGCTTTTCAAATATTAAGTCTTACAAAGAGATAATTTGCTCACTACTACTGAAAGATATACACTTTTCAGGTGCAAAGTAGCAGCTGGTTAACTAGCACACTGCAACATTACAGAAAAGGTTAGGGCAGAAGGTGGAGAAGAATGCCTTAGTACATGGAGACTGTAGAGAAATCCATAGAGGCAGAATGTAATCACCTGAACTGGATTCAGGCCAGAGCTCCAGCAATAACACCCCTTCCTATCTGAAAAAATGCATTGGGAGCATTAATGGCCAAAATGACATGGACTTCATGACAATCATATGCTTTTTTTTTAAGGGAATAATTTTAGTAAAGAGACATCACCTTTTTCCTTCTGTATTTTTAATAGCAATTAAGATAGTGAAATGTAGTCCACAAATGTAGAACATATCTATTCAAGATAGTATGATTCTTGTTAAATAGTTTGGGACAAAAATTATTAAAATCATTTCTTATGCCTCATCTGACTTTAATAGATGCATATATCAGCACCACTCACTTTGAAAAAGAGCTTTTCCTATGAGCTTAAACACAAGAATACTGCCAATGATCTGAAAGCAACACTATAGATTTTATCTCACCTTATTTCTTTAATGGTACTGCCTAAATATTTACTCTTCCTATCATAATAAAATAATCTCCTTCTACCCTTCAAGTAACACCATGGACATGAATCACAGACATTTATTACATGGAATGCAGATATTTGACTTGCCTTTCTGCTGCAGTGTCTCCATTTTAGTTCCTTAGAGAACAAATGCTATGTCAGGTTTCATAATTATAACTTGTGATGAAAACAATGCATCTGAGAGTGAAAAAATATTGAGAAATTCAAAACATCCATGCCATGCCTTTTTTTTTGCTGTACAGAGCACCCTTACAGCCAGTGGACAAGATGCTTTTGGTAAAGCTGCAAGGAAGCAGAATAACTCCATTTAATATTAAGTTTGTTATTTGGAAGTATAATTAAGGATATCTGCCAGTGATTTGGCCCTATAAACTACAAAACTGTTACTGGTGACCAAATTCCATCTGCTTTCTTTCACCACCAAAACTAAAACAGATGAAAATGTTAACCTTAAAAATGTATAAAGTCAAAAAAATATTTGCGGAGAGGAGGGGTTGATAAATATTGGAAAATATATGTATTTTCTAAAAGCAGACTGACCCAGTAATATTTAAAGAGACTAATGACAGTGTGTGTCTGTTCATAGCAACACACTTAAATGGATATATGCACATTTTATCATCTAGATTAAATGATCATGAATCCAGACCTTTAAAATATGAAATTATGTACTTTGATACACCATAATTTCATTTTATTTATATCATATGCAATGTAAAAATGTATAGTCTTAACATATTTTCTCAAATCACATTTGCTTTGCATCCCTAAGTTTGAAAAATGAAACAGTTGGAAGCAAAATTCATATACCTATAAACCAAAGAGGGGTACAGTTTTAAATAATTATGTCAAGAAATGACAACTCTACTCTTTGTAGAAGCACAGATGAATAATTACGAAGCCAGGACACAATTAAGCAATTTTGACTGTCGTATTCTTGAGCTGTCTTTCTGATGTGAAATGCTGTCATGCCCAGAAACACACTTCACACTGGACAGGCATCTTCCACTTTGACTACACTTATGCAGTGAAATGAGGTCATGGTCTGGTCATTAAACAAGGCTTCCTCATCTGGCTCAATGCCTCTTATCCAGCCAGACTTCCCCAGTCTTCATTAAAAGCAGGCATGGTACAATGTTCAATATTTTGACAAAAGAAAACATAAACATAACAGAATAATGAAGTTTAGCTCACCTACACAGTGAGAAGGAATACTGCATTGTAACATTAAACTGTTTTTTAATAAATGATTGTATCTTTCCATAAGACAGTCATATCACAAACAGATACATTTCCAACAAAGGATGAAATGAAGCAAAGCACAAGAAAGTGTAGTGTTCTGTTAAATAAAATAGGGAATAATGAAAGTAAAAAAAAATTTATACAAAATAAAATATTTATGACTTAGTGATGACTGGTGATTGCTAGATACTTTCGCATTTGAGTAAACACAAGCTAGTCAGATGGAAATTTCTTGCTTTTATTCTCATTTTGTGTATTTTTTTCTTGGTGGGGTATTTTGCTCTCCCAAGCATTTCATGTCAAGACTAAAAGGAAAACAACTCCCCACATCACAGCCTCTTTAGATCATCAGTCTGCCTTTTATGCTGAAAAAGCCACACCATCTCCTGCTTACTATAATGGGGGGGGTGGGGGGGTGGAAGCCACCACGTAAGTTATAATTTTTTGTTGGTTTGTTGTTTGTTAGGGTTTTTTTTCCTGAAAAAGCAAGTCTGAAAGGCCCACTGTTGTTACTAAATATGGCAGAATACTTTCATGTGGCATCCACCAACATAAATACTAATCACTGCATCTCCATTCCTGGTAAGCATAGGCTGACACCATGCCTGCTACCTCAGGTGAAAGGAAAAAAAAACCCACATTATTGGGAAGTTCATTATCATCAAGGTCTTATATATCACTATGTCAACTTATTAAGGAGTTTTTCTGATGAGCAATACTGGATATGCTGTAATCTTCTTCTGAGTTTGAATCAAGGTGTAACCTCTAACTAATTTCAGAAAGCTTAAAATATATTACCAGTACCTGCCTGTTAAATCTGGCTGAAAATGGTCAAAAATATTGACAGCTATGTGGGAGTGGAACTGATGAACAGAGAACACAAGATCCAGGAAATGTGAAGGCTAGAGAATAAAAACCCATTATGTATGCAATGTATAACACATGACAGAACTCAAAAGTACAGTTATTGTGCACATCATCTTTGTGATTTATGGAGAAATGATGCTTGCTGTGGTCTTCAAGGAGAGCTGTCAATAGCTGTACACATACTTAGTTGCATTTCAAAGAATATACGCAGAGAAAATTCTATGAGTCTTCTCAGACATAGAGAGTTTGCATGCATGTGTACTATAAGCATGAATATCCTAGGAAATAAGCACAAATTCTAAACAATTTGAAGTGCTTTACAATATCTGCATCAAATTTAATATTTATTTTAAATTAGCCACTTCTGTGATATGCATATAATACTGTATGATGAGGGTAATTTTGTTGCACCTTAAGAAGCATTAATTCATGCCATAAAAATAATTTACAATGATTTTACCATCAGTAATTTGTACTGAACCATTTATAAAGAAGAAAAAACTCTTTAGCATGACAATAACAACAGCA
Organism: Chloebia gouldiae; assembly: GCA_003676055.1. Lineage (NCBI taxonomy): Eukaryota > Metazoa > Chordata > Aves > Passeriformes > Passeridae > Chloebia > Chloebia gouldiae. The sequence goes on along the minus strand of QUSF01000014.1, from coordinate 7,757,889 downwards.
AATTGGAGCCTTCTGCAAATTTTCTAAAATAAGTGTGTGGTTTATCATAAGACTTAGTGGGTAAATAATTCAGAACTATACAAAAGGTTCAATTGTAGATATAAAAGTTAAAGATGTTATTCCTAAATTTGTTAAGTAATTTACCCTTAGCTATTGACTTAAAAAAAGGTTTAATCCAGAAAAGTAACTTCAAATTTGAGAGACACTTTTTTTCTCTTACACTATTAAGCTGGATGCAATTCATGGAGTAGACTCTTAAATGAAAGATCTAACTGTTAGAAAAATGTTTTAAAAACTTCACCAGATCCAAAATCTGATTAGATAAGAAGAATTGTAAAAGATGACATACATATGCTATACCTAACACAATTCAGCTGTTGCATCTGGCCAGACTCAAAGATGGTTTGCTGTGAATAGGAAATCTACCACAGCTTAAAAATAACTTACTCCATTCATTACATATATGAAGCTGAAATAACTAAAGGCAGTGGTAAACAATATATCAAATCAATATTTTTATCAGAACTGTTAACATTTTAGTAGTTATAAATTAATCAGTCTGAACTAATTTGCAATGCACTGGAATTGTACTCATGATAATGCATTTATCCAGCAACACTGTTATGGTACCAAACAGTGCATTTCCATAACCACTGCATTATTATTCAGCATTATTGGAAATCTGTGATAAATTATTGATGGTATACTTCAGAGAAAATGCAGCAAACAGAAAGCAAGTAGACTGAAAACTTGAACAGAGTTTCAAGAAAGATCTGCAGTACTAAAACACTCTGAGCACACCACAGATTGCTGTTATCAAGTACTGACCAACAATGGAAAAAGAAGGCAAAGTGGAGAATTCACATTCTGATTCCAATTGCTTCAGCAGGATGCCCAGAGTTGATGGAAGCTGTATTAAATGCTCAGATTCCTGAAACTGTCTCACTGATGCTGTCAATGTTTATTAGCAGGACACCACACTAAGTAACATCATACAAAATTAGAATCAACTGGTTCATAAAAGCCAGTAAACACCATAGGTGTGAGCTCTGCAACAGACACATACAAGGCAGGGGACAACTTGTCAGAAAAAATTGCACTCTTTCACAAAGGTATATCACACAGTTGTTACATTTCCTTGGACAGTGTAAAAATATTATTTTAAGCTCAGTGACACATATTAGTTACTTTGCTATGTGAAACAGAGGTTGAAACCAGAAATTTGATAATGTGGCCACAGCCCATTAGACAGGTACCTGTACATTTCTGTATTAAAACATAGAAAAATTACTAAGGCTTTTGTCCCCCATCTGACCACATTTATCAGTCATTTGAAAGGCTTCACCTCTTTTTTTACTGTAGCAGAAGATGCAGTCAGGCTCTTGGAGTTATTTAAAAATAGTATTAACGAATCATATTATTGTTCCCACTTTCTCCTACCTTCACATCCTTGGGCTTAACCACTTTCATGAAGGCACCTCTTATCAAGGCTTCCTCTCTCTCCCTCCTGGTTACTTTCCGAGTATCAAGAAATTTCAGGTTTGTCAATTTGTGCAGGACAAAATATCTGACAGATATAAAAATACACATAGTTAAAATCCAGTAATGCACAAAGGCATACCCACAGACTCAACGACTAAAAAAATGACAGCCAAAAATAACAAGAGCCTTTGTTTCCTCTCTGTATTCACCTTTTTCATGCAATGTAGCTTATGTACAAAGTTATGATACTTACTTTATTCTCTCAAATGAAGCCAAATACTGGTGGATCAAACGCAATAATCAGCATGGATGTGTATGTTCTCTCTTTATATTAGTGAGGTATAAAGCATACCAAGCAACAGAATAACTTGGAAATTGTTTTGCATTGCCTGTTTGGGAAAAGGAATTTTGAGTGATACCAAAGATTCCAACCCACACTGAGGGAGAAAATCAATCTGAGATACGGGAAATTGCCAGCCAACTTCTCTTCAAGAATTCTTACCATTTGCCAACACGTCTCTGGATTTTTTATTTTATTTTCCTAAAAACACAATGATCAGCATTTGGAAGGAGATTCCAATTTGGTCCCGCCAGAGAGACAAGGTGACCTTACAGAATACAGATTCCAGCTCAGGATTAAGTGCAGAAGCACGCAGGGAGAGACTATTTATGGGAAATATATTTTAAGAATTCGAAGTTCTTATTTGGATTCATCAGTATTATATTCTATTTATCATTTCTACTAGAAGCATAGCAGCTTTCTAGCCTCAGAAAAATACTACTGGCTTCTCACATGTGAAGAGAGAGAACATGGCAGAACAAAACCAAAGCAAGGCACAATCATGGCAAATCCAAATATCTAATCATCTCAGGTACACATCATTTGCATTTAGTCAACCAAATGTGAAGCAGACACTGCAAAGTGAGGGCAATATCAGACTTTTCCTGGCAGGGGGTAGAAAGGTGAAGATAATGTCCCCCAGCCTAGCTGCTTTGCATAAACACCAAGTCAGTCAGAGAGTTCCTCATCATACTGATCCTCTCTGGCACTGGGAGGAAGAAATAAAGAAATAGAAAACTCTGCATAACATTTTGAGGAAAAAAAAAAACACAGAAAAAAAATCTTTCAAAAGGTAAAAGTTTATCTTATGATACTGTTGTCAAAACCAGATAAACATGTGAAAATTACTGTAATGCTCCCCCTTCTAAAACCAAGCAAAATTTAATGGTGCTAATAAAGCTTTCCATCAAGTACACCATTCCTCTGAAGCAACACCTTCGTAAATTGTTAACAACTTAACTGACAATACTCAGTTCTGAAATGCTCAGACAATTTAAATGTGAATCCTCAATCTATGGCTCTCAATTATATCGGCAGAAGAAAAAGAGTCACTTCATAAAACAGAACATCTCCTAAGACCATTTTTTTAAACAACAGCTACAGACCTTTGAGACAGACACATTCTCAGACTCATTCCAGCTTTCCTGGCTGCCCTTCCAGTCCTCCCTGGCATTTTGCTGGCCCTTATCTTTCACTGGAGGAGAAGCTATCCATCTTGCATTACTGGCAGAAAAGCTCTGATGACAACAGATTCTTTCAAATGAAGACATGTACAGAAGGAAACAATATGTCAAGAGTGAAGAAGAGTGAAGCTAAAAATGAGTAAAGACACCCACTAAGTGTAGGGTGAGAAAAGATGAATATTCAGGTGAAGAAAACATCGGTATTAGAAAATCAGCAAATGTTTAATGATGGAATGAAATATGCCATTGAAAAGCAGGCTGTAACAAAAATGACAACAGAATAAGACAGCACTGTCATCTATGCTGACTTTGGATCACAGCCCTAATGTCAGTCTCTCAATCATCTCAAAAGAGCTTAAAATTATAATAGCATTCCTTGATACAAATGTATTTTTGTATTTTTAAGCCATCCTGACTGCATTTCAAAAAACAGAATTAGCACTAGTACTTGTCAATTCCAGAAAGAAAACCAAAAAAACCTACCCACACAAATTAAACAGCAACCTACTCCACAAGTCACAGGTTTGGGGTTGATTCTTTTTTTCAAACTCACACTCCTTAAGCAGAGCAAATACTAAAAAGTAGGTACCATAAATATTATCCCACTGCTAGAAGGAAGGCATATGTGCAATTAATTATTTTAAAAGATGATTCAAAATGCAATCTCATTCATTAATATTCTTTTTGCTAAATGTGGGATAAAAGGTATCTATGCTATTTGAAAATAATGCAATGCATTCATATTAAATGGCTGAAGAAAAATAGCAAGCTTCCTGGATATAGTTTAGCTAGAAATATGAAAATGCAGCTTCAATCTAAATGTAACACAAGTTTGCCATAAAAAATACAGGAAAGGATTACCAAAGCCTGGGAATGAGCACTCTACAATATCAATTCAACCCTTGTAAATTTAAGCCGGGGTTATTTGTTGCACAAAATCTCTTTACTGTGATGTATGACTTAGTTACTAAGGTTATCACAGCAGTATCCTAAAGTTGCATAGTACATAAAACATTTCGGTTAACAATGCAGGGAGGTTAACTCCCACAGATAACCTACTATCAGAGGGTTAGACCAGATGACATGCCTCTGTCAGCTTTCAGGAGCTATTGATGGTTCAATCAGTTTGTTTTGAAGGTAAAGTACAACAAAAGGGCACTAAACTTATTCAAACTGTCAACAGGGACTATGGAATGTTGCTTGCAGGTAAGTAATTTTGGGTGTTTTAAGACTATTATCAAACACCAATGGCTGCAGAAAAAGACAGCTACTAATAACACAGAACACAGCCATCATAAAATACTTTATGGCAGGCACTGGGACCCATAAATCACATGACACATTGCACCTGTTTCAGACTTGTAAAATCACTAGTTAAAAGCACACTGGTTAATGAAGAAAGATCCATCTAGATTCCACATTTTGTTTAGAAAGTTTATTTACATTTGAAGTTGGGGGGCAGGGTCTCCCTATTCCCCTTCCCCCTTTCTTTTTCTTCATAATTTAAAAAAATTAGCCCTTCTCCATGTGTTCTGAAACTGCTGTTACTGGGTTTTAACACCTTAGTTGTGGTGTGAATAAAAGGTTATTATCTTCAGTGATGAGGATAAAGGTGAGATTTAAAGAGAGAAATGTAAAAATTAGACATACCAGGAAGGTGCTTACAGAGCTACTTACCATTGCCTGCAAACTGATCATCTAATTCACAATGGATTAAATAAATTACTTATTTAAGTAAATTTGCACCTTCTTTTGTTCAGAATCATCTCCCCCACCTTGACTCTTGGCAGGGGTGCCACGAGTCTCATGAAAATAAACCATAACAGGTATTTATCATACCAACAGAACCACTCAGATATAGAAAAAGACCACAGAATATAAATTTTCATGTTATTTCCATCTTAGTTAAGTAAAAATTACAATAAAGATTAACAATTCATTTACCAATTTTGTATGGGCGGCATGCAATAAGCATCATTTTAAGACTCTTCATACAGACTTGCCAGGATATTGGAAAAGATATTTGCAAACTCTTCCACTGAACATTTAGTGAAAGACTGCTGTGAGAACTAGATTCTGTATAGTATTCCAGTTTGTACTATAATTATCAAAAAACTGGAACAATTTTTAAGTTTAAAATAAAAAAAAAAATCTGCTGTGAAAAAATGAGAAATATTTGCCCACAAGAATGCAGAAGAATCCAGCTCTACTTGTAACATACCTGCAACATGCTCTTTGTTTCAGAAAGTGTTTACTTTCATTTTTCTATTTTCTGTGCTATTATATTTCCTTTTCTTAACAATCACAGAACATAAATAACATGCCTACTTCAAATTTTGAAGGACTGATTATGCTCTCAGTTACATTATTGTAAACTAGAAAAAATAAGTAATCTGAAGTTGGCTAAGTTAGATCAACATTTAAATGGGGAAAGACTAAAAAAAAAAGAAAACACAATAATTGAAACATATTTATAACAGTGAACTAGTGTCATAAACACTACATTCTGTGACTGTTTCTTCTGCATCCCACAAAAATTTGCCCTTCTACCCCAAAAAGCATATAGCTGGCTACAGAATTTCCTCTCTAACAAAAACATTTTTTAAATACACAGATAAATAAGACAGGTCCTAAACTTAAACCAGCATCTTCCAGAAGAGAGGGCAGGATGTTGGCATGAGGTATGTTAGAGGATCACAAGATCCTGAGCAGCCTTGGCACTGTTTGGTGATGACCATGTAATTCTGAGGGGCTTGCAAGTCACGCAGAAATCCACATCACCGTCTCATATTTTAACACACTCTGCTCTTCTTCAGTGTCACGAACACCTCTATGAATTAGAAAAACTTTTCTCTAGTTGTGTAACAGTAATTAAAGTTTCACCTTGACTTACTGTGTTAGTAGAGACAAATTAAGTATTATGTATTTCAATTTATTTGGCTGAAAAAAAACATTGTAATTGTTCTTGCTCATGAGCCCTTCCAGTGGCTAGTCTCATATGGACCTTGTGTGGCCATTCAATGTGTTTCAAACACACTTTTCCTTCCAGCTACTGGTGAGATGACAAGGCTTCACTCAAACAAAGGTAGAACAGGTCCATAGATAATACAGATGTAAGGGAATATCCTAATCATCTAATTAAGTTCATAAAGAACATATACAGAATTACCTGAGACTTCAATCCCTCCTGCTTAAAGAGAGCCTCAACAGTAAGTTCACTGGTACTTATCATTATATATTAGCATTATTTTCATTAATGAGTGAGGACTTCTAGTATGCTACTGCTTATTGAACATATATGTGTATATCACCATCCAAATACAAGACTTTAAAATAGAAAAGCAAATTCTGTAGCAATTAAAAAAAATAAATAAAACAAAACCACAATAAAGCAAAAGCAAACTGCAAGAACACTGAAAATGCTAGAAGACCCATAATTTCTCACAAGCAAAGCTGTGGGATAGGAATAGCTGATTTAGCTTGAAAAGTTAATCCATACAAAATGCATGCACTTCCTTTCTTGCTGTTATATCTTAAGAGGACTTCATAAGGTTATCATCATTTGCTCCCCCAGCCAAAGATAGCATATCTAGTATATGTACTTTTAAGCTAATTTAAAATAAACTCCGGCATTTGTTTCCACTTGCTCTTGTTTCCATGTCAACAGCGTTTAATGAATGCATCATTCCAGGAAATGTCAATAAGGAGCAAAGAAGAATGAACAAGCACTGAAAACTTCACACATGGCATGAATTCTTCACAATCATATCGCTTTAATGAAAATAGGTGAGGTCACCTGCAGAATTCACAAATGCTTTGTAATGCATTGTGACCCAGATGATTTTGCACAGTTCAGTAACACCACTGTTTGAAGTTTTCTCTGCAAACAATACACCCACAGGACTGACCAACTGTGAGTACAACAGAAGCAACCAGCAATTACTGTGTTGACTTCTGCTACTTTGATCTCTGGGTCATGACCTTTGTTTTCCCCTCAATCTTCAAAGCAGAGATTGGAGACTAGGTTATTTTAGATGACACTGTTTTGCAAGCTATTTTTCTGTTTCTTGCTTCCTATTGGAGCCAAAAGCTTTAAAATTTTCCTATAACTATTACATATTAGATATTCTGCTTTCCCTTGCCCTCACCAAAAAAATAAACCTTTACAAAATATTAACACCCAAATATAAAAAGTTTCAAAAATAAGGTAAAGAGAACTGAAAGATTATTTTTTAATAGTAAGACACTAAAGCCATTTTAACAATGATGGAGAATAACCCTGAGTCTTTAAAATGAACCGAACAAGTTTGCTTATAAAAATATCACAGAAGGGAATTTTCTATTCTCTTTTTCTGTCCAAGCAAAAATTCCAAAAACCCAGTGATTTTTTTATCAATTTGTTCTTCTGCACATTTGAAATGTAAGAAGGAATAACAGGGATGGCAAAAAAAACCAACTTTTCTTCTTCCCTAAAAAAAATTTCATTCAAAAGTTCCTGTGGTTCTTAGACAAAAAAATAACTACTTTGAGAACAAAAACACAATAATGTTTCAATATAAAATTCAGTTTTAATGTAAGACAAGAAAAGAGCTCTAGAAAGAAATTATAGAAATGGTATACCAATGGATCACCTGAAGAATCAGATCATAATTTCTTGACGAAAAGCATACTTCTGTATATTTTCCAAGTATTTTTGACAAAACTGATTTATTTTTAAAGTAAATAATATTACATTTAACCTCTGTTTTTATGGTCATTTTGAATTACTGGACCTTGAAGTTTTTAAAAAATTATTTTCCATATTTTTTAACATTAAGATTTTGGGGGGGTTAACAAATCTTTTCAGTTTGTTGGAATTAGGAGATTAAGTAAAGCTTTGACTTCTAGCACCTTTCTCTTTCTAGCTGAGGAATTAAATAGCCTGAATTCTAATTGAACTCAGTAGGAACAAAATTAAAGCTCAAGACAAATGAAGCTTTGGTTCCAATGGTCACTGCAAAAATTTACAAAAAGTAGCCAGTTGAAGGTATGAAGAAGCACAATGTTTGCATAATTCAACTTCACATAAATGTAATCTTTTGATGGTTTCTGATAAATTTCTAAAAAAATAATCTTAGGGAAAAAAAGTTATTTCAAACCATTAAAAAATGCTGAAACTGGAAGACAAAACTTGTGTTCAAGATGCTTCAGAATGAATATTGAAAAATCTGAATTAGCTACTCAGAGTAAAATTAGAAGAGTACTTCTAACCAGTTCCACCAAGCAGGTGATGCATATTCCCCTAAAGATAGGCAGATAGATCAATGGATTGATCCATGGGTTTGGGGTTTGAATCTAATGCTGTCTAGCAAATACATTTCATATAATGCAACAAATAATAATGGAAAAGGATCTGGAAGCTTTCATTATAGCAGCAGAACCATAAATCATTCCACTAATTAGAAGCTCATTCTTCTTTCTTAAAAGTACTTCAATCAACCTAGTTTATATGCAAAAAAAAACACCCAGGATTTTGAAAAATTGAGAGGAAAGAAAATGGAAGCAATGTTGCAGTTTCCAGAAAATATATAAATAGAATCCCTTCACACTTTGACACAGTGGTTTACCAAGAAGTGACCTAAAATTACCTTGACCTCTCTGAAATCAACATTTTTGCATTGAAATGAAACAAGGGACATGCTTGTTTTGATGTATGGCTCTGTGACATATTATAAATATTGCATCACATAACCACAGAGGATGTCAATCAATAAGGAATTTTTCCAGAGAGCACTAAATGAACCATGGGTTCTTGCCTCTGAATGGCTCCTTTAACATACTACTTTTGCTTAAATGATTAATAGGAGACATATTGTCAGAAAACATACTTAAAGTGAAAAACAGTAAACTGTAAAAATCATTCATTTTTTAAGCAATTTTCTAGAGCACATGTCACATAAATTTACATAGAGACAGCACTATTATAGCCTTGTAAGCTGGATAGTAGGTATACCTTCCACTTAAGTGTGAAAGCAATGGGAAAATATTTTATTAAACTTAGGCTGTTCTACTACATGAAAATCAAAATGCTAAGCTAGATTCAAATTTAGAGTCATTAAAAGGTGAACGTGTGCCAATCTAGAAATCCTTCTCAAAAATTTGAAACAAATTAAAAAGTATATGTGCACATCAGGAACAGTTGTGCTGCTGTTTAACCTTCACCATTTCTGAATGCAATGAATTCAAGCCCATAAATTCCCCATAAACCTGCTTTTAATCTCCTCAACTTTGTAATGTTTTATTCTAATTCCTAGAGCACAGCTTGGATTACCTGAAGATAAGATCAGAGTTTACCATATAACTGAATATTGTGGATGATCCTTATAAAAAGCAAGCTCAGGCTCTGCAAGGCAAGGTGACCAGCACTGCTTGGCTCTGACTTGCCTCCAAATGCCCTTGGGAGCCAATGTGAAAAGTGCCAGCACACAAGGACTGAAATAATGTCTCAGGTGGTAGCAAGGAAAAATACATCTAATGTCTTCTTTTTTCCTGCATAATCAATGTCTCACCTGTGTTATAGCTCAGAAAATTACAACCCTTAGCAGACATTCCATAAGTTATGGAGCTATACTCATAAACATCATCAGTAACAAGTATTTCTGGCTTTTTTTCAAAATAATCCTTACAACTTTTCGCAACATTTCAGCTGGACTTAGAGTATTTTATCAAGCCTTCATATTAAATTTCAGATGATCTCTTGTGTAATCTAGCTCATTGACATTACATTATAAAGACAGTGTGGGTTTTATTATTAGAATGTAACTGCTCTGAGTGAAGCAGCACAATATAGGAGGAGTTATTTATTCTGTGTTTATAGTGCCTTGATAACTACAGTAGAAGCAACTTAGCACCATATCAAACATAAGCAGAAGACAAGGCAACTGGCTATCTCAGTGGAGTGATTTTTTTTTTCTTTATTTATTGCCTGTCACCCTTAGTATATGCAAACCTTGCCTTATCTTAGCCTTAAAGAAGGAAATGCCTTGAGTAGGGGTATATGACTACTTACATTCAGGAAATCCTGTGCACACCTGCTCAACTCAGACATGTGCTATACAGCACTGAAATGTTTCTTGAAACAGGGCTCCTGAGCATGATCTGACTGAAATGAGGGCTACTCAAATTCCCAGGTGTTTCATGGCAGAACGTTACAATGCTTTCAGAACAGAGTAGATGTTTGTTTGAGACTCTGGGTTGATTTTAGTTCAGTATTTTTCCAGTAGTGAAACAGAACTTTCATGCCTTATTACATCTACAAATGAAAACACTAACCTGTATCTCTGGTAGTCATCTTCATCCTTTTCTTTGCAGACCAGTTCATTTGGGCAAGCAATGTTTCCAAGCAAACTGAGATACTGTAGTGAGGGCACAACTTCAGCCAAATGGTCCAAAAGGCTTTCTAATTCTGTTATGTGTCAAAGGTAGTGGGTTAAGGCTTCAATGACATTAATGAAAAAAGCATTTGGAGTTGCATCACTGCTGATTTAAACATACATTTCAATAACTGACAATCAAATTTAGTATGGCATTCAGGAAAATGTCACATTAATTGTTCCAAGGGCAAACAGGGATAAACTTCAGTCAGTTTTTTGGCATGGAATGAAAGAATTGGGCTGTTTTGTTATTCTTTTCTTCTCCTTTCTTTTCTAGGTGGTTCACTACCAAACATTAAAACTTTGACAAAATGATGGATGCTGTGTGGTAAAATGGCTAGCAATTGCTGGAGCCATGAAACTTTTCCAGCATGGAAACAAACAGTTAGTTTCACAGCACATTCATCACTAATATATTCATTCCACTGGAAAATGAGTTTAAAAAAAAAAAAAAGAAAAAGAAAAAAGTCAAACCACAACAACCCAGGTTCACTCCCAGCATATAAACGCTTTGAGTGCCACAGCAACACATTTGTAACTACTCAATTAGGATATGCCAATTAATGCTTTACTAAGTGCAACTTAAAGGTTTCGGTGTTACAAATATTTTATATATGAAGTTTTAAAGGCTAGTAAAGCATAAAATTTTTCATTAAAAGAGCCTTCTATTTTGATGTTCATGAGGCTTTTTAACTTAACTGTATTTCTCGGAACATAAATAAGAAGGGTACACCTTCATTATTGTAAACCTGAATAAAACAAACAAGCAAACAAAGGTTAAACTGACTTTAACCACTGCAGTACTGGAAAACACATCTTAGGATTAAGCTTAACAACAATATCCAACCATTTGCACCTCAATTTGTTAATTGATCAAATAATTATTTTTTTGTTATGGCCTAGTATGGCAATCTCTAAAAATTGAAACATATATTCTAATTTACTTCAATTTACATACAAAGATATTAGCATGAGTCTCAAAAAATATGCTGTGTGTGTGTGTGAAAAGCTTCCAATATTTAAAATCAACTGACTAAAACAACAGTAATAAATATTCAAGACCATTAAAGGATATTTCATTACTCTGTTTTTATTCTCCCCTGCTGTTAGAGGCAAACTATTGTTTTAAATCCTCAGTTCACTTTTGTCGCTATTATTTATACTTGATTTATGTGTTTCTCTTATCTTTGTTATTTTTAGCTGATGGAATTTACTTTATTTCTTCACCCCAATATCTTAAGGGCAACAGAACCAATACAGAATGGAGAAAACAGCTTCATTGTTAAAAAAGTGGTCTTCCTCTTGTAAGCCCGAAATTTTAGTTTATTTCCAAACACATATGAAGATCATGCCAACAATTACTAATTCCAATATACTAAAATCAATGTATCTACACTCATAGTTAGTGTTCTGTCCCATAAGATCTAAGGAATTATACTTAAATATTTTGTATGACTGAGGAAAATGAAGGTTTGAAATAAGATCTATAAATTTATTGAAAAGATAGGAATGCTAACTTTTAATTTGGCAAAGCCACATTACACACTGCTTTATACCAGTAATTAATCTACCAAACCCCAAGGAAAAAAATTATCTTTTTGTAGCGCCATATGATTTGTTAGCTAGGATGAATTACCAATCCAAACTTGTTGCTCATTTTCATACCTGGACCTTAAGCTCATACATAAACTTTTTCATGGCTCTTTCAGGAAGTATGTGACTGTGATGGGAAACTCACAAACTGTTTTTCCACACATGTTCAAGTGTGGAAAAGGCTTTTTAAAAGTTTCCAAAGGCTGTTAGAGAAGTGCCTGAACCTGGCACCCACCCTCAGCCAGGAGCAACACTTAATTTCTCTCAGGATTGCTTAGGTCGCAAAAAAGCTCCCTGAGAGAAATAGTTTATTATTACAAAAGACAGCAATTGCCATAACAGCAATCACACACAGGAGGTTAGCTATTGCAAGACTTTGATTGTATCTGGTAATTTCATATCAAAAGGAAAGAAAAAAAACCCATAAAAATAACACCCCAACAACAACAAAAAAATAACAAGTCATTAATTTTTGCTTATTTTATGAAGTAAACATGCAGGACTTTTGCTTTTCAGTTCAGCAGAACTATTTCTTGTGTGAAAGCTGTTCTCCCCAGAAGTTTGCTGAATGTGGAGCATGACACTTATTCTAACTCCCATCTGAACATGCAGCCTTCAAAGTAAATAGTAAAATGTATTTAGAAATGTTATGAGGACAGTGTCGGCTTAGATGTGCAAAAAGTATAAGACTACACCTCAAATGCCTATGGAAAGCAAAAGAGAGAGACATATATTCACCAAGAATTTTTGGTAAATAACAGGAGTTGATAATCTGCATTCCAAAAATCTAAATCTCCCAAATTTCAAAGTACTGCCTAGATTCTAATATCTTGTAGCTAAACCCTGAGCATTTCTTCTCAGCTGCAAATACCTCCTAAAAAGTAGAAGCCCCATTCACCTAACATCACAGTTATTCTTTACAAAGCATGTATGAAAAAAATAATATCCTGGTAAAATTATCATGATTAAGTATTTCTCAGAGATGACTCATAAGTCATGGTGCACTTCTAGTGTAGTGTTTAGTTAATTAGCATGTCACATACTTATTTAAATCACAATACTGGAACAATATGATGCCACCAAAAGCATTATGTCTTTATAAAACAATGCTAGGAAAATATGGAGTGAGAAAATCAAAGCAAATCTGAAATTTTACTGCCAACTTCCCTTTTATGGTTCATTGTTGCAGTCCAAGCAGTGCCATATTGGTGCAATCAGAGCCAAAGAGCTGCAAAATTCTTCTGAGCCACTTCTAAGACAAATTTCAGCTCCATTCTCTCCAAAAAAGAAAACCCATGATTAAATCCATGGACGGGCTAGTGAAAATGTATTTGTTTATTTAGAGCTCTGTAAAAATAGCTTTTGACTAATCTATCCAAAGTCAATGTCACTGATCACCAGGTGAATAAGTAACAGTGATGCCAACACTTACACTATAGTCTACTGTTTGAAAAATGGTTTAAAGTATTGCTGTTGTGATAATTAAAAAGCTTTAGTGTAGTAATCCATCTGCTAATTCAAGTGCCATCATTACCAATCTCCAAATGCCTCTCTTTCTGACAGATACCAAACAAAATAAAAAAACTGTAACAATTAAAATTTTAAAATCATCAGCTCTACAACTCACAAGCTATAATACTCTCAGGAATTACACAGCAGTGGTTCCCTCCAAAAACGTAACTTGATCTTCAGGAACAATTAACAGGAACACACTGGACATGCTTTAAAATTTCATCCAAATAACTGTATTTATTTCTTGCACTGTTTCTAGTTTTAAATTAGGGAAATGTTTAAAAGAACTGGGTATTTCTCACAGGTGAACTTTTTAAAGTCCCTTCAGACTGTTACAATGTGCATACCACAGATGCATATTTAGACTGCTCACAAGCAGACACACACAAGCATACACAATGCTGTCAGTAACACTGAGATGGTAGTAATAGAATTATTCTGAAAATTACAGCACTATGATGGGTCCAGTTTAGCTGTAGAACAATACAATTTCTTGCAAATTTCATGGAACCAAAAATATCCTACAAATAGGCATGTTCTGACTTGCCTGTTTCACTCATACTCAATTCCACTGCTTCTGAGGTTCTCTCAAAGGCAGAAAGAACAAGCAAAAGCCCAGAGTAAATCCTTTCTCTAGCTAAGAATTAACTGTCTGTGCAAGCTTATAGCATTTTCCTTTTTGTTTTCTAGAAAATCCTGTATCCTGGACTAAAATTCTAGTGGCTAGCCAGGACTATATCCCCCTTCAAACCATTCAAAGATTAGTTCCCGGGGAATACTACATTTGCACAAGGACAAAGTTGTAAACTCTGAGTGGATAGTGCCACTTGACTTAGTTTCAGGAGAACCTCACAAGCAGGGACAGTAATTTTGATGCTAAGCTCTGTCTTTTGACAGCAAGCATAGCAAAAGACTATTCTGTTACACTTCTAAGAGGTTGAGTGGATTCACAAAGAAACTATTTCATTATATCTCACGAGTTCCTCTACTGCAGACTTCTGTGTTCTTCTGAATTCTCTTTAGCTGTGTCTTTTCTGCATATTTCCAGGGCAGAGACACTGCATGGAGAGTAATATAAAGGTCAGCTGCTTTAGGTACTGAGCACTAATGCTGGCCGCTCCCAAACACCATAGCATTTCTTCCTTCCTTACCAGCATTGTTGGTATAACCATATTCATGCTTGTTCTTGGGAAAAACTGCAGGTCAAACCCATGCAGGAACATAATCTATGCTAAATTTCTAAGTTAATTTATTCTGTCTAAAAAAACTTATACATTTCCTATCTCACCATACAATTACCTTTTACATATAGTTCGACATATGCAAGAGAATCTGGGATTTCTTTCTGTTAACTTTTTGTCTACTAGAAATTGTTTTTACTAGTCACACACTCAAAATACAGAAAACTAACCACTCTTGTTCTCTTTCCCAATGCTTTCCAAGTTGCTCAACCGTTATCTTTCAAAAAGTCATTCCACTTCCCCAAAAGTGTTGCAGGAGAACTTTCCATGTTAATGAACTTCATTGACTACAGCTTTTGGAGGTTCTTGGAAGCACGGAGACTCAGTAAAGAGCAATCAACATACATTCAAAGTATTTCTGAAATATGTACATGAGAATATCAGGAATATCATGCAGAATTCCAGATCATGACATAGAAAATCCCAAAACTGTCATTCAAAAGTTTCTCTCAACTAATCATCTGTCATGCAGTTACTGCCATCAACCTAATATTAAAACAGCTGAATAACACTTCTACCAGAGTCATATATGAGCAAAGTACCTATATTTATTCCCAGCTGAAACATTTGCTTCAATTAAATTTATCACAAACATGATGTAGCAATAACAAGCAGTTCCACATACAAATAGCCTTGAATCAGAAGTTACCAATTCTCCTCTGAATGCAGTATGAAAAGATCTTTGCCACCTGAACGCTTTTCCATTAGAATGTGCTAGGTCTTCAAGGCTGGATAACCACAGAAATAGCTTGCAATATGCAAGTATACATCTCCCTCTTCTCAGTGTGCAATAGGATGTCACACACGGTCATTTGTATGCCACTTTCTGGCTTGAACCCTATCAGGTAGGGAGATAGGACCCCGAGACAAGGCCTTGCTCACTGACTTTGAAAACACTTTGCTCAAGAAGAAAAAGTTGCAGAGTGGATGGTAATTAACTAAGTCCACATATCTCATGGAGAGCTTCCTGCATAATGAATATATGGGGGGGAAAATCCCATTCTGCCTACTGGAGCAGCATGTTTTCTTTATGTAGCTGGAGTTGCCAGTGCTTTTAAAGGCATTTTAGAATCCTCATAGTTCCAAGGCTGCAGATTTGAAGATCATATTTCAATGTTATTAAGTAAAAAAACATCACAAAGAAAAAAATAAAGTAGCAGGTCACAGGTTTTTAAAAAGTTCTGATACCTGCAGCTCAAATCCTGCAAGCACTTCTGTAGAACAACATAAGGAATCACCTGGACTGTGGACTACTTCTGTTTTCCATAGAGGTATAGAAGACTACTTCTCTCTTCCTTGATGGCATTCACATGGCTTAATTTTTATTTCAGGTACACTTTATTCTAGAAGATTCTTGGCTCATAAGATACAGAAGTTCTCTACCAAGCCACACAGATTTCACTAAATCCACAGTTGTGGTGTGGGGAACTCAGAAGCCTGTGCAGGAAGAATTCTGTACCACTTCAGTTGTCTGTTTAGAGGGAATGGGGAGCCATAGGAGACAATTTGTAACTTTAATGTATTCAGTCTAAACATCAAATCTTCAGCACTTAATATAATGAGATGCTGGTCAAACTTCTGTGGTTTCAGGCACTTGAGGACAATTTAGGAACAAGCACGGAGGCAAAATAAATTATAATCTATAGTTCTGGGGTTAAGCAAATCTGTAACTATTAGTGATCATTATGAGACCTGTGTGAAGATAAATTATACCAGAAGTGCTTACTGGTATGTTGTTCAGTTGAGGTATTCAATACATGATGCTTTCAAAGACTCAAGAACATATAATACCTACATCTGAATCAGCTCCTCTTGCCATAAGAAATGTACATAGCATTATGGACATTCTGCCCAGTTCTAGATTTCTCATTGTATGAAATATTTTGGTTTTTCCCTAAACCATTCAAAACCTAGACCTAGATTCAATTATAAAACCTCTAGTTGGAATATGCTAGTTGGAAGGGGCCCATCAGGATGAATAAGTTGAACTCCTGGCCCTGCACAGGAAACATCCCCAAGAGTCACACCCTGTGCCTGCGGGCACTGTCCCATTGCTCCAGGAGCTCTGCCAGGCTGGTGCTGTGCCCCCTGCCCTGGGGAGCTGTTCCAGTGCCCAGCCACCCTCTGGGGAAGAACCTTTTTGTGATACCCAACCTAAACCTCGCCTGACTCAGCTTCAGGGCATTTCCTCAGATCCTGTCAGTGTCACCACAGAGCAGAGATCAGTGCCTGCCCCTCCTCTTCCCCTCACCAGAAGCTGTAACTGCAGTGAGGTCTGCCCTTGGTCTCTCTTGTCCTGGCTGAACAGAACAAGGGACCTCAGCTGCTCCTCATTCAGCTTCCTCCAAGCCCTTCACCATCCTCATGGCCCTCCTCTTTGTGAGCTACATCTACATTCAACACCTTTTTCTCAAAAAATTTTAGTACAAGTTCCTCAAAAGTATATAGAATGTATGTTAAATGTATGACCAGATTACTGGACTAAGTCAAGAAATGGAGTTTTATTACAAAGAATCACACATCTGGTTCATTATCAGATTTGTCTGTTTACAAGTGAGGCAGCGAAGAGCTTCTAATTTTCAGCATACAGGCATGTGTGTGCGTGTGTATGTATATAAATATAGTACATACATATATTTGACAAACTATCTTTTGATAATTTCTCAAATTTTGAAGCTGCCCATTTGAGTAGTTTTGACATAGAATACCAAGATTGAAATGTAAAGGAAATTGAAAAGTCCATACTATATTGTTCCATACTGGTCAAGATCAGAGAGTGAAAAACCATGAATTCTCACCCACAGAGAAATAAATCTAAATAGAAGTTTCCTGACTGATTCATAGTATCTAGTCAACACACTTAAAAGGAGAAATGAGGCTTCCCTTTACAAGCATATGTGACTACAGTCATAAGTCCTCCTCCAAAAGTAACTTCCCTTCTGCCCCCATCCATCCTGATCTTCACTCTTTCTGCTGTCCACTGTGTGTGAGAAAGAAACTAAGGTATGATTCCCAAAGTAAATCAGACTTTTTTAAAAAATAACCATACTATATGCATGAAATAAAGCATGTTAGATTCACAATCCAACACACTGCACAGCATTGATGATTCTCCTTTAGGTATTTCCATTACATAGACTACATTTTAAAACATTTTAAACAGATTATACATTACAGAAAAATTGAATGATAACACATTTTTTTGATTGTGATATTTTAATTTTCTCCTTCCACTTCTAGCAGAAAAATTGGTAGTGGCTAACTGTAACTGTAATAGGCAACCAGAAGAAAAAAATACCAGATGATTCTTCTTAGTCTTTGCCTGACTTAGAGATAAGCTTTCACATTTGTACAGTATTTAGACATTATGTTAGGAGGACCCAAATCTTATTTACACATGCAATGCCCCACAATAAGTGAACCACACAAAAGGAGCAGAAAGCTCTTATCAGAACTATCAAAACAGGATATGGATCTAAATGAAGCCAGAATAAAAGGAGAGAAGAGTACAGTTATATTAAGAGATATTCAGGAAAGCTCTCATATGTATTCTAAAGTTTACATGCTATTCCAATATTCAAAGGGATCAGTTTGGCTTTTTGTTTATTTTCATCTCTCTCTCTTTATATATTCATGTATACATGGCAATATTCCACCCACTGAAGTTTTATTTCAGATCAGTATTCTTTGCTCACTTGTGTCCTTTATATAGTGCTACTCTCACATACTGAACAATCTTTTCTGTAATGTATTTCATTATTCCATAAAATGTATTTTTTTTCCTTACCAGTTTTTGAAGAATTCTATAGAGAAATAATTCATTAAAAGAAGTGATTAAAGTACAAATAAGACCCTTTTCAAACACAGAACTAACATGGAGGAGAGGAATCTGGACGGTCTCTGTGACTGATGTATCCTCCCTACAAGAAACCACTGCTCCCCAGGGCTCAGGATGCTAATGATGGACAGCAGTTGATTTTTCTTCACTGGGCAGTTTTATACCATAGGTGTTGTACAATTATTTCTGCAAATTAAATTATTTGTAGCTACAAAAGGTATATATTATTTCTAAAACCTGGGTAGCTCAATACTCTCAAAGCTCTAACTTTTAGAGCTTTTAGATTGAATTTTAAAAATTCCCAGGACATATCAAATCCTTATTATCATGTTATCACTGACTTTGAGAGCTTACACACTTGACAATACTATTCTAGTCTGTCTGTGGGACCAGCAGAAACTCTTCAAAGACTACTACTAACAGGACAATTTTTTTCCCTCTGATTTTGTTCACTAAGTTAGTATTCAATACCTCTTCTCTCTTTTTGGGAAGTGTGAAACTCCTCCAGGAGTTTGCCCATAGGACAAATATATGTTGGTGCTTTTTTGGTCTTATGGCCAAAGTTACACTTCATGGTTTGTAAGTGGCATCACCAAAAATGTTCTTGTACATTCTTTGTGAGTTCAGATTTTATCATGGCAGCAAATGACAGAACAATAAGACCAGTTACTCAAATCCAACCCACAATACCCTGCATTAACCATAAATCTAGCCAAATACCTAGTACAGTAATGATTGTTACTGTTCAAGAGACGCTCTTGGCAAATTTCCACAGCTCCAAGAAGGAAAGTTACTCTGCTGATTTTTATTTATTTATAGAGTCAAAAATAAGTGCAGAAATCATAGAATCTGCAGTTACTTTTATTCCCCTCAGTAGGAGGATTTTGCTTTAGTAGGAGGTAAATTGCTCTCAGTTTACATTGTCTGTAATAAAACCCTGCAGTTGAGCAGTCTTGTCCTCACACTGCAAGTACAAGGCCAGGGCTTTAGCAGGCTGTGCTCTAAGACACTGCAGGCCTGTTGGCCTTTTGGCCACAGTTTGGTCACCCTTCACTTTTGCAAAATCAAATATTACACATCTTCAAATCTCCAGATTGGTCAGTCTGAGAAAATTATGGAATAATCAAGACTACGCCCATAGACTTTGCAGATAATTAGTTTTTACAGACCATTATCTGTAAGCCTACAGACTAGGGGCTCTGATTCAGAGTATTTAGACAAATGTTGAAATATCTATTCTTAATAAACAGAAATAGGCACTAACTTTAGGCATATGAAGAAGTGACTGATTGGTTACAACTGGACTTAGTCATACATCAAAAGACTTTACTGTATTAAGACCCTGATTTGGAAAGCATTTTATGTGAATTTACACAGAACTGGAATACCAAGAGAGTGACATGCTTTTACAGCTGTAGTTGCACAGCAGCTAGCCAATTGTGCATATTACCAGTTTCATGAAAATAGAGACAATCATTAAAATTATTATGTGGGTTTAATTAATTTTATCTTACTTTACTTTAATGCTTTAAGAGCTATTTAAAGTAATAAAACCTAATAGCGTTTCACTGCACACTCTATTCCACTAGAGGTCAGCCTGCAACAGAACCCCAAGCAAACACAGGAACTGCTGCACCCGGGTAGCACTGACATTATTTTCTTTCTCTATTTTATCTATTAGAAAGATTTCTTCGAAGCCATAACTTAGATCTCTCACTAAAATGGAGCAACAGGAAGATATAATGGTGCATTTCATTTATGAATGACCTGTAATAAATTACTATGAAGTATTCCAGGTGCCAAACGAGAGAATGCTTTGTCGGCACATGAGCTATATTTCACATACCTTAATTTGGCTGACACATAAAACTCATTTGACATTTTGCAGGTATTTCTTTGAAAGGATATTTGGTTCTTGTTGAGCGTTAAGGTATGGAGGTGGGGTAACCTGGGTAACAGAAGGTCATTTCCAAGTAGATTGTTGTCCAAGATCAGTTCTTCCAAGTAACTGAATGTTTTCAGTCCTTCTAGTGACCTGCAAACGACAAAGGCAACAGGAAAAATGATACTCCACTAAATCAGGGAGGCCATTATGAGCTGAAATAAATATTTTAACCTTCCCTTTCAGGAGTGGGAATAGTTTTGGTTTGGGCCTGTCAGAAGAGTGAATGACAAGCATTAGTGGCAAGGGGAGTGCTGGCACTGCAACACATCCTTCACATGCTGGCAGGATGAAGGATGCGGGTCACTTAGTGAGTAGCCAGGATCCAAAACAAAAGGCTTCAGATATGGGGCCTGCAGGATGAATTTGTCAATGTCTTGTGCCTTCAGGCACCCAGCCTCGCCTGACCCTAACCTCCATTCCCAAGATAAATAACTCTGTCACAGTTCACCTTCATTCCCTGGACACAAATTTAAGTTGTCATCCATCATTTCTGCCAAGAAATATCATACCCTGCTAACAATAATAAATACAACTTCAAGTATCATTTCTTAGTAGTTACCTTGCATGCAATAATAGGAAATGTAGAGAGGATTTCCCCCCCTTTTTTATTAACCTCTTAATTAGCTTCTTGAGTTCATGCAAACAAAATAAAATGTTCTCTACAAAATAAAATGCAGAATTACTCTAGACAGAAAAGGCATTTGCTTTCTTCCTTCTTGGAACTTACTGTCCCACTGTCAAGCCACAGGTCACACTGCAGAGAGCAGCTTTAAAAGGAGCATTTGACAGCATGGTAGCAAAGACAATAACTTGTAAATAAACATAGAAGCATTAATTTCTGTCACAGCAAAGTACCAAAAAACCCCCAAAAAACTAAAAAATAACATTTCAGTGCCTTGTTAAAGCATCTATTCCAAGCCCAATTCTTAATACTTGCTCATTCTAACACTAAAAAACCCTACATATTAATCAACAAAGACACACAATATACAGAGCATACGTACAGGCATGTATTCACAGCTCATTCACCTACCAGACACCCAAAGATATGCTGAGATTGCATGACTTGACAGCTGATCCACTATGCCTACCAGTGGGAAGATCATCACTGTATCTCCTGGCTCCTTTATAGAATGTGATGAATAAGGGAGATGCAGGTTATGCTATTTATTCAGCTTCCAATGACATTTATACTAAGGGGATTTCCTCACCCTCCTTCCCAGGTTTTGGCAAAGATCAGAGTGCAGCCAAGGCCCTGTTAGATTGTTCCACAGATACAATTACTGGAGGAAAACACAAGTATTATCAGAAAAGACAATTCAACATTCATCTGTGCAACAAAAACAAGATACTGCTTTTGCAGCTAGAAGTTACAGATCACTTACAGATCACTTAGAGAGCTCAAGCAACCAAAAGAAATCAAGTGTGTGACCTTTACACTGGGTACTGCACACTGAACTATGAATATTCAAGCAATATTTTTGCAACACTGCAACTGTGTATTTCAGTCCAAGGATTCCAAAGTCTCTTTTCTTGAAATGGAGGTGCAACTATCACTAATGCTATTTTGATTCTCAGCAGCTGGACCTGAAGAAAATTTGCCACCTATGGACCATGGCATTTCTGTATCATTACAGTTTGATACTACAACTGATAATACAGTTTCTGAAGCTGAAAAAAATAAAGGCCTCTATTATAAACATTTTATTGAAATATTCACCACAGTAACAATTACAGGTTTTGCATGTGCTTTTAACCAACAGTTTTGGGAAAAAAAACTCAATTTAGCCTACATATAAAAGCTGTGCTAGTAGGCTGCATTAAGCTAGCTATTTCAGCAAAAGGTCACAGCAGACTTGGTTTTGCCAAAGTCAAGATTTGAGGAGAAAGCAGCAAACATCTTAGACAGTGCTTTCCACCAAGTACCTTTAAAAGGCAAGAAAACTCAGAGGAAGTAGCAGTGAGTTTATCAAGCTGTTATGAGTTTTCATTTCAGTTTGACAAACCTAGTTTTGCAAATTCCCCTTAAATACTCTTTATTATATAAATAGTGGATTATTTCCAAACCTCACATTTCAATGTATGACTTTGACTTGCCAAAAGGGTTCAGAGAAGGCCACCTCCTTGTCAGCACCACAGAGCCTTATGGGATGTTAATAGGTCCTTTGTGAAAAAACACTGCTTGGGCTCTGGTCAGTGTCAGCATCAAAATACACATTGTTCTTGAGTTATGTTATGCAAATATAATACTCTTATCATGAGAATCAGCAAATGGTTGGCAACTGGGAAGGAGAAGAAAGCGCACATCCAAAACTGCTGCAGGGGAGGCATAAAACAAAATGACAAGCCATGAAGTGGGACAAAAGGCCTTGAAACACTAGAGGGAGTTGCCTATTGAACCAGCCTTTCTTTCACAACCCTGGGCTGAACACAAGGGTACTAGTTTCATAGATAGGCAGAGAAAATTGTGCACAAATCTCCTTACACCTGTCTGGTTTTGATAATTTTTGCCATGTAATGTTATTAGCTGCTCAGTTAAAAAGGAGCCATGTTACACAGGGGGTTGCTTATAATTGCTGTTTTCATGTCATCAGAGCAGTGTGCACTTGGTGATTTAATCACCTAAATTCAGAGTCCAGGGAGATGGGAGGGGTTGCCACAGTACAGAGAGTGTAGCCATTAAACTAAATTTACAGCCATATGTTGTTTTGGTATTCATGGATTTTTTTTTTTTAATCTTAAACAGAAGAAAAAAAAGAGCACCAAAACAAAAATGGTAAGACGTGGCAAAGAAATAAAAAAGGAAAAATTGTGTTTGCTATCATTCACTAAATTCTATGCAACAGTCTCTACCACTATAATATATTAGGAAACACTGCCCAGCAGTTGTACTCCAAAGTGTAAAAGTTTTAAGTAAAATCCACACAACTGATTTTATGGTGCAAATTTCAGCAAGTCCCATAACTTCCATAAAGCCTCAATTTCCCATCTGCAGATGGGGGATAAGAAAGGATTGCAATTGTAAATTGGTACAGAAAAAGTACTTTTGAGAATCTGAGACAGAAATCAGTACAAAATACTGTCATTTTTATTTTTAATGAGGTTGAGCAAGTAATATTAATTACTCCAAGTATTTCCTTATGAGCCCATTACAAAAGAGGTGAGTAATGCTTACATATGCACAGCATAGGAAGAAGGGCACAAGCAACCTAAGAGGGGAATAACCTAAGAAAGAGTATAAAACTAAGTCTAAAACTAAGTCTAAAATTAAATCTGTACTGTTTTCTCATAGTTCACAGCACAAAAAAGTCTCCTCATGTTAGTATACTAAAAGAAATACATGGTCTCACCACAACAATGCAACCAGCACTGAAGGGCTGGTGGCAAGTAGTTGTTTCCCTTACTTTCAAAAGGCTAATAAACATCACAAAGGTGGATTGCATGTTGCTTGTCCCTGCTCTAATGTCATGAAAGCTGCCCATTATCTCACCCACAGGTACCGTCTCAGTTACCTCATTGCAGGGCTCACACTCTGCTCCCAGAGGAGAGCAAGTGTTGCCAAGAGATTTCCACTGCAATTTTCAAAGTCACATCAAACCGACAAAACATCACAACGTATTCAGTGCCGCCTCATTCAAAGAGAAAAAACTTTAAGTTTCCACTGTAATTAACCCTATCCTCGTTAAGATAATTATGATCAAGCTCCCTGTCACAGCTAATATCACAGCATCATTGCCTATGGCTCACGCTTTGCCCTCATTAGCTTACAAAAACACTGCGCTAAACAGGAAACCGACTCCCTCTGCACAACGACTTAAGACGTTCTGTAAGTAGACAGTAAATAATCCTTTAGAATATAAAGGTCTCAGAAATGCCATTTTATCCAAGTCCTTTGGATAATCAGTATGATTTCTTCCAGCTTTCTTTTCCATAATTCATTCATGGTTTATAACAAAGTTTTAATCATAAAGGAATGTCATGACAGAGATTTTATTTTTTTTAATGTATGTGTATGCATGGTAATTGTCAACTACACTATTTCATATGATCCCTCTGGCCTGACAAGGATTTGGTTACAATGAAAGTAAAGAGCAACTCTTCATTTTGGTAATATTTGACAATGAAAATATGAGATTTTATAAATGAAAAAAAGCAGAAGCCTTGCAAGTAATAGACAAAACTTGGTACTCTGCAGTCGTCCTTGTTCAGAAAAACAAGCTGCTCAGAAGCATATGCTACAAAAGAAAAGTTCCTCACATTTTATCCCATCCTTTCATTAATAAGACAGCTGCCTCATACCTAATTGACTTTTTCCTCCTGTTTAACAGGAAAAGAGAGAGCAGTTAACAATATGCAAATGAGAGAGTTTGGGTTTAGCCTTGAAATTGATTTGCACTTTGTTGACAAGAGATAGCCATTAGCAGAAGTTAAAGATGGAGCTGTTACAAAACAAGAGCTTTTTAAAATACCTTTTCCTTGCCTTTAATGTTTTAATAGATTACAGGAGAGCAGAATCAACATGAGAACCCTAGTACTAGATAATTTCAGTATTTAAATAGAAATGCAATTTCTATTTCTCCAGCACCTGCTAGCCAAGGACTACAAAGCATTTTTTTACAAAACATTAATGAATTACTTTTCAAAAACCTGCTGAGCTTAAAATTCTATTTTGTAGTAAAGCAGAGAGAGGTTAAGTGACTAACAGAAGGTGACCTCCAGCAATTTTCCAAGAGACAAGAAATAACACCCAGAACTCCTGACTTCTAGTCCTTTGACTTAACCTCACTAAAGCAAAACAAAGCACAATAAAAAATGAGGATATATATATAAAATAGAAATAAATCAGGTGGATAAAATACAAGTAAAGCATAAAAAATGGCTTCTACAGTATTCAATAATAATTTTTTTTTTTTTGCCAATCTACTTAGTGATTTTACAGTTTCTTGCATGATAATAGGACCAAAAAGAAAACAGCTCTGATATGACTTCTGGACCAAGACAGAACACACACACACACACATCAAAGCACCCCAGTGACAGTAAAGAGCCTCCAAGATCCAAAATTTGTAAAGAAAGAAATGCTTTGTTTTGTCTAATATCAGAAGAATTGTTGGTATTTTGCAGATTGTCTAGAGGTACCATTTTGCATCACTTCCATCCTTCTGTTGATAGATGGAAAATATCTGCAAGCAACTATTAGGGTAAAACTTGAGGCACAGCTGTGAATACGATCAGCAAAAGAGTGATTAAAATACATTAACAAGCAGCATCATTAAAGTCCTCTGAAAAAAGAGAACTCCATAAGAAAAGATTAAAGTTCTATTATGAATTGGATCTACAATAAGTTTCTGAATCTTTTCAAATAAAGGTTGTACTTGACTTCTTCCAGACATACAAGAAGATAAATAGCATTCCCTTGATATTCCCCTTTTCTCATACATTGAAGCATACAAGATTATGTGAGACACTCTATTACCAAGAAAGCCTAGGTTGAAAACATCTTTCACAACAATCTTAAACAGAGTGATGTAAGCACATAAAAAAAGTTGGGGATTCACAAAAATTCAGAATCTTCACCTGTTCTTTTATAGTCTTATTCCAAGTCTTACACAGCAAATTCCATTGCCTAAATAAGAAGCCCAGTCTTCTACACCCTTAGAAGCCACCATCCACCTCCAAGAAAACACAAATAAAAGTAGAGGCAATAAACAGATGAGGTTTAGGGATGAGGTCTCCTGAATTCTAGATGTTATGTTCACAATATTTCACAAACATTCCTACCAATTATAAAACAGAAATGCAGATATTTCTTGAGAGAGGGATTTTGCTAATAAGCAGCAGGTCCTCAAATGATGGCATTGCCTGAAAAGCAGTAATGGCGATTCATCTAATCCATCTATAGAAGCCTAGTTACTTACAACTCCTTATAGGCAGCAAGAAAAGATGGGCACTCCCAGAAGGTGAATCAGACCTTCAGGTAAGGCTCAATGAATCACATCTATTTGGGAAGGATGAAAAGAGCCTCTTTGTCAGAAATCTTGCCATGAAATTAAAAGAAACTGCAACACGAAGGTAAAAAAAAAACTGTAAGAGCCATGTCCTGTAGCAGAGGATTATTTACCTGGTGAAATAAACTACAAATCCCAATTTCAGCTTTCAGGGGCTCACAAAAACATATTACAGTCCACCGTTCAGTTGTTCAGCCACCATTCTCTCACACCAAGACTCTACTAAAATTTAAAAAAACCAAACCACAAACAGCAAAAACCACCAAAACACACACACACACAAAAAAAAATCAATAAACAACCAAACCAACCAAGCAAAAGAGATAAATTAGCAACCAGACTGACTGTGGTGGGGTTCAATTTCCTTTCTAATGAATCTCTTAACGTTTTAGATTTCACTGTATGTATTTAATACACCTTTATTCAAGAGAATATCCCATTAATACAGCTCAAACTTTATCCTTCATGTTAGGCTGCTTTTTGCTTAAGTTTTTATATTACATCTTCAGGATAAAACATGCCAAGATTTTATATTATAACTACTGTAACAGTTTTGTTTAAATTTAAGTAAAATTACAATTACTGTACCATAGCCTGTGGAAAGGCAGTTTTCACATAAACTATATAAAATATTTCAAAATAATACAAAATGGATCAGAAAATGAGTTCTTAGTCATCTAGTCATCAAACAACTATCATATAAGAAACTACAGTTTGCAAAACAGTGCAAAAAATTACCAAGCAAGGAGAAAGAGACCGTTATATATTCATAGCTTATGTTCTGGAAAAAACACCACTAATAGTTCATTTATGCATCACTTCCCTAAAATTCCTAAGTACAGACTTAAACATCCTTTTGCTAAAAATTATTAGAAGTATTTGATGAATAATAGCAATGGGTTAAGAGAAAAACTTGAATGAAAGACTCTTGCCTGGTCTTTTTTCCCAATCTTAACATGGAACTCAATCCTAATAAAACTAATGGTATTAAAAAATCCTAATACAACAAATGGCATTAAAAAAAGGAAACACTGCCATTTCCTGAACTTGAAAGAATTAAAAATAGCAAAAGAACATGCCATGGTTTACAAAATGTTTTAGAAAACAAACAACCTGTTTAAAAAAGCAAACAAACAAAAAACCCCACAAAGAGCTAAAACCCTGTAATGTGTTTATTCTTAAAAGCTCCTCTCGGCTCCATGTGCCAAGTGAAGAACCTATTTATAAACCCCCTAAAAACCAGTATTATAATGGAAATATGAGCAAATTCAAGTGCAAAGGCAGTGCCATAATGAAAGCTTTAGTGTATCTTGGATCAATCTGTCACTCTGCAATTCAGATAGTAACTTAACTCCCCTTCTTCCACAGAGAGCGGGGGAGTAGTGTGAGTAGAGTAAAGCCCATTTTGACTACCAGAGTTCAGTGGGAAGGGGGAAAAGAAAAGTAATTTTTCTCCCATCTTCCACAACAACCAAGGCTGAGGATTGACAAGCAAATTGACGCACTGCTCAGAGGGCAAAAGATAAATGTTTGATGAATTGGCCATTGCTGGAGGAGTGATGGGCTTCATATGTGCATAATGGACTAGCTGCCGTTCAATTCAGATTGCCTGCCAAGATAAGAAACCATAATGAATGGACCAAGCACAGCCTGTGCCATAAGAATGTATAATCTGACTAGTTTTAATAAACTTAATAAAAAAGATGAAGCAGAGAGAGGCAAGGGGACTGGCCTTTGTGACCAGCTATAAGAGGTGGGGACGACTAATAGACTGCTCAAGCATGATAGCAGAGAATTGTTAATGAACATAATACTGAGTACCTCGATGTTAAAAAATGTCCTTAGAACAACTTAAAGACAGGGATCTACATAGGCGCATCCCACAGACGGTGTAATATTTGTTAATCATCATATGACTGCCATGTATTTATTATTTCCTTCTGCTACCTACCCTGCTTTGTCTCCATTTCCTCCTTTATCCCCTGTGCATGGTGTCTTAGTCTGTACCCAGATCCACACCATACACCAACAGTTTTTACCAACAACTCCTCAGAAGCAAAACAACCCTATAATGATTACAAGACAGAATTCAGGCCCAGTTTCCTACAGAAAGGTTTTGGCCACACAACTACATCACTAACTTTCACTGCCAGTGGAGAAACCGCTTTCACCAACATAAGTGCTCACACTTGCTACAACCTCGTTTGCTTTTGCAAACTATGTTTCCACCAAATATGAGAAAATTGACAACACAGTTACAGCAAAAACAGTTACCAAAACCTTTCCAGCACATACAAGACTCTTGCTAGCAATAGCCATTTTGGTCTGGGATTTGCTGTGTTGGATACTGTTCCCCATCTGTACCCACAATATCTTAATTCTTGACCTGATTCAGCCCATCAGCACTATGAAAAGACATTAAAAACAAAACAAAACTCTGAAAATATTTTACTGTTTATGGTTATATAACAATCTGGTAATCACCACTACTTTCATGCTGAGTAGTAAATAGACACAGGGCCATTTTTGCTTTTCTTTTCTTGTTATTTAGTCACATGAATAACAATGTTTCTGTTTCTGAAGTTTACCAGACATTAAATCCTGAATCTATGGAAATGCTAAAGAAGTCAATAAGAGAAAAACCAGCTCTGACTTTTAAAGCAGCAGGATTATACCAACAATCTATTTCTTAAGACTCAAAGAGTGAAAACATGCCCTTGTGTGTGCATATAACTCACTGTACTAGGTCAAGCAGAACTGTTTCATCCTACAGGTAGAAGAAAAATGAAAAAAAAATAAGAGGATTGCAGAAAAATTCTCTTGATTGATTGTACAGAATAACAGCACTGCTATGCATGTTTGTTCTCTTGCCTTTGCTTTTTTCCTCTGATGATGAAAAATAAATAAGGAAACAAAATAGTCTGCTTGGGTAAGTATTGTGATTACCACCCTCTTGATGTCAGTAATGTAGCCTCTGTCATAATTTATACAGAAATCATTATATGCAAGACAGACATCTGGAATTTCAGTATAAATTTTATCCAACTGCAAAAGGAAAGTAACTCATTATCAAGCAGCTCAGAAGGCTCACACTACTGAAGGAAATAAAGTTTTACGACAAGAGGATCTCTCCTCTCTCTCCCTGTGAGTGAGAAAGTGAGTGCAAGAATAAGACAGAAAGGGGAGGCTCAGGAGTGCTGGGTGAATTATAGACTGCCTCTCAAGATTCACAGCTCTTCGTGGTAGGAGGTTAATATTCTCACATGTCATTAGGTCTGCTGGCTCTACTGATGGCTCATTGAATCAGGCAGCAAATTATTTCCTCATGCTGCAGAGGACACCACACTTCAAAGGGAAGGAGCCAGGGTCAAGACGGCTCTCCAGTTCGATTAATGAGTTGGGATCAGCAGAGGTTGCCTGTAGGTAAGAATGTGACTGAAGCTTTTGACAAAGCTGACTTTTTGAACAGGACTTGACCCAGGCCCCTTACTCCCCTCCCCACCAAGTCTTATTTCCAACATTTGCCTCTGACTGACCTGCTCAGGCCTGTTGGGATAGTTTTGACCTCCTCAGTCTTTGTTACCAGACACAGGAGCTGTCTGCCTATATTTGATGTGTCTCTCCCCAAAGGCCACATCAGCTTATCCAGGCTCATCAGAAAACTTCAGAACAGGACAGCAAAATAAGATAGAGTAGATTCATTTCAGATTTTTAATTTTTTTCATGAAATTTGTTGAGAAGAGGGAAGAAGGAGAAGACAACTAAAAGATATTGCCACTTTCATTAATATTAAGAAAGATTTCTCAATTGTGTTAAATGCAATAAAGAAAAACACAAAGATTACTAGAAGATACTAGAAGTAATTACAACTTAAATACCCAAATAATGGAAAAGCATAAAATAGTCAGCTTACATGGTTCTGCTGACTAATATTCCTACCAAATAATGCATTATATAGAATATTCCTCTTAAAAGTTTTTATTTTTATTGCCATAGTAGCAAGAGATTAAAGACAATTAAAACTTAATGGCCACTGCATTCATCTCTTTCTAAGCACTCAGACTGATTTCTCTGAAATACTTGAATGCATATTTAAATAGATTTAATAAAGTATTGAAATGAGATTAATTGCATTAATGTTTTGGGGGTTTTATTTTTAATAAGGTCTACTTAAACTGCACCATTTCTCAAACAAATATGAGTAACTGAATCAACAGGTAAACCATTGCTGGTGAGCTTCCAAAAATCACATATCTTCCGATGACTGAAATGAGAGTTTTCTCAATTACACAAACAAAATTGTTCACACTTGCTTCTCATTTGTTAGGCATTTTAAAATTTTGTTTTAGAATAATTTACACATTTATGTTTCTGAGTCAAGGACCTAGGTTATTTTCAATATTTCTTTTAATCACAGTACATCATTTAATATCCTCTTCCTAAACATTTTGCTTATCGGTATCCTTAATGTGCAAGACCTTAGTTTCTTTAAAAAGGTAACTTTATGTACTTTAGTAACAATTTACAAAACTTAACTTTTGGTGTACAGTTTGAAAATCTTTTAACAATGTCTAAGTGCAAGGCAAATTTTCACCTTTACTCTTCAATGTTTCTTCTGCACTCAAACACCTGTTTGTAATGGATTTCCTTACTATAACAGACATTTTAGTCCCCAAAACCAGCAAACAGATTATTAGAATGATAAAACTTAGGGTAAAAGCATACAAGGTCTATGCATGACTGAGCCAATTTAGAAGAACTAGTATCCTTTCAAGGAGACTACCTTGTGCTAGACAGCAAATCTTCCACTTGGATGTGCTTTACTCTAAAGTGCAAGTACACACAAGCAAGAGACAGCTTTTTCTTTTGCTTATGCCTGCACAATCTCCAGTGAATTGTACATTATGCAAGTGGAAGTTTGCAACACCAGAAAAGCTGTTAGAGGGGAAATACTTTTTTTATGGGCTTGTTTAAACAAAGTAACTGTGTTACTGGGTCTGTCATCACTGTTAACATTATATCCTGTTTCATCTGTTTCTAGAAAGCCAGCAGCATACCACAGATCATTTGTGAAGTGTGTGCCTGTGTCTTGTGTAACAGCAAGAAGGTATGAATGCTACAGAGAAGGACCAGTCCAGCTGGAGTGGGATGTAAGTTGCCAGTTTGACGTTGCCGGGGAGAAAGAAGAAATAGTTGTGTTCAGAGAAAGGAGGAGCCACTCAGTTGATAGAAAACAGAGAATCCCCAACAGTTTCCAAACACGATCACCTAAGTTTCTGGTTTCTGACAGCACTAAACCAGAAGTGACGGCTGGACTAAGATCAATTGCCAAGACACCTGGACCTGAAGGGGAACCTGCTGGAATTCAGGCCAGGAATCCTAAAGATTGAAATCAAGAAGGGAAAAGGTGATCTGCTAAGTATATGCAAAGACCAAGTTTTGTATTTGTCCTTGCATCCATTCATAAAATGAAAAGCTTTCAGTTAAGTCTTACCAAATAAAGTTTTGCTTTGCTTTCAGGCATGTGTGCTGTTTCAAGGGAATGTGGTACCAGTTACCATGGTACAGTGTTTCTCAAGAGGTAAAAACAATCTAAATAAAGACAAAAAGAAGTCCCATACCTAACTCAAGATGAATTAGAAGATCCAGCTGCAATGACTACTGCTTTATACCACCTGGGAAACTGTAAGGGCAATTATGGAGTTTGGGAAGGAACCTGTAAACTCATAAATCACTCTTGTAAAGAGCAGAAAGCAAGGAAACACGCCATGGCTTTTGGGAATCATTACCACACACTACACTCAGTCAAGCACTTTTGCATGATAAATGTTCAGTACTAATTGTTTGAACAACTTTTTTGTGTTACAGGGCCTTATGGCAATCCTGCATAAGAGCACACAGAGATAAGCATGTTCTTATGTCTTTGATTTTCAAAATACTTCCACTATATAATCTGTTTATTCAATCTGTCTGGTCAAACTGGGGATTTTTGCCCCAACATCTCCTGGAGAAACAGAAAACCACCTTGGGTCTTCCTGAGCAGCTTCACAAGGACAGTCACCTGCCATGACGAGGATGGAGCAATCTGACAGGAAAGACCCACTCGCCAAAAAACCAGGCTTGTGCTACTCCCCAGTACTGATCCAGAAAGAAACTCAGATCTCAGTCAGTCCAGGTATTTTTCCATGCCCTAGGATGAGATTCAATGCAAGCTCCTCCTTTAAGCATAGTTAAAGGCAACAGACACTCCACAGATTAGCAAAAGCTAAGCAAAAGGAAAACAATACTGAACTCTGATACCTGGATTTTCATGGAATCATGCACACATTAATGTTGGAAAAGACCTCCAAGATCATAAAGTCCTACCTTTGAAAAGGTTGCTTCATGCTTTCCTGTCATGCCAATACATACAAAATCTACCAAGGAACCAAAACACTTCCACCAAAACAATGTTTTAAAATGAACACTTCTTTCTATCACATTGGCATAAAAGCACCATAAAAACACAATGCTAAAGTAATTTAACATAATTAAAATATTTTAAAAATCAGTATATAACTTAATAAAGTATGTAGTTCAAAATTAATTTCAGGCTTTAATTGCTGAATGAATAAATTTAAAGTTTTAATTGAGAATAGAGGCCTGTGTCACCCCTACCTCCAAATTTTTAGTCTAATTACCTGTGAAGACGAAACCATGACTGGCTGCAATTTACTATTCTTGAATCCACAGAGCATAAGTAATATAACCTTTAGTAAAAGTCCAATTACTAAAAAAAAAATACTCAACTCCTACCAGTTCACAGTGTATAGATAACACCTGAATTCATGAGCTGAATTATAAACCCAATGCCATTTCAAGAGGCATCTACCTCTCCCTCCACACAAGAGCTGGGCCTGGCAGTGTAGAAGTGCTGGAAATTCCTGGACATAAATCTATTTATTTCATGCCTACACTGCAGCCATCAGCCTCAGCCATATGCTCACTCCATAGTGGAATTTGATGACAATTAGATTTCTGAGCGGCACATAATCTGCTCAAGCCACGAAAAAAGAAAGGAAGAAAAAAAAAAGAGTAATTTACCTCACACATGTGAACCCACATGGAGTGTTTTGAAAGAAAACAGAAGTGAAATATCACAGCAAGCATGCCCATAAAATATTCTTCACTGACGCAATTAGGCAGTTTGTTAAAAAAAAACAAAAAAAAACAAACAACAAAGCAAACAAACAAAAAACCCCAAACAAACCCAAACCAAATAACAAATAAGCAAAAAAAGAGAGAAGGCACTACTGGATTCCTGAATGCCACCACAGTGGCCATCAGTGACCCTGTGCCAGCCCCTCCCTGTTTGCAGGGACCACATCAAAGCACCTTTGCTGCCTCCTGGCCTTCTACAGAGCAGCTTC
The DNA here is from genome assembly GCA_003676055.1 of Chloebia gouldiae. Lineage (NCBI taxonomy): Eukaryota > Metazoa > Chordata > Aves > Passeriformes > Passeridae > Chloebia > Chloebia gouldiae. Next base: position 7,723,925 of record QUSF01000014.1, on the reverse strand, counting down.
AGCCACTTAGGGGGGAAAAAAGCTAAGTAAAGGCTTGGACTTAAAACATTAAAAGAAATAAATTGAGAGGATTTTGTCTGGAAACCTTGTCTTGTCCTTACTGAAGGCTAAAATAAACTTAATTTTTGTTAAAATTAAAGCAAAAATTAAATCATCTTATTATGTAATTGGAACTAGGCCTCAGGCACTAGCAGTAAAGAAGGGATTAAGGCCTCCACCACCTGGGTTGTCATTCTCATGGGCCCCATTACCACCCCCTTATTCGTTTTTATAGCCAACAGATTAAAATGCGAGCGTCGCAATCTTTGATCTTTCACTTGCTGACACAAATCCTTTCAAGCCTCCAACGTTTTCTGCTGAGGTAATTAGTACTAATTAAAAGGTTTCCAACAGCCTTTGCTCTACTTTTTCCCTCCAAAGAAATTGCTTTTACAAGTGCCTTCCATCTTTGAAATGTATGCATCGTTCACTTTCTTCTTTATCTGACTCCCAGAGATCAAGTAGATTAGTGACTCCATTATTCCCCAAGACAAAGCCAAACAACAGGTTTTTACTATCTTCCTGACCTGTTGAGGTGCAGGGTTTATATTCAGAAACAAGTGCCTCTGCTTGTATTAAAAGACAGTCCAATTATGCATTAACAGACATAATGCGGGGTTTTCTACATTTAAGAATGGACATCATTTAAAGATGTTGTATTTTCTCAGAAGAGAGAGAGGCAACTGTTCACTAATCAAACTGACAAGTTGTAGGACTAATAACTGGTCTGCCTTTGTTTTCTTTCCTTTTTGTGTGTTTGTGTATCTGGCATGATGCAAACAATTTCTTTCTCTTCTTCCCCTTACCCTATCCTTTCCTCTCCATTCCACTTTCTTGTCAAATTATAATGATTTGTACATATTTCTGACTTTAAAAAAATTGAAAATTAAGTACCACACTGAACGATCCTGAAAGCCCAGAAAGCCCTGTCTGAAGAAGTTCTGGTTAGTATTAAGTAATGTGTCCTGCTACAGGCAAACTGATGGCTAGAAATATAATTACGGACATTAAACCTCTTTTTAATAATACATCTAAAGTACTAATGAAATGCCAGGACTAAAAAAAAAATAAAAGCTGCAGCAATAAAAGAAAAAAAAAAGGACAATACTTTGCATTGAGAAAAAGCTGTGTTTTGAATTTACAGGTTTTCAAATGATGGTTCAATCGACATGGGCTCTATATGGATCATTTTTCTTTATGAAAACCTGGAAGCTTTATGCCTGCTGTGATAAAAATAAATTACACTTCATGCAGCAAAAGTGCTATTCAAAAAAGAGGACAGTTCTCAGGCTCTTAAAGTTCTCACTTCCTATTGAAAATGACAGCAGCTCTCTCTCATGCTGTAGTATCTCTGGCACAATAGATCAGAAATCATACACAGAGCCACAAGATGCTGTGTAACTTATCATTACACACACAGGGGTCCATTCTCCTCTCGCGATGCAAGCACAGGGCTCCTGCTGGCACTAATGGGAGCTGCACGTGCACATCAAGGACAGAAACAAACCCACAGTGCATGCACTTTTCTAACCCCAGATAAGTTAGGAAAGTTTTAAATAGCCAGAAAGAAAAGTCAATAAATTGTCTCCTAATCATGCCAGGTCTTCTACTTTATTTTCACAACTATTCTACTAAAGTAGTAATTTCTTTTTGTGTAACTTTCCTCAAGAGGATTTAAAAGCACTACAATCTCATCAGTTCAGCTATATTATGCCCCTGTGAAGTAAGTTTTATCTGACATATCTTGCCCAAGGTCATATGGAAATTATATGACAGGACCAGGAATTGCACTTTTCAGTATCCTGGTAATTCCCTGTTTTAACCAGCAGGCCATACTCCTCCTCTATGCATGCACAATAACCAACAGCTCTACATAAGGAGCGTGGACTTGCCATTCTGTGATGAAAAGGTTTGGAACAGCCATTGGATTAGCCATTCCACTGGGGAAAAAAAGGGATTTTACAAACACAAACGTCAAAAAATTTTATGGATTCAAAATGCTAAATGAAGAAAGCAAACCCAAAACAATAGTCTGTGAATCACCTAAAGTAATAGCTTTAGTCTCTTGTTAGGACATGGCCACCATTGCCTTAAAATGTCAGGCAAATCTCTGCAAAACCAATACAAGTTTAGGACATATCATACGTCAGCTCTCGGTACACACAAGAACAACAGATCTTGTGGAAACCCCAGCTAAACCTGGGCAACTGTAAACCCTGCAAAAACACATTGACACTGTCTCTTCTAACAGAGCAGCTTTTAGAAATAGCACAGCTTTTTTGACACTCCATATAATGTATATTTGGCTTCTATGTTTACCGAATGTATAATTCTCATATTTCAATTAAATTCGGAATTACGAATTCTGAAATGTTTTAAAAATTGGAACTCGGAACCAGATCATGGAGAAAAAAAGAATCTAATTGAAAAAAATAATATGTATGTATCTTTCCGTATCCAAGATCATAATTTAACATCATTAAAGAGAACATGACATTAATGTAACCTGATAGAAACTATCTGCCATATTTTCACCTATTACTAAAGTAGCATGTGACTTTAAGGCAAAATCAACATTAACAACACACTTTCTAAAGAGTCATTGGGTCTTTTATCTTATGAAATCTGAACTGTATGAGGAAAGAAATTTTACTAAAAATCAGACACACAAAAACCCCAAACATTTTGCAGGGAAAAGGCAGCTACAGAGAAGAGGTCTGTATGGAAAGGGAATGCCTGACATGTAGAATCCATTGAAAAATATCTTTCATTTCATCAGAGCCACTCTCATGAACAAAGCTGAATTATCTCCATAATACGCAAACAAATTAGTCTTGCTTTGAAATTATAAACTCCCTATTTATTATGTTTCTTCTTTCATTTGACCTTTTCTTATCTATTCCTGCTTTTGCATATACAAAGTGCTTTCATATTCATCAGAGATTCTTTCTTTAAAGTCAACAGCCAAAACTATCTCACGAACCAAAAATTTGAGGCCAAATTTTAGGGAAAAGAAAATAATGAAATTCACATGCTGGCAGCACAGTAGGCAAAGTTAACACACATACTATAGTAAAAGTATGAAAATGAGTGTCATGCTTAATGTTTCAGAGACTACACAAATGAAACCATCTCAATATTTACTGAGGAGATCAAAAAGTAAAATAGAAAAATAGTTTTTTTGGTAAGCAAAATTTGCTTGGGTACGTTACAGGTTTTATGTATCGTGGGATCTAAACCGGCCCTTGGTTATGAGGAGAGAAAAGGGATGAAAAAGTCTGTACCTTCCCTAGGTATTCAGTGTTCAGTCCTGGCTCTTTCCAGACTGCAAACAGTTGTTGTTGCCTTAGGGTTTCATTATTCATCTACTGTGGGATGCAAAGACCTCAAGCAGCTGGCCTTTTAACACGTAGGAGGAAGGGAGGGAAAGGCCTCCCATGCAAGGGACCAGTTTGGGATACTTATATTATATCTTTAATATTTATTGAGGTGGGGGGTGAGGGGGGGATATATTATACATACACTATACCATCTTTTCCCTCCTTCTCCCCCCAATTCCAAAGGGTAAAAAAATGCATCAATAACCTTCAAATTTGCCCTGCTCTCTCAGTAGGCTGTGCATGCATTGAAAAACCTGTAAAGAAACATTTCAATTTGAAGTTTCCAAGAGGTAATTATAAACAAGAGAAAGAGAAAAATATTTTTGAAATTATGAAAAATACCCTGACAGTGACTCCCTTAGACTCACATTTAGCCCTTGAAAAATATTCTGCCAAAGGGTGCATTTTGACAGGGAAAAGATGAAGAGTGGAGAGAAGAGGCAGCAGTCTGTCATAATTGATGACACTGCAATGCAAGCTGAAGTCAAGACTGAATATTTACAAAATTCATTCAGGGTGAGGTTTTTAAAAGGGGAGAAAAAACCAACAGCAGACACGGATGGACTCAACCTTTTGAAGACATAGTGGGACTACAACAGACAGTCAACATAATCACATCACACATGCAAAACAATTCAAGGGTCATTTTCATAATTCAGGATGCTGAGATTCACTATAAAAAAATATTTTTTCTGTAAGAATCTGTATGTCATTGTTTGGGTATATGGTTTTTTTTAAAGAATTTTAGAATGACACTACTGAGTTGAGTCCATTTGGCTATAAAATACTTCAATGTTAGGAATTTTCACCCCAAATTATTAGTTTAAGCTGAGCTCAGATCATCAGTTTGCAGTAGTGCAGTGTAATATAATGAAGCCAATCTGAACCTTGACATCTGCATCCTTATGTTCCTATGCTTTGCTTTTACTGTTTGCCCTCACCTCCTCCTCCCTTCAGCTACACCCCAACTCTTTTGCAGTCCCATGGTTAAGCAGTTCAGGGATATGATCCAGTGAAAATGGAGCTGGAAGGGAAGGTTGGAAGTAGAAGAACTGCAGCAAGCTAACCTGCCCCAGGTTGGTCCTAAGGACTAACTGATTGATAAAGTGAATATATTTTTTGTAGTCCTGGTCCAGCTGCCAGGGAGGAAGTTCTTTCCAAGCAAATTCAGCTGGCAGCTTGCCATCAGATTCAAAGCAGAAGACAGGTTCAAAACCAATTGGAGACTACGCTTGCCCAATTATTAGCAGTGAACTGTCCGAGGTCAGGGCAGAGGTACATCAGTAAAACAAAGCAATTCTGTTCCCTTTTCCACAGGGATCCAGGAGCTCATCTTCAAGAGTTGTCAATCCAGCACTTTTCACCACTGCTGACTTCACACTTCATTTAAACAAATATGACTAATCCTGCTCCCAAAGGAAATGCACTCACTGGATCTATCTTGCTACCAGCAATACCAGTCAGGCCCAGATGTATGGGAGATAACAAGCCACCTCAATGTGAGTCATCCAGCACTTATTAAATGAACAGCAATTTAATAAACTACAAGAGTCGACAAAGTTTGGACTAGTATTACACAGGCATCAAAAAATATACCATAAAGTATACTTCTTATGCAGAAACCATTAAAATTCACAGTTTAGCAATGCAGCTAAACTGTGTTTACTGTGCATTCTAACTACATGACAAATTGAGAGTTCCATATATTTATATACAATGGACAAAGCTTGTTTAAATAAAATAAATCACTAAAAAGCTATTTAATCTAATCCTCCCATCACTAACAAACATTCCCCCAAAATTCTATTTCCCATGTCACAAAACTGTAGAATTTTCTTTCCAGAAATGGTAGATCAAAACTGCCTGGTACAAAAACACTTTGCACGTTCCTCCCACTCATTATTTTCAAAAATAAAAAGCGGGTAAAAACACATAACAGTGAGGCATATAAATGAACATGAAATAGGTGCTTTCTAGTCCTGGGAGCTGTACATTTTTCTTTTGTCAAGGCTGTTCACGAGAAAGCCCAGTCACCCAGATCTGGTTTGTGTTTCTAATTCTTCCATTAATCCAGCCTACTCCAAAACACCTACAAGCTTTAAGCACACAGAGACATTGCAAAACATCCAGGCCATTAAATTACTTAGAACTACTACAGTGCACCAAAAAAGTATACAGGGAGCCACCCCTTCCATTTCACTAAAAGTAATCCTAAACAAATTCAAATACAGCTTCCTTGCCTGACAGGAAAGGCATATTACCCTGTAATATGGAATTATATTTTCAGGTTTTCCAAACACTTCTAAATGAAGAAAGAAGAGTAAACTAGCCTTAAGATGTAAGGTTATATTCCAAGTTTGGTAGGGAGAAAAATGTGAATGATTTTTTTTTTTTTTCCCACTATTCAAAGGAATGAGAACAGCCAGGATTAAAGCTAAAGGAAGGGTAGTTTCTGCTAAGCATTTAATTTAAAGTTTGTTTGCAGGTACCTAAGATATGATATGACTTCCCCCACTCCCATTTCAAAATAGAACATATGTAAAAATAAATTAGGAATATGACATGATTTTTTAAAATTCTCTAGTTTCTTAGCACAAATATGTTAATTATCATATTGTCTAATAAATTGGGTAGAGCAGTATGAAATCTTTCATTATTTTCCTGCTGATTTTGTATCTCATTTTTATTGTTGTCCAAAATGCAAATTCACCTATATCCATGACTGCATGCATATTAATTAAAATAAATTAAAAAAAGAAGGTAATTTTCAACTTTTTATGCATAGCAGTGATCTTAAAAATGACAGATGATGTGTCAGGTTTTTTTAGAAGATTTCACAGTTAAGGACAAGAATTTTTAATTTGAAGAATAAGCACAAACAAGAACATACAGAAATACCAAATCCATAAAATGAACGCTACAGTCAGTACTAAGATACACACAAATTCTATAATAAGAATCTTGGCATATTCTTTTCACTTAAAGTCTTTATGATAGATATGTAACAAGAAAATATTGCAAAAGCACAATATTCATCTATAAATGTTGCAGTAACTTTATTTGAGCTTGAAAATGCAGCTAGTAAGATTTTCAGTCCAAGAATAGAATTATTCTCAGAGTGAATCCAGTATGATTGCATGAGGTTTGCTTTTAGTTGCATGCACTACCATAAATTTGCTCTAGATCCTGGGTAATGGGAATTTTGTAGCATTTCAGTTATTTGCATTTTACTGTCAATTACTTTCAGTTCTAAAAGGATTTTCTTTAATCCATGATTCTTGATCAAGATAATGATTTTTCAGAATTCTAGCATCTTAGCATCACGCTATATTGACCACCTTAGAAAACAGAGTGCCAGGTGTTTTTCCATATGCAGTTTATTTGTATTCTATAACTAAACCATAAACATTCCATAACTAAAAGCATTCACAGTGCCACACACAGATTAGACTCTGCTCACTAGCTCCAGGTAGAGCATCCTTAGTGAATCACCAAGAGGGGCAGATACCATCTAGTAGGTAGCAGAAGAAATACTCATGAATTACATTTTCATATTATCTTTGAAGAAAAATAGTTGTAAAGCATACTTATTCAGTGTTTTAAGACAGCTTGAAATGATCTGGTGCAACAGACATTTTATTCTGAAAAATCAAAAAGGATGAGATAATGCATTTCAAGGTCAATCGAAGCAAGGGTGCAGGAAAAAAAGTGTGTTTAAACCACAGCAGATTTAACAGCTTAACCAATAAAGCTACTCTAGCCTTCAGTCAATGGAAATCAAAACAACGATTTCGAACTATTTTATTCAATCTGCAGGCAGGATTACTAGGTGATAAAGCTTTTTCTTTCTTTACTAAAATGAGTATTTCTCCTATTTTTAAGATTTCTTTCAGTAAAGTAGCACTCTTTTCAGGACTACAGTCACAAGGACACAGACGTTTTTTAAAGTTTGTAGCTTTCTGTTCCTGTATTTATTACCACAGAGGTCAAATATTGATATGTATACTCACTGGAAATCTGAAAATGCAAGGAATTTTATTAAATTTAGTGAAACTCATTTTTAAATTTCCATCAAGCCCCTCTGAATATATAAACTGAACTTTTATTTTTCCTTTCTCGAATGATGCCATTTGCTAACATAAGTAGAACAAATGTAGGCGACCCAAAATACAATAAATTACTACATTCAGCTTTTTTTATGACTTTTGAGGCTTTTCCTCAATAATATGAAAAGTACTTATGTGCAATTGTAAAAAATCACATTCATTAGAAGTTTTTATTTCTTTCCACCCCGTGCTTCCCCTCCATTCAGATATATACTGATTTTCTGATGTCCAGGAATTCTTTAAAATAATATTTCAGGTTTTAATAGCAATTAGCATATTAAATATCAGTGTACAAGGGGAGTGTACAAAGCGATTCCATAGTAAATTAGTCTGAAAATTGTCCTAATTGTTATGCCAGATGACGTCCTCTACGTTTTGTCCTGGGAGAAAAAGATCTTTCTGTCTAAATGCCATTATGTGTCATCCTAGCTGAGCCTCCTGCCTAGCGGGGACATTGAAGTTTTACAGCAGGAGCCGCTTCTCAGGCTTTAAGAACTACAGTAAATCTTCAAACAATTTATCTAAACAAAGCCCAGTGTGTGCAGAGAAAAATACACGGGAAGCAGATGAATAAGCAACATCAATTATGGGGGGGTTGACCTTTCTGCCCCACACCATGGCACAGATTTCACACCAAATCGCAGCAGATTGAAGTTGACATGCCTGGAGTGAAAACACTGGTCCTCACAATGTTGCAACTCTACATTCACAGAGCTGTAGTAAGGAGAGGAGGAAGAAAATGAAGAGAAGGGGAGGGGTGTGTGAATGAAAAATCACATATAATGGGCCTGGGTTTATTTTACAGCGAACAAAATGGCTCAATTTGAGCACTTAGACTGTCAAAATTGGCTAGTGTAAGATACAAGAGGTTCATCCAAGGGGACACTTGAATCAGGTGCCTTCAGCGACAGAACCTAGAAGTAGTGATTGGGAGAATAAAGGCTGTCCTTAAAAACTTGTTAATGTTGTTAGAGATCATATTATTTTACATGAAAAAAAAAATATCTATACACATAACAACTTTTGTACATAGTCTCAGCAGCCAAGATTTACCTTCAATTAAAATGAAAGTGACCAGGTTTTTTCACAGTAGCAAAAAATACTGTCTCATGTAGCATTATTTTGCCCCACCAAAAATCCAAATTAGCCTACAGTTATACCTATATTTAGAAAGATTCCCATCCAAGGAAAATATTGCCTTTACTTCCAAGGAAACACCAGACTAAGTAATGTGAACTTTGAAACCACCTCAATTAAAATTCAGTTTTGGGCCTTTAAAATAGTCAAGTTAAAGATTTCTTTTTCTAGATTGGCTGTAGACAGATGATTATTAAATATTTATAAGTCTTTGAAAAGGATTGAGTGCTTTTGCTTTGCTTATTGTGTGGAGCTCCTCCTCCCCCCTCCTTTCCCCCACTCCTTCTTTGAGGGATCTATGAGTGATCATTTTATTTGAATGCTTCACCAGTTGGTTTGTGCAAAGACAGATCAGTCAACCCTATGCAGGCCATTTCACATCAATGGAATCTCTTAACACTGTTGCAATAGTAGCTTAACGTTTAATATGCAATCAGATCAACAGCTTTTGTCTCATTCCACAGGACATTAATATACAAACTTCTACTATTTCATGATGATGGTAACTAAACACCACCAGTTCTGATTCAGACAGAACAGATTAAAAATAGATAAGCTCACAATAACATTTACATTAACCCTAACCTTATATACTGTCATTAAAGAATTCTCAATCAATTAATCTACCAGGAAATTTTGCTGCTTAACTGTGAAGTCTAGGTTTAAAGATTAACATTTGTGATGTCAGACATCAGAAATGTAAACATGTGTTTCTTAATGCTGATAGCCTGCTGAATTTGATTTTTCAGCTTGGTTACAAGTTTCACCAGTGTCAGGAAGAAAAGCTACCACCTTTTCCCTTGGTATCACATCTGTAACACCCTTTCCAAAACTACTCAGACCCTAGACTTCATGAACGGATGAAAAAGAACTGTGAAGGAAAAGTCACAGCATATGGAAATACCACACTGTGCTTTCCCACAAGTCTGTGATTAATTTCAGAGCCATCCAATGAAATCCCATGCTACTGCATGTTTCGGATCCTGTGCTGCTACAAGGAAAACCCATATTTTCCTCTTAAATTAACCTATTTCCTAAAAGTACTCTCCCATTTTAAAAATATCACATAGTACAACAAAAGGATTAATTGAGATCATAGTAGCACAACTGGGAGCTTTACACTGCAGAACAGCACCGCTACAGAGTTGAGACAGACATTTCCATAACCTTTAACAGACTCTGAAGCTGGCCATATGCAACCCATGATTTCTAAATACACCTATATTGCAAATTATTTTGTTAGATAATAAAATAGCTGATCCCTAGAACTTCTCATGAACTGCTGTTCAACTCTGCAAGCACAGGATGAAGGAATACTCTCCAAGTGAGACTGACCAAAGGGCTTCCCTACCATAGGTGTCAGAGGGGATCTGGAAAGCACTGTAACTAAAATTTACAGTGCTTTCAGCTACAGGAGAGACAAAATTCAAACTCTGAGTGCATAAACAAAGTTCATATCTGTGTTCTGATTTCTAACTGGTTTCTTTTAGACCAACAAGCCACTTCTTCATTAGGCCTGTTTTTTGATTTTGGCTCTGGGCAGTTTTTTTTGGAGGGTAAAGCCTATCTGAGGGAGAGGTTTCATCTTATTTATGTCAGCTGCTTCTTTCTTTGCCTTTGAGCATATTTAGGGAAGAGTCTGATTACTCTACTTGTTATGAATACTGGAAAGAAGGACTCCAGGAACTCCTCACAACAGGTCAGCATTCCTTTTTCTCCTTTCCTATCAATTCCACGTATTGTGGCAACCGGTCTGCTGGTTGGCTGATGTACTTAAACCACCCAAGTTTTCTGAAGTCTGCCACAGTGACAAGCATCTCACAACACATTGGAGCTCTCTAGCCCTTGCAAGCATATTGTGAACCAAGGAGCTTAAGCCTCAAATTGTAACTTATAGGCCACAGTCACCAGGTCAGCCTTTCACAATTACAATGTAAAGAGGACAAGACTAATAATCAGGAAAGACAAATTAAGGTAGACACCCCGTGCAAGATCAATCCCTGTTAGCCAGCCATCCAGCCAGAGGCACATTTGACAGTAACTCTAAGAAATCCTCAGGAAAAAGCTCTGATGAGTGCTCACTGACAAAAATGAAATTCAGGGAAAACGAAGAAAGGAGGACCTGAGTACTCAAATATTCAGAATGAGCTAATTCTCTTGTGAAGCCAATTGCCTAACCTACCTCTAATAAAAGCATAATATTTTAAGGACAAAAAATAATAGAATTGCTACATCTGTCATACCCTTAAAAAAAGCTAAGAAAATTCTGGTATCAACAATAGACAGAACTCAGACCTAGCTCACAGGGTTTGGAAGCGAAAACTTCCAAAGCAGGAAAGCAGCTACCACAACATATAACAGTGTTCAAACCTTTGCCCTCTAATATTGTCCTATGAGACTTGATCAGATATAACTGTAGAGTTGGGGTTAGTTTTTTATTTCATGCAGTTTATGCCCTTTATCCTTCCCATTACACCAGACTGTGCTAGGAAAAATGAAAAGATTCTGCATAGCCTGTATGAATTACTCCTCTCTCTATAATTTCTGTAAATAAAATAGGATCAAGTAGACTATTTTTAATAGACAGTGCACCAGTATATTCATATAACTATAAATACATCCACAAACAATGTACATACACAAGAACATGTTCATTTGTACATGCATATAGTAATATTTGCGTTACTCAGAGAAGCTACGCAGGTTTGGCAAACCAGACTCTTTTAGCAACATCTACAGTCTTTTTTTTAAAGTTACTAGTTATTATACAGAACTAATACTTATGCAAGGCATAGTAGTGGAAACTGTCTTCATTTCTAAGATTTCACACATTCCCTAATTAATTCAAGGGGACTTACAGTTTTAGATAACATTCTTCCTTTTATCACCTGCCATCTAGCAGTTGGTATAATGTCAACACTTACATTTTTTTTCCAACTGAAATCATTTTTAAAACATTTTTATCCTAAAATGTTCTCCTCGATTTTTCAAAAATTATCTTAAAGATAAGAGATTTCTTTCCATTTCAGTCCCACAACAACGAGAATGTCAGCACAGCTTTTTTGACAGACAAATTATTGAATCAAAGAAAGAATATGCCATTAAGCCCACAGGTTAGGAAGTGTCAGGAATGGTTTAAAGAGATATCCCATTTATCTTCAAAACATGCACGGAATGTCACTAATGTGTGTTTATCATGTATAATCAGACAAAGAAAATATCGAAATAAAGTACTCCTGCATACAATAGAAGTCTCCTTCCATCTCTCAAGATATCAGTGCTATTCAAATAGAATAATAATGATGAAACCTCCTTTCTTGAAAATGGAAATCAAGTGAAATGTAGATAGAAATGATTTTTTTGTAGTTGATGTACGTTTCTAAAGTGCATTAACAGGAAATCCAGAACTTTTTAGGTCAATTATATTGTCAGTATTGTCAATGCCACTGAAATGAATACCTAAGCAGTGCATATTCTTGCTGGAACAGGGTTAGAGAAGAAATCCTGTATTCAATTACTTGGAAAACAGGAGCTGCAGGCACATTCTTAAATGCTTGCTTTGTTTCAATCTTATTTTTATATTAATAAGTCAAAAGGCATCCAGGAAACATATAATTAGATATGTTTTTAAAATCCACAGTCTCCAATATTATCCTTTAATTTTTAATTATTTTTAATTAATTTTTAATTTTTGTTTTTCTTCTGGCATACATTTTTAAAACCTATTTTTGGTAGCCAAGTGCATCACAAAACACTATGTCACAGCTTTCATAATCAATTTTTCAAGACACAATGTGACAGGTCCACAGAGTTCACTAATACATAGGTTCAGTATAAGAATAGTAGGCAAAGGTCTTTTAAAAATCTGAGAGGTATTTGAAATAAAAATGGTAATTACATATTGATAAGACAGGAGGTTTCGCCAGGTGAGATGAATGAATGCATCAGGTGTACCCTTTGGAACATGCTATTATTATGAACAAAAATTTTAAGCAAAAGTATTCTGCAGATTTCCAAGTTACAATCCCAGCAGGAGACAAAACAGGTACCTGATCTTTCCATCATTCTTAATGATGAATTTTTGTTTAATGTGGAATTTTAAGAGGCCATGTAGAAGGAAAAGTGTTTTATGAGGGTGTCAAAAAATAGAATTAGTTGGTTATGCAAAACATCATAAACTGAAAAAAAAAAAACCAAACACTTGGCATACCCCATATACCAAAAAAAAAAAAAAAAAGAAATCCAAAAGAATCACAACACTCTCCCACCTGTACCTTATGGCCTTTCTCTCAGCCCATTTATTTAAGGAGCCACAGGCAGCTCAGCAGCTTCACCCACTGCCCAGCACTGACTGCCAGCACAGCTTGGGCTCTCTCTCCCCAGTCAGGTCTCCGTGCTTTCTACTGCAGCCCTGATAAGAAGCACACTCTTCAGCTCTACAGCAACATTTCTAGTCCCTCTTGACAAATGCCCCAATACTCACATTATCAGCTGTCATACAATTAAAATTGCATGCAGGCCACTTACATGGTCTCAAGCTCTAGAGCCTTCTCTATCATGTACAAATATCGCTCAAAGAACGGAAAACCCTGAAGCAGAAAGGATGTGCACCAGAAGATAAAGAGATTTAGAGGGAGAGAAAGCCTGTCTAAAGGAGTAACAACAGAAAGAGCAATCAAAACTTATGAGAATGACAGTAAAAGAACCCAGCAAGTAGGAGACAGCAAGAGATAAAGACAAAGCAGGTGGACAAGGAAAGGGAGCACAATAAAGCTCTATTAAGATATGTTTCATACAGTCTGCTGGGGTTTACACCTTGGAGAAGGCACTTGCCAGAGATGTATTTTCATGCCTTGAGAAGTTAAAACACTGCACTTGAGCAAGAATTCAGTGAGAAACTCCCAGATACCTTCTCTAACAACTGTCACATGTTTACCTAGGTATTTTGGCACATTTTGGAACAGTATTCAGTTTCTGTTACTAGGACTACTAGCTAAAGATTTTTTTATTTTTTTTAAGTTAACCATTACAATCCTTTCCCTCTCTTTTCCAGCTTAGCTCATAGAGTGAAAGGAAAAATAGCACAAGAGAAAACAGGAATGTATCATGTAAAAGTCTGTGTGTGTCTGGGAGGAACTTGAAGTTATATTGCCAGGCTGGGTTATTTCTCAGTAGAGAATTTTAAATAGTTCTTAATTTAATCAGATTTTTTTTTCCAGATTTGATGCTGAAAATCCCTTTGGTCAAAACCTGGTAAAAATGCTCTTTTAAAGACCTCAAAATATACCCTGTTTTCCCAAGACGTAAAGGACTGAATTATTTTCCTCTCAGAACCATATGAAAAGTAATCACGCTGAAGAAAAAAAAAGCCCACTTAATGTATTCTTGTGCATTTCTAGGACATATTTATACTCTGCACATGCACACACACTGGCAATACATGGGGGGTTTGATTCTTTAAAAGCTGTAATTAATTCTTGATAGCCAGAGACTGTTAGGGGGTGGTGGGCACAAGTGTGTGGAAAGCTTGGGGGTTTTGTTCAATGACAAAAAATATTTTCTCTGTATTCTAAATCATGTTATATTTGTGTTTTATCTCATTCCCTTGCAGGATACAAAACCTATGTATTTTCTAGAACATAAATATTATTCAATACAGTAATCATTGTGAGCATAAATATACATGGTATAGCTTGCAATACTAATTTTAAGATAGCCATAAAACTAATGTCAGCAGCACTGCTGTTCTGACATGTTTAGGTCAAGATTTAATATGTGGATCTGTGAAAAAGTAACACTTGTCCTGGCCTTATACCTTTTTTTCACTGAACAACAAATATTTACACATTGGTCTGTATTAATGGGACAACGATTCTAAAATTTGCCCAAGGCAGAGTTTTCTAAAAATTATGTATGTTCAGTCTCTGTTACCTTTCTGTGTTTTCATTACCAGGAATTTCAGTCAAAAATGGCAGGTGGTTTTTGGGCATGCATACTGATATGCTCAAATGCAGGCCAGAACACAACTTCCACCAAATACTTAAAATTTTACCTACACAAAAATCTACAATATTAAAATTTCTAATGTACACTTGGCATTACTAGCCCCCATTTTCTCAACAGAAACTTCCTCTTATTAGAAAAATAATCTGTATCTAAGAATTTATAGGAATTATTTCCCTAACATTATAAATTAATTTACAAACCAATCCCAACAAGATTAAACTATTTTAAGTTCAGAAACAAAACTTTGCTCACATGCCTCATTATGAATTTCAAAATTTCCATTTCACTCAAAATCTCAAGATGTAAGTTTGGAATTGAAAGCAGCTCTTCCTAAAGGCCACCATTCCACTTCACAGTTTCCTGTGAAAATATTGTTCAATATCTAAGCAGTCTGTGTTCCTCTGCAATATGCCAAAGGAGATGATGTTTCCCTGTGATGCAAGACAAACTCCTGCTGTAGCAAGTTCTGCTGTAAATACTCACTGCCCCCAGTTTCTGAAAAACAGAGATGTAGATGAACATCCTACCTCCTGGAAAGTTGCAGGTTAAAAATAAAATACCTGTATATGTGGTTAAAAAAATTTAATACAGTAGAAAAGTAAATAAAAAATAAATCAAAAGAGCAGTATAAGACAGCATTCAACTCTTTGCCTCTTGAAAATTTAAATGAATACTCCTTGAGAGCAAACTACAAAATGCTAACCTTGAAGTGTTGAGTGGCAGAAAGAATTATGGGTTATTGTACTGTCAAAATGCCAGACAGCTGTATGTTGAGTTACCGTGTTATTTAGACAATCAGAAACTTGGAAGCTAATGTGACATATTTTTTTCAGTGTGAAAGCTCCTGACATGCGTCATGATAATTTCTAAAGGGACAAAATGTTATATAAAAAACATAGTGCCTTTATGAAACTGCCTAACAGGTACAACACTGTTGCAAGTAGAATTCACACTGAATACTGTAGATAAGTAGGGCTGATTCAGGACATTACTAAAATTGCTATTACATCATTCTGTTCTCATTTTTTCTATACATTTTATCATTGTCATACTTGGAGATACTCTCATGTATAGTTTAGAATCACCTAAGTATTTATTTTATGTCTTTCTGCTTAAACATGTTTCTAATTTTACCACCAAAGAGTCCCTATAAACCATTATTTGAAAATTTCCTGAAGAAAATACAGGCTGTGTTACCTACTTTGAGATGAGCAAAACCCACATCCTTTGTGAACTGACATGGCTCAGAAGATTCCAGAGATTTCATGATTCATCTCCCTCATTTCACAAAACCCAATAGTTTCTGTACCTAAGATTAGCTCAGTCTTATACACCAGAATATTAAATGTTGATATTCTATTACAAGGTTAGATTAGTCTAATATTAATGGGTTAAAACAGCACTGGGATAATCCCTCTCAGTTCATACAGTTCCCCACATTGTCTTAAAAATATTAAGGAATTGCTTCAGCATAGACTAGACAGAAGTTAAGATTTCCTGTACATTTTAATTTAGTTCTGACACTGAAACAAGTTACTTCACCATTTCTGAACACCCTTTTACCAACCACAGATGTTCTCATCATTCATATGCCCTTATCCATAAAACTCTATACCAAACTTCATAATGTAGTCACCCTTCATGAAGACACCTATCCAGTTGCAAATGTCTCTGTTTAACTGAACTGTTACAAAGGCAGAGCTCTGAAATCTTTTCTATACAAATTAAGTTTGCATGCTATTTCTGCACAAATTAATAGTTTGCATGCTATTTTCTTATTTGTGCCCGTTCTAACATGAAGTTATCATAATCTCTGTTACACTGCACTCAGGCTGTGCTCTTCTCCATTCCCCGGGACCCCTGTGACTCTGATCAGATAAGCCTGGTCCCCTCCTTCCTGCCCCAACAGGGTTGGTGGAGAGCCAGAGAAGCCCTCCCTGTCCAGAGTCTAGAAAAGGCCATGATCCTTCCTGTTCACTCTCTTTCCCCCTCTCTTCCCCCGGACCTCATTGCTAAAGGAGCAAGACAACTACATCGGGGTGAGAGCCTCTTTTGAATCTATGCCCATCTCCTGATGTTCCTCCCCTCAATGCCTCGTGTCTCTTGGCTAGACTGATGATTTAGGGGCTGAGAGGAGAGAAGCATCAAATCTCTTCTTGCTCCATTCCTGGGTTTTTCCAGGTCTCATACCACTTATCCACACTGTTGTGTGAAGTGTTTCCTGCTCCATAACCCCCTTTTTGAAAAGCAAAAAGCAAACAATTTATTTTATAATGTTGTTTAATGAAAACTCATTTTTGTAGAAGCACAGGACATGACTGAACCCTGTGCAGAAACCTTCCAAATCTCTGCAAAGAGCTCAGGACCATGATAGACAATCAGCTACTTACAAAAAACAACACTGAAAGGATAATAAGATGACTGTGTGTAAAAGAACATCGGGGAGTAAGGAAACAATCTTTTACAGAGGCAACACTAATAAGGCTAATTAGATAAGGCTAATAAACTAAAAGAGTGTAGAGAAGAGTAACTATAATTTAGAACAGCATCTTATATCAGAACCCAAGGAAATCACTCAATTTCAACACCAGTACAATAAATGAAAGGCATGACTTGAAAACAGCCAGTTTCATGAATGAACATAGGTAGGAAATTTCAGTAATGGGGTCTGCAGTCCAACAGACAGCATAACAAGACTGGGAATACTTGGAGACTGAAGCTATCCAACCCCAGACCGGGAATAAGTTCTTACTAGAACAGAGTTGAGAGCTCTTCACTGCTGAGGTTTTTTAGTTGGGTATGGTTTAGTTGTTTAAATCAAGACAAAAGCCATACTGTATATTAATTACTTTATATTACTGTATAAGAATAAATTCTGGTATTTGTTTTAGAATATGCTATACTCAAAGTAAAACTTTTATTACAAATATTGTGTATATTTATTACATTTCTGAATGTGACAAAATTCAATATATGTTGAAAAGTTTTAGTAGTCTTTTTTTTTTATTTCATTACTTCTGCATATTCATATTTTTCACACAGGGCAAAACTCCGGTACAAGTCCACAACTGCAGTTATTTTTGAACTGTCAGATGCATGAACAGATGTCAGATGCAGTAACATCTCCTTCAAACTAATGTGCATTATTTTCATTAAAATGCTTTTCATGTGCTGTTATTGCTTACATCCCTACTCTAAAAATACCTGATAAAGGGTCATTACTAACCTAAAATAATAACAGCAACAAATGTTATTAGCTTTTTGCTTATTTGCACTGGCACAGAGCTACAGAACTGTGACTTACCCTACCTCCAATCTTTCAGAACAGTGAAAATTAGTCATTTATTTCTTTTGCTGTAGAGGATTTTGCCAAATTTTGATCATCTTAAATTATGCCTATTACACAATTAATGCTTGGGAAAGGGGAGTTAGCAACCTCTTATTAAAGACCTCTGCCAATACAAAACATTCACAATGGAATTATAAACAACAAACCAACAGCCAACTTCGACAGTGATCAAAAATTGAACAACATCATTACACAGATTCCAGGCCTGGAACAGGTGCTTTTCAGATCACTTATTCAGCTGGTAGGGGAATTTGAACAGAATATGCAGTACCTTGCAGCCCATTGTTCTCTTTCTATATATACACATTGAGAGAACATTTATGACAGTAGTGCATTAGACATTTGTATTAGAAATGTTTTTGGTCTTTTGTCATCCTACTTGAAAAGAACAAAATCTTAAGTATTTATAGAGCAAGGTTAAAGAACTTATTTAGAGGTGTTATTCATATTTCATAGCTTTTTCAAAACTACCAACATAATGCTTCACCTGATTGTCTCAGTGCAGTATGATATAATGTCACTCCTATCTCACCTGCATCCATGACCAGCAAAGTGTTTTTCATGCTCATTCTCTGATTGATACCAGAACAGAAATATTTGCTTACTGTTCAAGCTCAAAGTGCATTAAGAAAAATATTTTTAGCTCAATTTTTGATTTTAAATTAGAGATGGGAATAAACCATGTTAATTTCTGTTCATCAGAAATTTTCCCTGGACAGAACCAAATTTATCTCATACCATAAAGCAAAACAGAGAACAAATATTGGAAGCAGCGAAAGGAATATGCATTGTTAACAACACCAATATGTTCCTTTTGTAGCAAGGGGAAAATAATTTCTGCTACATATTGAAATGTATTTGCAATATTAAAAACTGTTTAAGTAAGATAGATATTGCAGAAATGAGATCAAAATGTAACTTACTCTGCACAGCTGCTTTATTATACAGCTTAAATCTGACTTGCAGCAAAAATGTCACCATCAAAGGATATTTTAGCGTCAAACTGAACCAAGTGGAGGGTTTTTATTTGCTTTACTAGAATTTTGTACTCTGAATCTGAATTCGTGGAAGTGCAAACTTCATGAAGACTACAATTTTATCACCAATAATCTCATTACGGGCCCATTCAGCAAATATAAAAAAAAATAAATACAAACAATAGAAAGAAAAATGCTACATATTGACTTAGGTGCTATATAAATACATTGGAGTTATATGCAGAAGAACTCCAATGACAAAAACAAGCAATTTAGAACTACACAGTCAACACTGATGAAAAGAGGCTGGCTTTGTATAAGGCTTGGAAATGTAAAGGTTTGACTCATTAAATCTATTTCCTTGAATTGTATTCTTGTTAAGACAAGTCATACCAAAGAAATACATATGTTTTTAGTATTTCAAATAAAATATAAGGTGGAATTTGCACAATTTCTTTCCTTAGATACGTTTAATTTTAGGAAAATACATTAAGGATGATATTTCCCATATCACATATGACTAAATCAAAGCACATGAGGATGTAATAACAAAATTCTATTACTCTGGTACTTTCAGCTTATCTGGAGTATCTAAAGAACAGTAGTCAGGAGGGTGGGAGCAGCAAAAAGAGAAAGAAACTTATAATCCACCATGGCCTATATGTGTGTAAAACCAGTGTTCAGTTCTTCACACTTTTTTTTTTTTTAATGCTGTAGTCAAATGCCCAAACTCCACAATGTCTTAGAAGAACTGCAAGAAAAATGGCAGCAAAAGTTTGAAAACTGGGGACTACATTGACTAAAGCTCATTAATCTCTTCAAACAGACATTTCAATATTGAAAACTTGCCTGGATCTTTTTAATTCTAAACATATGCTTCTTGTCAATGAGATACAAGGAGGAAGCCTGGACCTTATCAACTTTTATACCTGGTAGTTTTGCACCCCAATAATTATTGGATATTGGACTACCATAAAAATCGTATTGAGAGCTGAGTCTTATCTGAATTAAAGCTAACATTTCTGCTAAAAGACATTTCAATTATGCCAGATCAGTTGAGGATTTTAAATGAGGAATGTCTTTTCTTCTTTCTTTTTTTCCAGCTTATTAATTTTTATTTTTATTTGACAGTTAACCTAATGCTAAGATAATACTGTGTAACTTTAATGCTTAAAATTGATATATAGCCATAGGGCATGCTTTGTGATGGATAGGCTTATATGAAGAACCATGGAATTTGATTACTATTTTTCATACTTAGCATTGATGATGAATATTTTCAACATTAACATTTCATGAAATAAAACACTACTAAGAAGAAAGGTATAAAAATAGAGAAATACCATTACCCTTTAAAGCACTTCTTTTGCATGTTCCATACAGCATGAAAAGTTCAGCCAAATGAACAAAAGCTGTAGTGCTATTTACCTTACACAGAATTGATCCCATCATCTCTTGATTTATAAACTCTACAACATTCATCCACTCAGCTTCACACAGCTATCTCTGTTCTTTCCCAGTTTAACATCTATTACTTGCACCACAACTGCTCACTGCTTGATTTTTTTTGTACAGTGCTCACATAAATAGGATGTCTTTCAAATGCACTAATGCCTCTCTCTCACTGCAAATCACTGAAAACATACAGTAAGTACCATTATAGATTTCCCTGGTTTTGTTCTCTTCTCTTCCTATGCTGGCCATTGTCAGAGACAAAGTATTGAGCTGTATGGACCCTTGTTTTGAACCCAGTACTGTCATTATGTTTTATATTATCATCTTAAAAGAAAATCATGCCATCTATGCAAATCAAAGCCCAAGGTTCCATGTGCTTCCCTCAAGGAAAGCAGAAACATGGGGTTTACACAGCACAAGGGAATATAAATTCCTCCTGCACTACACCAGGGAAGCTAGAACAAAATTAAGCCCTCAAGATCACAGCCAAATCACAGAAGAGTCGCATTTCCCAGCGTGAGTTTCAGCTTTTGGGCATTCAGATTTGACACAGAAGGACTCGCATTTGCTACCTGCTCTGGGCACAGCACGTGAGCCCAGTCCTGGGCAGGAGCTCACTGCAGGATGCAGAGATGTGTCAGCTTCCTACAGAAAACCAGAGTCCATGACAGTGTACCCAATATATGGTTCATTGAACCAGGTTATTCATTCTTTATCATCTACACAAATATTCTTAATCCTTTCCCTTCATACATAAAGTCCTTATTTCTAATTTATTGCTATAAATAAAAAGCTGGTAAGACAATATTTTACAGACAATTGTCCGTATAGCAAAAGACACTTAACCTTAAGAATGAGCCTTCTTGTTTCTATGCTCATTTCATTATAAAGGGGTTTACCATAAATACTAGAATTTGAATTCCACCCAAGTAATACATCAATAGATACTAAACCATTAATAATTCCTGTACTTTTCCATAAATGAGCAAAGTCCAATAAATAAATGGGAGCTGTTACATGTCAGAGCAGGGTTAACAAGCATCAAGGAGATTTCAAAGACAAACTGCAGGCAGGGGCTGCCAGAAGGTAAGATTCATAATGATGCCACGAATTCTGGGGACCCATTTTTTACTGTCCACTATGGCAAGTATCTAAAATTAAATGCTAAGTAGAAATTTGTCCTGAGCTCTGACACATAGTAGTTTAGGTAAACAATCTCTAAAATTAAAAGCAGATTCTTGATAATAAATTCCAACATGTATATCTTTATAACAGACAACCTTCCCTTATAAATCAAAAGTTGTTCTTTCCTCACAGAAACCTTTCCAAATTAGATCAGATGACTCACCTGAAATATTTCATCCACCTCCCCTCTTCTGTGAATACCAGTAATAAATGCCCATTTATTAGGATGGCAAAGGGAAAATTTAGATATTAAATGAGAATGAAAACAAGTATGATGCTTGTTTCCTAAGAAAAGGAAAGCTCACCCAAGAAAGGCTGTCCTGGATTTTCTACAACCTCAATGAAAAAAACCTATCCAAACAATAAATGTGGATTTTTTAAAATAAATCTGTCTTGGTGCTACCATTTGATACGCAAAAAATTTCTCATCGCTCATCTAATTCCTCTTTCTTCAGAAAAGAACATTTTTCTTTCTTCCTCTTTAAATCTTACTAGCTGACTACATTTATTACCTTTTGCTTTGGTCAATTGATTCAATGCAACCTACAAAATCTTCCAAATAAGCTACATGCACCACCAATCTGAGTAGACATGCAGGATATATTCTTTTTTTCCTCTTTTAAACTCCTGCACTTGTTACTTCTACCTAATACATATTATGAGATAGATAAAAACTGACCTAAAGAGACAGATATACTTTTGGATATACTGTATTTCAGTTCTCTGCTCTTGGAGAGCACCATTTCTATCCTGAAAAATCAGAGTTTTACTGAAGAGAAGCAGTCTCTTCTCTGTTAGCACGTCATGCCCATTTCTCTGTCTCCTGGACCAACAGCTCACTCCCTTCACAGTGCCCTCTGCTTCCTCCCAGCTCACAAGGGCTGGCTCTGGCCATGACTTATAAAATCAAAGTCAAACCAAAGATGCTCTTGATTCAATCAGAACGGAAAAATTGTCAAGATAAAACTTTGCTAGGCCTCAAGACTTTATCCAGATGCCAGGTAATACAACTGCTGTTCAGGAAATTCCTGAAATCTACGTCGACTTCTGTCACTCTCAGCAGAAGTCAATATTATGCACGTCGTTAGCTAAGTCATACAACATTGCTACTGATCTTTGTTTGAAGAAAACTTTCAAGACAGAAGGGAATAAATAACTTCCATTACTAAAATAGTAAATTTTAAACTTTTTCTTCTGTGCACATTCAGTTCTGAGATCGCTGAGAGACAATCTCAAGAGTGGTACTCAAATAAAATGGTGATGTGAATCAGAGCAAGTAGTCTGGTCTCCCAAGAGCAAGAAGATCAGCATGTCAGCAAGGGCAAGGGGGAAATAAGACTGAAAATCTTAGTGACCTAATGACAAAACACAAATCCCAAAGGAATTGTGCTCTGAACCACCTGGTATGTAGAGCACACTGTATCTTTGTAATTGGTGGACTTCTGAGTAATGCTATAGTATCTGAAATAATTGTAGCCTCCCTGTCTACACTGTCTATGCAAAGACTATGAAAATTTAAAGACACAAAGGGGAAAAAGTGAAATATGAAACAGTATTCAGTGTTCTTCATTTAAAAAACACAGCTTATAAATAAAGCTAGCCAAAAAAAGTTCTATTTAGAGTCAGTGCAACAAAATTAAATGATAGCTGAAAGAATTTGTTTCATCCAACCTTAGCTTAGAGTAGTTAGAGAGCTAAAACTATATTTTATCTGGAAATTATATTCACAAGTAATGACAAATATGACTGAACATGAAGAACAATCTTTTCTCCTGCTTCTTAACAGATAATGACTTCGAGGTCATTCCATTAGTGATCACTGCAGCTTTTAAATGAAACACATATAACCCTCATCCAATTAATGAAAGTATCCTACATTTCTTAGACATGCTAATATTGAATGAATGTTTAAACATTGGTCACTCACCACTGCATGCCCTGTAAATCATAATCAGAGCAGCACAACAATATTACTGACAAGATTGGTGGAAAGCAGGGGAAGAATTAAGGTGCCTTAGCATCTGTGACTTTATATGTGCTTGCATTTATAACATGAAATTACACATACAGTTGGAGGAGTGTTTTTAGAGATTTTTTTTTCCCCCATGTTGTTACCTGAACAATATCAGCTTCAGACAAAACATCTCACATCTCTAGTTGCCCCAGACTTTCTTTTTTTTTTTTTCTCTTTCCTGGCAAAAATCCCAGGTACTTTATGCATTCATGCAAAAATCCCATTGCCTCTTATGCATTCTGTAATTTCTTTGGTTTTGACTATTTTGGTTTTTTTTTTTCCCTGTGCTTAGCCTTTTTCAGTCTATCTCTATGTCTTCTCTATAAATTGTGAAAATGCCAAAGCAATATAAAAGTCTTCCAAAAACATCTATGTGAGGAGCCTTAAAAACCCCAGTTTCTGTACAAGAGGCATGAAATGAGACAACCTCAGCAGCGGTGGACAGGGTTGGCCTTCTCCTTACAGCTGGAAAGGTCCAAGATATGTAACTCAGCTTAAAACTCAGTAAAAACCTGATGTTTTAACTTAGTTTTGTATATTTACAACTGGAATAGATGCTCAGAACTAGGCTCACCATCATTTCCCAAGCATTGCAATCTGTAGAAATCTAAGGTAACATGTTGTTAACTGGCTGTGAATTAGGCCATACCCTTCAAAATCTCTTTGGAAATGAAGTATTTATGGAACTCAAGATCTCCAAAGGCTGTCTCTGTAACCTTACCAAGTGTATTTTGTTGTCCTACAGACAGCAGGTGTCAGGGAAGCTCTTAGTATCCATTCTTCTCACTTCAATATATGTATTTTAAAACCTAACTTTAAATTCAACATCTTATTTGCAGCTCTACCAGTGAAAAAGCAAGCCCTGGCATCTTGTCCCATTGAAGCTATTTTAACTCTGATCACCTCACTCACAGACACTATCTCCTGAAGTTTCAGTAATATTACTATTTGTCATCATAAATGCCTATTACAGTGAAAACAGTGGTCAATAAAAGATGCTACACAAAAAGCATACAAAGCTCAGTTCTCAGCTCTCTCATTCAAGAGATGCCTGCTGAATTAACAGGAAGAGTTTTGTTCAGTGGCAAAACAAATATGTATGCTCCCCAATGTGCAAAAAGCAATAATGCTCTTCCTGCAGGAAAGATGCTAATGCCTTCTTTCTCTGTGTGTCCCTCAAGCAGAAATGTGTAAGTCAAGACAGTGACAAATGACAGTACTTGTTAAAGCAGCAGGACCATCAGGTTCTCACCACCTCCCTGCAAGGGAGGTAGGTCTTGTGAAGTACGAACTTTCAGGACCTACATCTCTGTCTTTTCCTTCACTCCATGAGTGAAGCCTCCACTGCCAAGGCAGCTCAGCGTAGCATGGCTCTCTGACTCTTCTAGCTGCTTCACACCTGTTGCTTTAGATACAGAAGTTACCAGAATATCTAAATATAATAATATTGCCTACAGAACGGGATATAATGGTTTCACAGTAATGTATGTGATGTGTGCAGCTTTACATCAAGCATGAAAAACCATCTAATCAACCACTGAGAACCTTTAAAAAAAGTCATAGTAGGAATGGCAAGCATGCACACTGTCATTGCCTGGCACAGCATGTGCTTGCAGAGGACTGAGCTGTTGACAGCAGTTCAACACTAATCAATGTAGGAAACACAGTAAATGTAGACACAGCCATTTTCTCTACCATATTTAAGCTTTTTTCTTTCACTGTTGACCCTTCAGTAGTGCAAATGGAGTCTTCAAACACTCACTTCTTATTCAAAGCACTAAAGAGATTGTATTACACAAGTGAGAACAAAGATACAAGATTTAAAACAGGAACAGAAAACACAACATAAACCAAAAAAAACAAGGTATTGATAAAGGTGGCACATTTTCCAGCATCATTGTTGATTAATGTTGGCATGTAAGCAAATTATTTACAGACTAAAATATTGATAAAAATTGTGAATGAGGAGTTAGAAAACTTTATAGAACTAATTTACTTGTATAGAGACATGAAAAACACTGCACTGCTATTACATTCAAGAGCTTGCTGGAACTTATTATGAAAAATATATACATTTAAGTTTTCCAAAATTAAAACGTTAAGAGCAAAGCATATCAGCCAACTCCGTAATGATATACTTGAAAATAGCATTTTGGAAAATTGCCATTTTCCAAACAAATTCTTACTAAGAAGACAGGTGAATCCCTAGTTGTGAAAGGTGAATCCCTAGTTTTAAAAGTAATCATTATAGAAAGTCTTTTTTTTGTGGCAAGGAGGTTGTTTTTTCCTCTTTAGGATTCACTACAGATATTTTGCAAATGACACTAAAGAAGAGAGAATTACATTGCAGCTCATATATTTATTTGGAAGGATACAAAGTAACTTTTTCATTTCTAAAACAAACTATGACTTCAGTACAGACACCACACACCTGTCTATAAACCATTTTCAAATGTAAGGTCTATAGGGAAATACTAATATTAATTCTAGAGAAAAATATGAACTTTCCAGTTCAAAAGCAAGACCCTGATAGTTATCTAAGAAGGCAGCACTGAGGGATGAATTTCTTTCTGGCATGTTTCCTCTGAACAAACAGACACAGACAAACAGAAATGCTGTAAATGGTCTCCTAGGTAGAATTCAGGCTGCCCAGGAATTTTTCTTAAGCAAAGCCATTAGAGAATTTAAGTCAACAAAGCCATCATAAAGCCATGTGTGTTCCAAACTTCTAATTATTAGAGCAATTCTCAATTGCCTCAAAGAGAAGAGTGAGGTATATCCAGTTAAACATTGATATGTCTGGAAGATAGAAGCAGAGCAGAATTCTAAATGGCACGTATTTGTTATTTTTAAATGTGTTGATGGTTATAATAAGATCTGCAGTGAAACATACAGCCTGCGCCAAATACTTGAAGTTTTATACACAGAATATAGTTTTAGAAGTCTTTTATGCAGTAAGATTCAATTTAGTTCTAATAGATACATTCATTTTAAGTAAAGAAGTGGTTTTGCACCTTCTGATCATCCTAAAAATAATACAGACTGCAGTAGCTGTTGCATTAAAAACAGCTGGCAAATACAAGCAAATTTTTATCTGCCTATTAGATTTCTTTTACAACAATGGCATGCTGTGTCTGTGGAAATCAAAGCAAAATCCTGTCTACTGCCTTTGATTTTTTATTCATGTATTTATTGCTTTGGAAATGCAGTAGGTACCAAACTGCACATTGCTACAGTTCTACAGAGCACATGAACAATGCAACTTCATTTTATCTTTTCAATAGAAAAGAGTGATTTAATAACATGAAAGCAAATGAACCCACATTAGTATAAACTGCAGCACAATGTAAAAGACATTCCCCTTTGAATATTAATGATGCAAGTCTAAAGAAATATATACTAAAGAAATTGATTCAGTGGTCATTCATTTGTAACAAATACAGTTTTAGTTATAGTTCTAAAGTGTCATATCAATCAAAATTCACAGAGGCTGCATTTCGAGAAAATACTATTGAAAAACCTGAAATATTCTCATTTCTTATTTATGAAATTATTGGTATATGATTGCACATATAATTTCAATAAACAGTATTCCAGGAACAACTTCCAGTAAAATTTGGAGCTACCAGATCAACATGTTTTTTTCCAACTCTTTTCCAGCTTACACTCCCAGCAACACTCGAGATCAATAACCCACGGGCATCCATGGGCAGGCAGCCCCAGATGGTTGGAAGATGTCTGAATGGAGAAGCATTGGCTGAGCCAGGGGCCAGGGTTCTACTACTGTGCTTAAATGACTAATAAATTATCTTTGGCAAGGTATTTTAATGCTCAACACTTTCCTAAGCTTACGGGACACAAAATGTTTGGTGTCAAAGTAAACACAAGCACAGACTTTACTGAGTCTTCCAGCCACCGACTAAATAAATGCAAACTACAGGAGAGCACTTTCAGTTACTTACTTTAGGCAGATCATGGTGGCTACCTACAGTTTCAAATCTCTCTACCTCTCTTAACACTGGATTTCATGAGTATTATGTAAATGTCTTACTGAAATCAGACATTCATTCAAATCAATAAGCACTTTTTTTTCAAACAACGTGTGATGACACATATTTTCTCCCTCCACCACAAGCATTAAACAATATGGATTTTATTATTCTTACATAATTTCTGCAGTAGGATGAAAAGTAGGGATGCACTGTACTTTCTACTGTCTTCCATCTAAAAAATTATAAAGCACATGAAAAACACTTAGACCAAAAATAATTTATAACTGTAGTTTAGTGATAATATATGACTGAATTAGAGCCAAACTCCAAACTAACCATTTTAGACTCCAACACATTTTTTTAAAGAAACACCCAACAGAGGCCCAAACCAAACACACACAAACACTCCCTAACAAGATACCACACTGGGGGTCCATTGGCTCTGCACAAGCATCCTCTTATTTACTAGTGAAGAAAAAGTCTCCTTCTCCATGTATAGGAGTTCCAGAGAAACAGAGGTATCAATTTTGTTGTGTTTATCAAAAAGGATTAGAGTTACCATTTTGCCACAATTTCCCCAAGGAAAAAGAGAAACGCTTTTCCATTTTCTCACCATGGCTGGAAAGGTTTAATATTTATGCTGTATTGACCATTTCCGACTGGTTGCTAAGCAACACTCCTCCCTCCCCAGTATCATTTAAGGGAAAAGACAGAGGGAAGCAAAAAATGAGAAATGTTGGGGAAAACAGATTCATCCAGTCTAAGTGAAATTCAATGGGTCATAGGTGCTATTTGTTAGCAAAATAAAAGGGCACATAATTCCTGCTGGACACACTGAGACATCAGTTTATGACATCACACTAGGCACACACCA
Source organism: Chloebia gouldiae (assembly GCA_003676055.1). Taxonomy (NCBI): domain Eukaryota; kingdom Metazoa; phylum Chordata; class Aves; order Passeriformes; family Passeridae; genus Chloebia; species Chloebia gouldiae. Next base: position 7,695,411 of record QUSF01000014.1, on the reverse strand, counting down.
TGTTTCTACTAAGAAAGACAGAACAAATCACCTGATACGCATGTTCTCTGGATCCTAACAGTAGAACCATTTGAGCCTCATTTTAAATTTGCTTGAGAAAATGTAAGGTAACCTTTCAAACACTAAGCTTATAAAATCACAGGTTTTTTTTCTTTAGATAGACAATGTTTTGCCTCAGAGTTTGAAAAGAAGTTTAGAAGGGTGTGTACAAACAATCACATATTCTCCAGAGTATTTCAGTTCTTCTAGTCCATTACAATCTCCATTACAAGGAGCTCTTTGGGAGGGTTAATACGATTAAATGAATCTGAGGTAGAAAGAAGTAGATCAGGCATGGTTGATGTTGTGCTGTCTTTGCTGTATTTAATTTCAGCCCAAAGACAGCCATACATCATTAGAGCATTTGTGCAGCAAAAATTAACACCAGTAATGACGCAAGCTTAGATACCCAGAGTGAGCCTTGAGTGACCTGGATAAATATCAAAAGGACTCAGAATTTTTTACCTTTAAAATCATCCCATTTCAAATGACTGTTGCACCATGCTCCATTTATGATCATCTGTTCAAAATGGCTATCCCAAGTGTGCTCATAGACACAGAGAGACAAGTTTTCCAAGAGCACTGACTGTCAAGTCAGGTAATTCACACTCAGCTCATTCCTTCAGTCTGTCCTGTTGCCCCACTTACACTGACAGCATGTAATCATGGGACTGCCTGTAATTATTTCCAAGTGCACATCATTCAAGAAGATGTTTGACATTTCTTTCTTATTCATGGTTGGCCTCATTGCCTTATGCAAGTAGGCTGACCAGCCATTCTTGCCTATGTCTTTTGAACCATAGGTTTGGGGCAAATTAGCAAACTGTAAGCAAGTTTGAAATCACCTTACATTCCTAGAAACACCATGAGGATGAGAGGCTGAATGAGAGAAAGTGAAACACTACTGGATCTCTCACTAACAGGAAGAAATGGAGATCGGGTCACTATCCCCTGCACTGGCTGCAGCTGAACAGGCAGCTCCAGACTGGAAGAGAATATGACAGGACTTGCTCAAGAGACAGCACTAAAACACAAAAGAAACATGGAAGAAAAGCTGAAAGCATCATAGATGGCACAGATATGGGAGCTGAGCTCTAGTATAACATCTACAATACAACCTAAATCTGCCAGAAACTAGACTTCTTTACCTCCACTGCTCATGAAACAATTTGCCATCCCACCTGCAAAACACCCCTGCTATGGTCTGCACTACTATGTTGAACAAGAAAACTGTCCTTACAGGTTTCTCTAAATGAAAACAAATAGCAGAGGTAAATCTAATTGTATTTTAATGTCTACAAGAATAAAGAATCCTCACTAACTTGAAGGGAGAAATGTTTATTACTAACATCATCCTCATCAGAAATTTTTAATTAAATTTCTGAAAACAACCAATTTTTAAACACAAGCTAAAAAAAGGAAAAATTGAAATTATTAAAATGCAGAAATAAATCTCTTTTCCTGTGTTTCGTTCAGCAAATTACCTGTTCTTTATCTTATTTTTTTACTTTCTATAATTTTTAAACTACACAGATTCTTTTGGATAAAGTCAGCTAAAAATCATTCAGTGGTCGCTAGAGAGTTAACTAATATTTCTCAGAGTTGGCAAACGTTCAGTCAAAAACCTGGCCAACTGCCTGTTGTTTACTGAAGCTAGGGAAGAAGCATCTGCAACATTACGAAAAGCATATTGTAAAAGGCAACACATGCAAATTAAACCTCTTGAGCTATGAGTAAATTGCTAGGAAAATTTATAACTCATTTAATAAAACTTGAAATAAATACATTGCCTTGGCTCTCAGGGAAAACAAAATATTTCCCATGATTCCATGTTCAAAAAATGATCATCAAAAGAGATTTTTGCTTTTTTTGTATAAAACCAAATAGTGATCTAAACCTAACCTCTTTCCTCCCAACACTTCTGTTAATGTCATTAAACAACTTGGTCAGAAATTTTTGTGCCAAAGAACTTCAAGTGATTAATTTGTCTTAGATTCACTTTTTGTAGTCACTCCATATTATTTTTTTTACTGTATTTGTGTCGTTAGTAATGTTGGCATTACTTAAATTTAACTACTTTATTATGAAATAAAATGCCACCTTGCGGGTTCAAAAAAATGTAGGGGAGTTGAGTTGTTTAGAAACTCAGCATTGTCCTTTGAAGAGGGGGGGTTTTGGGGATTGTTTTTCTTTTTTTTTGGGGGGGGGGTGGTTTCCATTTCTGCAAATAGTCCCAAGCAAACAAGTTAAGAACCTAAAATCAATAAGACTTTACTGCAGCCTCACATTTTTCAGCCTGGAATACACACAGTTCAGCCCCCAGTGTTGTAGCCCAACCCAACGCAGATGAGATGCACGTGTGCTATTAAAAGTAGAACACACTTCCATATTGTCTTGCAGATAAAGTTATTATCCAGCCTCACAGCATTAGTTTCATAAATTTGTGCCATTTGCAGCCAGAATAGGGACTGAAACCAGAGAAAGCTCAAAGACACATTATACCATGAGCAATGTACCTGCTACAACAAATTCCCTTTACAGGAACAGCAAGCAATCTCTGGCTGGGTCTGTGCACAAAGTCCATGTCAAACAAGTGGCAAAGACAAGGTTTTCAAGTTGTTTCATGGTAACAGTAGACCATGTTTTAAATCTGTGGTAAGAGATGCTTTTAAGACCTATTCCAAATGGAAAAGATTAATCTCTACTCCTTCACTTAATGGCATTCTTCAAAACAATTTACTGGAATCTGCTGGCTTCTCTCCAGTACCTTCACTTCTCATCCCTAAAGGAGTAGGTAAATATCTCTGAGCCCTCCGAAAATCCCAGACCATAACTGCCATCGAGAAGGTCCTCCCTTGACAGCACCAGCCTCCCCAGGACCCACATGTAAAAGTTACTGCACACTGGTGGGTAACGTGATGGGTCACCTGATACATGACCCAGATATGGAAAGGTCTGCCAGTCTAGCTGACAGAACATCACCCCAAGAGTCAGCCTTCACACACAGCCTGCATCAGTAAGAGGTACAGCTCTTTTGTGGGTACAGCTTCTATACAGCTTCTATAATTTCCTTCCTCAGAATAAGTTTTATGCAGAGCAGGACTTTTTTTTTCCCATGGTATGGTTGTATTCATGGTGAACAATTTGCCTACATAGTTCTGCCACTAACAATCACTTAAAAAATAAGCTGAACTCTCATGTAGCTAATCATCATATAGAGCAAAAATAGCATTTTTGACTCATAGCTGTAAAGAAACCCAAATGTAGAAGAGAAGTACTGTATATAAATGCCTGTAAGGAAACAAGACTCTCTACATAGTAGCAGTGGAGTGCAAGTGATGTTTACTCAGCCACAAATAGTGTTGTTTTACAGGCACACACAGCAGCTACTGGAATATGCTGATTTTTAAAGTTCAGAAGGCAATTACTTCATATAAGTGGACAAATCCAATGGCCACTGAACAACACTCAGACTCATAGAGCCTGGTTTCTTTTTTTCCTAAAATAATTTATAATACATTTCATGCTAGGATGGACAGGAAAAAAATGCTTTGTTTGATGTTTTCTCTCCTCTTCTGTATAGAAATTTTGAAGACATGAAAGCCCAATAGCCATTTCTCCTTCCCCAAATAGGTATTTTATTTACTGGCATGTTTTACTTTCCAAAACTACATAAAGCTCTTTCAAGGAAAATAAGACTCAGATTCCTTTTGCTATTTCTCTCAGCTCCTTACTTGTCATTTAAACAGTGGAGTCTGATGGGAAGTTTGTAATTTAAAAGGAAGTTTGAAGAACAGTAAAACATTGGTAAAATATCATAAGTACTGAATCAAGACTAAATGTGCAAACAACTTTTAAGTATGATTTAAAAATATATTTATAGATATTTACAAATATCTCCAGAGGTATATCTACACCATTCTCTAAAATGCAAAAAATAAGTGTAGGATCTACAGGTAAACAGGAGTTGTTCTAACTTCTTACTGTACTTAAAAAGTAAGAGCATGAAATGATTGTTTTAGATACAATATTCAATGCCCTTTTTACAATTCTCATATATTTTGTCATCAATCATGATCATCAAGATACCGTGACTGGTGACTGACAACAGAAAGAGAAATTTAGAGGTGTGAGTAAAATGACAGAGCTGTCACTGTTGCCTCAAAAATTACTCTTCTGAAAGAAGGAGAGAGAAAATTTTTAAAGGAAAAAAATGCTGGCAGCACTGATGTCCCTGTCAGCATGTGAGGTAGAGGCTAACGAAAAGAAAAATTTTCCCAAAACTTTGTCTTCTAGTCTCAGCAAAATTCTGCAATATTTTTTATAAAGATGTTTTTTCCTTTCGTCTTCTAACTATAATAACTGAGTCTGCACTGATAAATCTGATCCTGAAAAATACTACAACTCACATCACAAATGCTGATCAGCTCACTGAATTAGGAACTGTGTACATGAGCTAGTACATCAAATTTAATTAAAGTTTAACTGACACATACTCTTGTCCTATAACAGCAAAGTAATGATTAAGGCCTGTATAAGTCTTATACACATTACTATTTTCCCCACTGAAACCATAAACAGTTATTATCTTCCAAAATTTGCCTTTCTGAATAATGGTAATTTCTTAAAATGTCATTTAAAACATCAAAACAAACAAACACCAAGGATCTTTACAAAAACATGTGATATACAATGAGCATGTGTACCAGAAACCCTTTTCTCCACTACATTTTTAAAATTTTAACAAAGAAATCAATTCAAAGATAATTGAAAAACAACTTTTTAACATTCCTCTTGGTCTATGAGCAAGGCAGATTACATTTGCTTTGATGTCTTAGATAAGTTCCAACTTCTTGGGCCACTGCTGAACTGCAGCTGTCATGTCTCAGTCTCCACTTCTCACTTCAAGTAGGAAATGATTATGAAATTTTGAATTTGGCAAAGAATCAAAATTTGCTTGATTGCTTTTTCCAAACTTCACCTAAGAATTGGTAGTTTCTCCTGCTTGGTCTCAAAGTACTAGAAGGGATGATTATCTAATCAGAACTTCAGTATAAGATGGTATCAACACAATGGCAATGCTCACTACCTGCACACTGGGGTGCTGTCCCAATAGCAAACAGTGAAGTGCTCCAGTTTTTCCTTAGTTTCAATATCCAAATAATATTCAGGAAGTTCACAAAAATGTCCTTAAAGTTACAGCATTTTCTTCTACTTGTGAAGAAATGACTACCATATGTAATTGTTTTGGATTTGGGTTTTGAAGTTTTTTTTATTCTTTTTAAAAGGGAGATAATTAATGCTACTCCAAGCACAGGGGACTGGATTGTAATTGTAGTCTGTTTTTTTAAGACAGTTCACTTCTTAGTACTTCATTTTCCTCATTTTTAAATGGGCACGGGCTTCCTTGCCAAGTAAACTGAGATTTGCTGACAACACAAATGTGCTGGACAAGAATATATTCCTTTTTCTTGAGGTTGGCAATTGCACTCATTGTTCATTTGTTTACTCTGGCATTGAGGTGCCACACAAGGAACATGGACTTTGGACACTGCCCACTCGTCAAACACATCCTGCACATAATCTTTCTAATTGCAGGAAAGGCATTGAGAACCAGCTGTGAAAACGTGTCTGATATCAAGTTATAAAAATTGAGCATAGTAAATCGAAGGCAAGTTCCTGTTCAAGCGGCTTCCATAGGGTCTAGGATAGATGTAGATGCCAGACTGTGAAACCACTTCACAGCATGTGAAATGCTCTTTAGTTAGAACGACAAACTTCTACTAGATTGCTGATTGATGGAATGCTTGTATTAGAAATACACAGCATGAAATTCCATTTCCAGCAAGGGCAAGGAAGTTCTTGATGAGACTGGTGAAAGAGTGATAAAAGCTTCACTCAAAACCTCCATTTTAGTATCAGACTGTGGGAGATTTCCACTTAAACAGCCCAACAAAGCCCATCAGCCACCAATTTACAAGCACTAAAGAGAGTTAAGACTATAATGTTACCACCTAACCAATGCTGTTAGAATCATCCTGACACAGATGCCGATGAAGATCAGAGGATTTAAGTGGCTCTGCAATGAAACAACACCCTGTCCCACTTCCACCCTTGCCTTCACACATAGCTGCCAATGGCACAGACAGGAATAAAAAATCCTACCACACTAAAGAGAAAAAAATACCAAAAAGAGAGGGAGAGAAAGTAAATTGCTTTGTCCATCTTTCAAGGACTAAGACAAAGCTTTTCTAGCATCCATGTGTCACTGACAAGTTTTCACAACTAGGCCATCATTCTAGATTCTTAAAAATGATTGCAATATGGCAGCAGAACTCCACCAGAGTACAGTTACAATTAAGAACTCCTTCCAGTATAAAGATAATTGTTTTCTACTCCCTGAGGTAGATAAACAACATATTTGAATAAAAATGAAACCTAGTATCCTAAGGGAAGAAATAACTCAAATCTGAAACAAGATTTTCAATCAGAATTTTTTCGTGGTTGTTTTTGTGAGAGAGAGTAAAAGAAGAGTAAGTTTTGAGGTTTTTATGTGGCAAGACATGGATAACTATACTTAAATATTTCAGAAAGATGAGCTGTTTTCAGTCTTCTCTGTCCAAGATGTTTGCAATTCATGATGAACAAAGTTTATTTTGGACATTGTAAAAATTGATACCTGCCAAACTGAAAGCACCTTGACAAAAATGAAGGATAAAATAATTAAGATAGTAATTCTAGCACACAAAAATATGAAATTGGCTTTGGGATCTTGACAGCCACCTCAGTTACAATTCAGTCCTCTGCTCCTGCCTTTTGTCAAAGCATTTCTTTCTGGCTGGGATGGATAACAAAGCTTATCAGAGCTTCCTCCATTGACTGTTTAACATCTTAGAAGAAACACATTTGTTATGTAGTTAATATTGACATTCTGGAGTGTGTGCTTCAGTTGGTAAGACAGATCCCAAATATCCTCTTCTGTTGGACTTTCTATAGTGTCTGGGGACAAAATCAAATCCATTGGAACCATCTTAAGTGACATTATCATTTGAATGTAGGCAGGGGAGATTAATTTGGAAGAATAACTGTACTCCCAAAAAATGGGAAAACAATTTCTAGGTGATGACTGGATTTCCAAATTCAATACAGATCTCATACAAGTCAAAATATCACATTAGATATAACTGTGACTTTTGTTGGGTTATGTTCAACACTAGTCAAAAGTTCATCCATATCTCCATTCTCAAAGTCACCTAATGTTTATTGCAAGGTACTCTCAGACAAGACTCTAAAAATGGACGTCTAATTTATGTAGACTTCAAAGAGATTGATCTCACTTAAAGCAAGTATCTATTCTCTAGTTTCAGACTGTGTTAATTGCAAAGATGTTAATGGCTGGTTCATCGAGAAACAGACTAACATGGCCTACTTGGTTCAAAGCCAAACAAAACACCTTTAATAAATGCAGTTCAGTGGTACCAGTTCTGGAAAGAAACCCACCCAAATTCTGCACCTTCCCCCTCCCCCC
>QUSF01000014.1:7602844-7682844 GCA_003676055.1 Chloebia gouldiae | reverse complement strand
TTGAGCCCTTTGCTCACAGAGTATCTCAGTAATTCCCTCAAGCTTTCCATGTGCTTAAAGGTAACAGAACTTGCCTTGGATGCAGCGGGGAGAATCAGGGGATACAAGTCAGGCTTTTGCTATGACCTCAAGGAGCCCATTGGTGCCCACTGACCCACAAAGGGAACCCAGAGAAACTCTCTGACTTACAGAATACCAAGGGGATACTGAACATCAACCTCTCTGAGGTGACTACAACAAGTTAATATCGACACCACTCTCACCACAGCACCTCCACAGGAGGATGTTGTTCACAGATACCCTCAGCTGATTAATACTATAGTTTTTTACTACTATGGTATGCAAGGTTAGTATTGCTACTTAATTAAAGCTACTGAAGTAATTACCACTATTCCTTTGAAGAATAGATGCTAGGCAGGAAAGACATCTAACAAAGTAAAAAGAAACACAATAGACTGGGAGAATATTAAGACAGAAGACTATATGGCAATTGTAAGAGATTAGGGGAAAAAGAATTGCTATTCAACCAGGAAATGTCAAATGTCTTAATTCTCATACCAAATTTAAAGGCAAAGGAAACTATTTTCAGAGAAGAAATCTGCCATGTAAGCATTGAATGCCAGTAATTCAGGAGAAAATTGATTTTAACGTGTGTTTCTCAACTACTGAATCCCAGCCTACTGTCATGTTGGGACTCAAAGACTACAGCCCATAAGCACCACAAAGCATTTTGATGCCCTTACATATACACAATATACACACTCATGCAAGAGGGTACATTCTTAAGGGTATCACATAACTTGAAAATTAATTTTAGCAACTATTTTTCTACTATTTAAATATTAAATTTAAACTAAATTTAAAATGTTACCTCCTGCCTTGAATAAACATAACCTTTCAAAAGGATTTCTTAATGTAGTGAATGATATTATGGATCCATCACTGAGCAAGCATATATGCCTGCACCTTACATCCCTTCAGAGCAGGTGTCATAGTGACTTTCTGAGCACCATTAGAACATGTGATGCCAAATTCATATTAGCATTAGGTGACGTGTAATTCTTTGATTATCAATATGGGGAAAAAAAAGAACTCAAAAGTATCTTCAGCCATAAGTTTCATACAAAGCCATGTGTTAAAATAAGTGCTAAGTCATTTGAAGTATTTTCATTTAATTTTTCCAGAACTATGCAATCCAATCTGCATGAAATAGAGGGGAAGAAGAAATCTTGGTCTCTGAGGGGTACAAAAAACCAAAAAAACAAGCAAACAAAAAAGGCATTTCAATGTACAGGCAGGAAAACATTAGTTTTAACATTTGCAGTGCAAGACCCTGGCTTCCTTACACTCACATGATTCATGCAGGCTCTTCCTTCAGTGTTTCTATTGACATACCATTTCTAGGTTAATCAATAGCAAACCAGAAATTCCTATTACTTTTGAAAGCTTTGACAACACTGCAATGTCTAACATCACATTTTGGTTTCTGAGCACATTTCTTGAAGGTATAATGAACTATTTCTGTCCAGAATAAAAATTTCATGACAAGCAAAAGAACTCTTTGGCTCATTCCTGTATATCTGCTTTGATAAAAATTTCCAAACACAGAAACATGTTCTATTAATAAGCTAGAACTCTTACTACTCTCCCCTTAAGAGTTTACATCAAGGAACTAAATTTTTTCTGGTAAAGTTTTCCCTGGAAAAGACACAAAAAAGAATGTGGAAAAAAACCAGAAATCAAGGCGGAAAATGTCTTAATCTACAAATCTAGAATAAGAAAAATCAAACTGTGCAATACTTTTATGCAGGAAATTGCTTCAAAATATGCTTCCTATTCTAAAATAACACTGCACAGGAAGTAATGGAACTGTTTCGGTCTTGCTCACCTCATAAAATTTTGACATCATTTCCTCCTGCTGTATATTCAACCCTATAACCTCCCAAGCTCTCTGTGCTGGTCATTCTCCTCTCCCTCTTGGCCCTTCCCCCTGACTGTAATGGACAGATCCCTCCTGGATATCCCAAAAGACAAAGATGTGTCTGGTAAGTGGGGAGAGGTCAAACATGAGCATAGCTATTTATTACATATACTGCAACCAGATGGAAGTAACTCATCCATCAAGGAACTCGTCATCCTCATCACATTAACTTTTTATAAAAAGCCTACTGCTCCTTCTGTGATCCACACAGTTCAGCTTCCTCTCTTCTGTGTGCTTTTACAAAATGAACCCTCCGTAACCCCATTGCCACTTTCTCCTTAAATCATTGCTACCTATCACTCCACGGTTATTTTTAAACTTTACTTTTATCAATACTCATCCTGTAGCTCTGGGAGATATTAAAAGTGTACCAGGGCAAGGAAGGGCGTTTCTGACACTTGCTCCCTCATTCATCAGCCCCTCATAGGCCCGTTGGTGACAATGAAAAGATTTCACAATACTGTGCAGCAGAAACTCATTCTCCCACTCATCCATCATGCTCAACCTAGCAGCAGTTCTACTGACCTAATCTGTAATGCCTCAATGCTCACTGGAGATTTCTTAAAGGCACCCTTCATTGTTGTTAGTTACAAAGAATAAGCCTGTGCTATTAGATAAGGAGACTAAATGGTGCAAGAATTAATGCAATACTGTATCGTCACCAAGCCGCAGGTTCAAAGACTAAAGAGTTAGAGTCAGTGTAGAAGATGGCTTTTATCTGAATTTTGTTGCAGATCATATGAAAAGGAGATGAAAGTAGTTTAAATTCACTTCCAGGTGTAGATAGCACAAGTGTGAGTCACTATCACTAATTTGTCACTTTTTGACACTTACAGTCTAATGGGTCCCTTCTTCAGAAAATTACAGTCACAAGTAAGGAAGCCATAAGGAATACTTTGATGGAAGATACTTTTTTCCTAGAGGGAAGAAGCAGCACCTGTGTGAGCGACTGATATAAGCATATAAGACACAATGAAAAATGTAGTACAGATTTTGTAAGTAGGGGTACAAGAGACAGCTAGATGTACGATTTTATCACATTGACATAGCCATAAAAGAATGACAACACAAAGAGTAACTGATGAACATAAATAAGTAAATAGCAATCAATGATGAGTGAAACAGTCATTCCATAAGAGTTCAAAATTTATTGTGCCATTTCACTTAACGGAGTTAACTATATTTTTTAATGGTGCAATGGATCAGTCATTCACAAACAAGCAAACCTAACAGCGCAAGGTCTTCTGCACGTTCAAATGCCATTTGTCTAAGACACTGTTGGTATGAGATTTAGAAATAACTACCAAAAGAAATTAATTTATTATTTAACCACAGACACAAACATGTGGACAGATACTAATTTGTTACTCTGTCATCTTCTTGAGCTCCTTCCCTGCTATGAGTACTGTCTAGGTGCCTCAAAGACAGAAAACTCCTTATAGCTGTCAGTGGTTTGCGTTATGCTCTGCAACCAAGTCTACAGTCATTTGAAAAGGCCAAACCGAGAATGTAAGAACAAAACCCTGACCTATGTATAAATATCAGCACAGTATACAAAACTGACAATAAATAGATATTTTAGCTGCGTAGCTGTGTTTTAAACACTGAAAACTGGGCACAAGAAACCAAAAGATTTCTCGAAAATGCCATGACAGCCTGACACAGGGGTAGAAATTGACCCCAGTATAAATTTAAGACAAGTTTTCTTATGCAAGAGTCCACCTTTCTATCTCCATTTTTACATGGTAAGTAGAAAATATCAGGGCTGAACAGAAGCAATGATTAGTCGCAATCCTCAAATGCAAAGTACTACATAAATATGTCACAATTCATGCATGCAAAATGCTTACAATTAAGAATCTACAGTATGGAGAGGACAAAGAAATGGCTTTTCTCTGTTCTCTAAATACTAGTGAGAACATAAAACACAATATATAATACAATATATTTTTTTTTATAGAATGGGTTGTTCTGAGTAAAGTAAGCATTTTTGGTTACAAGAACAACAAGTAATCATGCTAAGATCCGCAGATGTAATAGACTGAAAGCCTGTGCAGCTTAAGTTAGCATACAATATTTATCTGTCCTGTTCAAAAACTGGAAAGAAACTACAAAAGCTCCATCTCCAACATTTTTAGAGTTCAAGCACTTTTTCTCCACTTCTCCTAAACAGAAATAAGCTTGCAAAGCACTGTGCACCTGCAATGTGCAAGGTCACTTGTCAGAAAATATTCCACATCTTACAGGTTGAAAATGTTCAACAAGGCATACTGCATCCAGGAAGGGAAATCCTCAAAAGAATATCAGTAATATAATTGTAGTACTAAATATATGTCTTGCACTACACAATTAGTTTTTGGAAGCTTATTGGAAATTCCAAGGCTAGAGAGAAACATCAATTTCTTCCACATGACTACTAAAAGCATTCACAACCATTACACTTGCCATGTTCACATTTCCTTATAGTCAATGAACTCGAAGGTCCAGGTGTCACTTTGGGTTATCTTCTAAAAGCAAGACAGCCAACTTTTCCATAGGTATGTGTGTTTTGGCACTTATCAAAATTCCCTCATTCTATTATGTGAATGTCTTATGCCATTTTTCTTCAAAGCATCACAAATTCAGAATTTAGCCAACCTAAGACATTTGCAGAAATAAAGACTGCTACATACTTTTTTGGCAACAGCAAAGAAATTACACCTCTAGAGAAACAGAACTCTTTTCATAAATAACGGATTTATGGTGTGTTCTATTGAAAGCACTTCCCAGGAGAATGTTAGTCAGCACACTCTGCTATGTAATACCTTCAGCTGTATTAGCTTTTCCATAAGTAATTTGGTATGCCTACCCACTTGGAGAGGAAAAATAAAAGAAGAAAAAAAAGAAGTTGTAGGCTTTTGTACCAACATCCATCCAATATTTAAAAAAGAACGCAGTGACTTAAGGATATGAACTAACCAAGCTCCCTGCAGAATATGACCCTGAAAAAATATTACTTGTAGATGGTGTATGTTAATTACTGATCCCTGGAAATTGCATCTGAATCACATCTAATCAGTAATAACCAAACTGTCATACTTTGAGATGACTACATTTCCCAGAATAGCTAAGACTGTTCCAAGGATCAAGATTCATTGTCCCTGTCCTGAACAATTAAGGTCAGGATCCTCCAACATTCAGGTTAGAGCTGCTTCTCTGTGGCACAAAGCTTCCTTGCAACCTGAAAGCAGAATGAACAATTCTGAAGACACCCGGCCCCCCTCTTAATACTCAGAGCTCAGTAGGAGACCAATCCATGGACAATTTTCCTGTCCTGACTTGATGAGCTTAAAATTTTATTAGAAGAAAGTAATATTACAGCTCAAATGAACAGCTAGATGAGAGAAAGCCACTGCAACAAAGGCATACACAGCGACCTATAATTTGGACATCACAAATCATAATTAAAATGGAAAAATCTCCAATATAATGAACAGATGGTCAATTTAACATGCTTATAAAACATGCAAGCTTTTTTTTCTTAAATGATCTTTGATAAATAAAGTATATTGGCAATTGTATTTATAATACTGTAGGGGATTAAAAGTGTATTTACTGGGAGCAGAAGATGCATGGACTGTCACAGTGAGGATGGTATGGTTTTCTACGGTGGGGGAAGACAGGAGGAGACTTTTTATAACCTCAAAAGGCAAAACCATATTTCAGAAAATTTTATTTAACACAATGATAAGGTGGAAATTCTCTGACCTAAGATAAGTTATTATTGCTAACTATTCCCTAAACTCCACTACTGTGCTTTGGGCTTATTTATTTATTTATCAGTCTTTCATGTTCCTAAATCCAGCTCCAGAGCATCCAGTCTGGATGCTTTCTTCTTAATGGCTCTTTAAGTTGAAGAATAATTGCTTAGAGGAATGGGTTTCAGTATTGAACAGTCTATTTTATTAAAAACCAGTTGCAGTTCTAAAAACTAAAGATGCTAAAGATGCATTTTAAATACTAGTATTTTCACAGACTAGCATACAGCTCTAATACAAAAAAAATTAAAGATTTTTATTCAAATAAAATAAGCTGTAATAATCAATTATGTGTATTTATGTAGTGCATTATATCCTAAAATACTTACAAAAACAAAATCAGCAAAATAGCTGAGAGATGCAAAACTCCACATATTAAACCTACTTGATTTTTTTGCCAGGTAAGTAAAATCCCTTCAGATAGAAAAGAAAGGCATAGGCTTGGCAGAAACGAAAAAAAAAATACAGATGTAAATTTCGCATTTACATTGTCAAAATGAGTCTAAAATATCTTTAAGACTTTTAATACTGTATTTAATACTGATCAATAGAGAAAAGCAAGCAACATCCACATGATTTTTATTGAGGAGCACATGATGATACAGACCATGAACTCATTTACATGAACTTAGATCACAACATCCCCTAACACTTCAGAAAGTCTTGATAACATTATTGTCTTACACTATACAAAAAAATTGATCCAAAAATGTGGCTCCTAGTATTTCCTAAGTATAATCTGAGATTTCTTAGCAACATTTGTCTGTAAAAACTCTTCAGTACCATGGACCAAATGCCAAAATATAAGAGAAAATAATTAATCTTTTTAGGTTTTTAGTTACTTTTTTAAAAAAAGAATATTTTTCTGTAACACTTTTACAAAAAGAAATCTATCATTTTGTGAACTTGCAGGACTGAAAGCTAAAACCTTCCTTTATCTCAATCCTAATGTAGGAAGTATCACAGATTTCTAATGGTGAAGAATAAATAAACACATTTTTCATTTCTGCTTTACAAAACCAATGGAAAATGAGAGGATTCAATACTTCTGGACTACCACCAGCCCCAAGAAAATGAAAACTCTAAGAACTGCAAAAATGCCCTTGGTCAGTAGGAACTCTTCCCTCTGAGTTGCATAATAAAATGGTTGGATTTGTGCAAATAACTGCCTGAGACAGCCTAGAAAATCTCACCTATGGTTCAAAATACCATTACATTGAGTAGGAAAAAACAGGACACTGCAGAGAAGTTGGCACCATTTCATCAGAACTGGAGCACACCCAAAGCTGCACCAGTATCCAAGATCAAGTGCACAGACTCAAATTACGAGCAAAGGAGACTTCTGCAAAACCAATGGATTCTGCACAGTTTCACTGCTGCATATTTTCATGTTGACAAAATGCAATATTTATCCTAACACAAAGATAAGGTTCATAAAACACTAATAGCATTGTCTTTTCTGGTAGAGCCTACATATAAAACCTGAGATTAAAGTTCCTGAACATTAAAACAAACCACTGAAATAAACACAACTGCTGCAGAAGCAATGTCACATTTCAATCCAGACTGTCATAAACACAAAGCATGTAGGAGTGCTGTTGGAAAATAAGTAATACCATGTCCAGGTGGCTCTACTGAATGCCAGGTATTTTTCTGAGTATTCTTTTTTAATCTGACCTTAAAAAAAGTCTGGAGAAAGCCATTTCAGAATTTTTCTTCAACATTTATCTCAAAAATGGGCCATTTGATTCGTGAACATCTCTAATGTATATCATCAGTGACTGAAGGAGTTTTTTTATATGATTTTTGACAATTTAACAAGTCCTCCTGACAAATTAAATGGTTGTGTTGACAACTTAACTGTACTGCCAATCAATATTTTCAATTACTTTCATTGTCATTCAGAAAAAATACAACACGAGGTCATATAGTGGTAAAACCAAGTAAAGAAAATAAAATGATGCAGAGCTGGGGGGGAGAAGGGCACTGAGAGGGGACTGAAACTTTGAGACACAACATGCAATTTAAACATTCTTTGTTTTTCAGGGAAAAGGTTAGGTGTTTCAGACTAACTTCTTTAATTTTAGACCTTGGTGACATCTCACTGCAAATACAACATGATTTCCTTTAATCCCATAAGATATTTAAAAATCATTAAATTTGAGGTGCTACCACATGGCACTTTCAGTGAAATTTATTCTATCACTTCACACCATAACTTCCACATGTTTAACTACTAAACCAGCCCTATAGAAGGTAGATGTGAGGGCATTTCAAGAGCCGTGGGTCAGCTACAGATTTCTTAAGTTAGACTGTCAGGACAGAGTCCTGACAAACACGGCTCTGTGATAGAGAAAGCACTGTATTTTCAAACATCGGTACCACAGTGAAGAAATACTTCCTGCATTTTGGACTACAATGACAAACTACTTACTGTAGCTCTGTTGGGAAATTAATGCATAGTGGCAACTAATTTTTACACAAAAAGTTTATACAAAATCTGTAGCAATCCATTCTTGGTATAAAAATATACATTAATTCAATGACCAAGAAATTCAATTTACTTTGTGAATTTCCCTTTTCCTTACCACAATGGTGAATTAAACTAAATTATTATTTTAAAAATAACATTTAAAAAAAAGGCAGTTTAATTACAAATCTCTTTCATCCCAAGATATGAATACAGGATACAGGCATGAAAGCTAAGTGTCAGCAGTTACCAGAATCTTAACATTTTCTGGCTCACCAGTTTAAGGTATGCAGAAGGAAATTTGCTCACACATGCAAGGGGAACCTGATCTTTTTGTGCTCTGCATCCATAGCTGCTGCAGACTGGAACAGAGGAAAGTGGCAGCAAAGGAAAGGACAGACACTGGTAGATAGCCCAAAATGAGCAGAGAAGAACATGCATTTAAAAATATGTGCAGGGAAACCTACTCTTAGAGGTAACACAAAACAAAACCGAAAAAAACCAACAACAACAACAAAGAGTCATGTGAGAACAGTTCTTGTTGGAAACTGAAGTGATGAAGGTAACATGTAGATAAATGTCTGGAAGTTGTTATGAAGAAAAGTGACTGAGAAGAAAAGTATGTATGAAGGTGAGTCTGGTTTTCAGTTAATCCAAGCATAAACCTTTTAAAGGTGAACACCCCAAAATCAATAGTCATTTTAGAAGCAAAGTACTGCATATATTACCTATATTGTGAGACACCAGATAATCCTCTCTGTGTGAGCCTAATATCGTTCTATTTTTGTCAGAATTCCTCTCTTAGAAAAAGAGCTATGATAGAGATATTTACTAATATTCATCTAAGCCCTCCTTGTTTAAAGGATTCAAGAAGTCCAGGACTATTAAAAAACGTTACCAACAAGATAAGTAAGATGATATTGCTGGTCACTCCATTTACAGATCCTGCTTCTCCTGCTATTAAAAACCAATTTCTTTTTCACTGTCATATGGGGGAGGAAGAGTGGGAGAAGCTTTTCAAGCAGTTTTGTATCTCATAGTCCAGACCTGAGAAGTAATCAGGCAGAGACAGGAAAGATGGTTTTATCCCTACAAGATATCTGGAAAAAGGCATACTGATATAGTGGTTAAATGTTGCAAAGAACTACAGTATTTCTGGCAAAAATCCAAACAAGTCTTTGCCCACAAAGAAGACTTGAAAATTAAGAAAGCAATCACAAAATATTGCTACTGACCAATTTACAGCAACTCCTTTAAGTTCACTTCTAGCATTTTAAGCAAATTTTAAACTAAGTATTTTCTGCTTTATCCTAATGTTTTTTTTTCTATTCCCTTTCAACTCTGAGACCAGTTTTAATATTGTCATAATTTACATATTTACATATTTATAACAAGTTATATACCCAGGACATGGTTTCAGCTAGCAAAGGCAAGCATTGCCAATTCCTCTCTTTCTTTTAGCAACTATTTTCAACAAAGAAAAATCACAAGTGCTGTACTTAAAAATAAAGAAAAAAATAAAAAGAAAAGAAAAGAAAAAAAAGAAAGAGGTGTTACATCATCAAGTCTTGATCACTGCAAGATGTGTTTTTTCTATTCAGGTCAATAAGCTTCCAAAGCTACCAATACAAAGAAACTTTGGTGCAACAAGAAAAGAAATAAAGAGTCTTGTGCAGAAGCAGAATACAGAATACAGAAGTTTATGTGAAAAGACTGACTTCTTGAGGCAGATTCCATTGCTTGTGTTGCTGCAAAACCAATGGATTCTGCACAGTTCTGTTAACCATCAGCAATTATCTTCCTGTCAAAGCTAAAGGTAACAAATTTCCCCATATCCAGCAAGGCTATATCATCAACCGGACACCAGCATCATTTGACGGAAACTAAATCACGACACCAGCCAAGAGCTCTGACAGACAAATGTGCTGCCTCCGAAAATCTAGGCCTATCACTCACAGGAGTAAAAAAGGTTCTCTCAGCTGGTCTTTCTGAAGAGAGATTAAATGTTGTAGATTCTATAAGTACAGTACCAAGAAAATCCTAAACATGAGAATTATTAATGGACTTTTCTACTGGTCTTTTTAATCTTTTGCCAGCATATGTTCATCTATTTTACCTTGGTCTGTCTTGTTTCCTGATGGACATAAAAGGCAGAAACCATGCATTATCCTAGTCTTAATCAGAGACAGCAGCACAAGAACAATGTACCTCTACCTATCACTTGGATAACACTTTAGCACTAGCTGTTCTTCTATAATGAAGACTGTGTAATAAAAGATACCTCTAATGCATCCTGTCCTTATGCTTAACAATAACATTCATTTCATGATATTCTACATAATGGGAATACCAGTTCTTAGCCTGCTCAGTAACAAAGTACTGCATTATCACAATGCAATTGCAGTTTGGCTGGAATTTCCTGATAATCTCTGGCAGGAACTCACATTCTTTTCCCCAAAGGGACATACAGTACAGTAGATCAGCCTGTAACTGCAAACCTACAATTGGAGTACGGCTATCTTTAACCTATGTAATATCCAAGGCATAAAAAGTATGATGCTTTGTAAAGTGGTGCTTTATATTGCTAAATACAAATAAAAGAACCTCCATTGACAGGTCAGTGAGATATTTTTTATACAGGATCTGGTGTCACATTAAAGGTAATCATAGACACAATTATCTGGTGGAAATTCCAGCGGAAAGCCTGCTAGGGGGACTTGCTGTCTGAGGGGATTGATAGTGCCAGAAAATGCTTGTCACCTCTTGGTCACAGGTTCAAATGTGGGCCAGGCTGGTTGTGACCTGAAGCTGTTACTGCTTGACAGCTGTTCAGTGACCTGTGCGAAACGAGCGGATCCAAACCAACACCTTTGGGTGATGTCCATCCCCATGGAACAAACAGCTGCAGCAAATATCGCCTGCAAGCATCTGAAGAGCTTCCAGCAGCTTGAGGAACTGTAAGGACATTGTTCCCAGGGGCACTGATTCCAAGCAGTGCCATATATACACATCCTGGTTTGGAAAGGCTCACGCATCCTACATTTCATAAGACTGGATGTTTTGGCTCAGTGAGGCTGCTTTCCAGTAAAACAAATGTTTCCCTAAAAAAAAAAAAAACACCAAAAAATAATAAAAAAACCACACATACAGAACACACTGGGAAATTTGCAAATTCGGTTTCAAACTCTAGACTGTATTTATTATAAGTGTTGAAAATTCACACACAGAAGAGTACATAAAAACTAAAAGATCAGTTTAAAAGAGTACTTTCAGTTTCTTACCTTTTATTTTAAATTTTCAAGTATTCTGCCAAACTGGCAGATTCTATATAAAGAGGAAGAACAGAGAGAACCGTAAGTGAGAAACAGTATAATAAAAAGAGAAGCAAGAGAGAACTTTAACTGCTTCATGCTAATACCTTCTATACTAAATATAAGACAATAAATTTAGTAATTTTTCCCCACTTAGGAAGACTAGGATTCAATGGAAATCATAAAAGAAATATAATTCATTTGTTTCTGTATTGAAATCAAAATTTTTATCCTGAAGAAAGACATTCAATATCTTTTTTCCTTTCCTTTTCTCCTTGATGCCTCTCACATAAAGAAGAAAAAAGGACTATTTATTCTAAGATTAATAGAACACACAAAATATGGATACGGCAGCATGAAAGTGACCAAAACTCCAAGAGTCTACTTTTCTGTAAATTTAGAGCTCATGAGATACTGAAAATACCAAACATCTTCTGAAGCCTGGGATCCAAAAAAGGATTCTCTTAATTAAGCTTCATATGGGTTTCCAATTAATTAGAACATGCAGCAAACGTGAGATCAGGTACTAGGCATTTACTGAAAGTTCTTAATTACTAGTAGTATAAGCTAGCTCTGATTAACCCATATACTGGATGGATGAACCCATACTGCTGCACAGTTTTAGAAACAGAAAAGCTAGCAGCTATTCATCTGGAGAAATTAGGTATTTAACAGCTAGATAATTCATTATTAAAGCATTTAAACCAAAGAAAGAGCTAACGTGGGTAAGTGACGAAAATTCTTAGCTTGACTCTACTTTTCACCTCAGTATGATACAGTCTACTCATTCATTCTACCTCAAAGTGACACTTGTGAAACACTACGTTTTAATTAGGATGCTTTATAATATGGAACAAAAAGTACTGAAATGAAACACATAATTAAAACACATGTCATTCTGAATAATTTTCATTTATATCACAATACACCAGTGCCATGACACCGTTGCTACAGGCTCTGAGTGCTACCGAGGACATATTTACCTACCAGCAGGAAATCATCCAAGAGTGTTTGAAATCCTGGCTGTCCATATTTGTCTCTACTAATCCTATTAACACACTTGCCACTGACCTTGTTCGGGAAGGGCCCTACATTCAGTCTAAGACTACTGTCAGTACCTCTCCCCTCTTCTGCATATTGATTAGTGCACGGATGGAGATGGGGTCAAGAAAAGAAAGGAAATAATATGAAACTACCAAATATTTCAGCCTGTCACAGCATAGTAACTGAAATATGCTTTTTTTTTTTTTCCTTTACAAATTAATGTTTCTGTTACAAACCATTGAAGGAAGTTTATAATACCAATAACACCTGAGAAATCAGTCACTACGGTAGTTAATGACTGGTTTGGTAGATTGTTAACTGCCCTTAACTTCCCATGAGTGGTTAACTAACAAACCAGTCATTACCTACTTCATGGGGATTAGAGGTTAAACATAAACTTGATTACAAGCTATAAATGTGAATAATTTGAAATGTTACTGGTTATTACAAAAATATATGGTAATAATTTCCTCTTTAATGAAAGGAAGTATGTTTTTAGTGGTCCCTAGTTTCTTGTTGAGGCTTAGGAAAAGAGATCAGTGTGAGATTAACAGCTACATTCTTATGATGGGTATCTGGAGCTAGGTGGCAAAAATGAATACTCATGACCTATCTGTGTCATAAAAATATAAAAACATCATTCTACCTGTAAATAAACATGGGGTTTGTAGTATGCATCCTTAGTTTGGAATTGAAAATATTTGTGGCCAACAGATGCAGATTTCACATACACAAATATGGAGGAGAAGGGTAATCCTTTACTTGCACTGAGGGAATAACAAAAAATCTGAAGAATTCAAATATATGCAACCATTGGTCCAGAAAAATCTCACATGGCAAAATTATGAACAAGGTAATTAAATTAGGTAAATCTTAGTCTCAAAGTTTACAGAACTCAGGACTCAGATCACAGAACCAGGTTCAGAAACAGCTAAATTTCAAGAAGAAATAAAGTCTAGATGTCTAAGTATCTCAGTGTGAAGACCTGAAAGAATGCACCAGCTACTGACTGTGTCCCATGGTAGCAGTGTAAACTGAAGAAATGATACTGTACAGTGCCAGGCTGAGATTTCCAGAGCCATCTGGATTTTCAGAGACTATCAGAATGCCTTAAATAATTTGAAAGTGCTAAAAGGAGCCAAATCAAATGTGGGACAAGGAAATAATATTTTACACTTACTCAAATAAACTCGCATGGGAAATAACCATAATCAATGCAAATGAAAGAGTCTAAACAGCCACTAAAACTCCTGAACACAAGTCAGACAATGATCAGGGTAAGTAAATATGGAAAATTTTAAATCAAGAGGAATATTCACCTATCTCAGATTAAGGGAAGATAATAAAACAGTTACCCCATCCTGAAAATATAAGAATTAATAGAGGGGGGAAAAAAAGTCACTGGCTGCCATCACAATTGTTTATGTTCTTTAGAATTTGATACAAAATTGAAGTTACTGAGGGAACTGCTACTGGCATGTAGGGCTAGGAGGATCACAGGTTTTTTTATGTCTAAACATAAGCAATTAAAAGTATTTTACAGTCACAGAGAGAATGAGGGATCAAAGCTACACAGTTTAAAGATTAGCATGCATGAAGAAAAAGCATTGCTTCTTAAATAGAAAAGGCTGTCTCCTGTAAGAAAGCAGCTTCCCTTAACCTGCAGCTTTGATGTGATAGCTCACTATCAGCTGTCTTCTAATTTGAGGGTCAATCACCCGTAGCTCAATTTGATATGTTGTGACCCATAAAGTATTAAAAAAATATAGTGTTTCCTTTTGGGAAAACTATATTACTCAAGAATACTAGAAATATACAGTTGAACAGTAAAAGAAAGAAACTAACCCAATTTTTTTTATACACTTACTTTCATGGTTTCCTTCTTCATTAAGAGTCTCTTGCAACACTGAGATACTCTCATACTAAAAATGGACCATTACTGTAGTCACCTTCTCTTCCCAAAGCCCCAGTTTGGTTAATACTATATTAAACTATGTTTAATAATATTATAAGTGGTGAAGAATTTCCTCTAACAGGTGTGTGAACCCAAAGTAAAAACATGGTTTCAATAATATACTCTGTAGTTATATTGAACATAGACTGGTGCTTTCTGCACTTGCAATTAAAATGTTTCAACATAGAGAGGGTACAGCTCTATGTGTACCATACTAATAAACTCTAAATAGCATTAAGTGTCACATATACAGGCCACCAACTTCACAGCTCCATTTCAGCAACAAAGCTCAGCATTTTTATGTTATGATTATTATACAATAAAGACAGGAATTTCTCAAACTGCTATTTGTGCAGCTATGACTCCATTTATACAGATTCTTAAACTTATCAAACTACTTTAAATCACTGGAACTGCTGCTACCTTCTGATCACTTCAGAAAGAAACACACAATGAAGCAATGGGTGCTGGCTCTCATCTGCAGGAAATCCTTCAAAAACACAAAGCTTTCAACAGCATCTTCCAAACCTGCATGGAAACTTCTGGCACGCTCATGTACAAACACTTACAGGACATTTGAAAACCGGGTATCAGGCGCTAGGAGCAGGCACATCCAGCCAACTCAGCCCTGGGTCACACTCACTCTGCCAGTCACACCCACTTGTTAGCAGAGACCCTTCAGTCTATCCAACTCCCCTTTAGTGGTTGCCAACACCAACCAGTCTATGTGTGCTACCTAAAAAAAGAAAGAAAAAAATTTTCAACCCTTTCTGGGGATTACTTCGTGTCCTTTCAGCAAGCACAGCACAGGGGACCAAACACAAGCGGGTGCTCTGCCACTCTCTAAACTGGTTCAGTTGAGAATTTGTCAGTCTGGTAAATCAGAAGGCCCATGAGGAGAGCCCAAAAGCAGAAGAGAGAACGTGGTGGCTCCAGTGGGCAGAGCCCAGGACTAGAAGGTGGCAGGAGGATGATCTGTGTCTCTGTGTCCCACTGACCTCTGCTCCCAGCATGCATCCCATCAGCACAGGGTCTTGGCACAACGCCTGGCGGGAACACCCAGACTACTTCTGGCACCCTCGCCCTCACACACTAAGAGAAGTCTTTCCTTCATAGAGAATTTTGACAGCCACACTTTATATGGAAAAATAACCTCAAATGAGATAAGACAAAAAAGCAGCCATGGAAGCAGGCATTTAACTACATATGAATTTTGAGTTGAACATCAATTTTCCAGCACACTGTAATTTTGTAAATTATTTAATAATGATTGAGAGTTTTCTCTAGAAGAAATATGAATCTAGAGTCAAAAATAAACCAAAGTTTCAGATACAGAAGATACTGAATGTGAGATTTCATTAAAATAAGTCTTTAATTCTGTCACAACGTATATTTTTTCTAATACTTAATGTAAATTATAAATAAGAAAACCCAAGTTAAACAAATATTTGGTAAATATTACCAAGAATATTTTCAGGTGTTGTGAGATTAGGATCAGTCGTCCCCCCCCCCCTTTTTCTTTTTTGTGGGTTATATGGGAGGGAAAGGATTAAGTGCACACGAGGTACTTGAAATATATACACAGCTCTTTAAAAAGCCAAAAATAAAAGCTTTTAAGATATACATTTTGGGGTCTAAAAGGAGAATTGATACAGAAAGCTAACCTGGCATGATTTTAGGGGATATATCTAAAAAGCCTAATCATTGATAATTCACAATTTGTGAGCCTGGTGGGATTTCATGCAGAGCACTAGCCTCACTAAGGTAATTGGTGCTATTGAAACAACACTGGCTCAGCAGCATGCTGCTTTCTTCCTCGCCTCTGGGCACAGGAAGGATCAATATTTGTTAGGATTGCTTCTTGTTCCAACAATGTAAGATTTACAATACTTGCTAGGATTCTCACTTTGTCTTCACACAACTCATCAGTGGAACCCAATTACTAACCTCAGACAAACAACATTAACATGAGCCTCTATGCTTCTTTATTGCCCTTCATCCAAGTCTCATTTCAGGGTCTTCAGGCAGTGCCACTATAACAGATACTACACTTTAAAGTGTGCTCCAAGGAATAAATTTTCAGTCTTTCATTACTCGTACCTTGATTTACTTCATATCATCTTGCCGCTATAGACAAAGATAACACACTGTAAATTACAGCCATCCTGTCTTGTAGTTTCAGAGGTAGGGGGAAGGCAGGGAGTGATGCTTTTGCACTACAATTAGCACCAGGCACCACAGCTTCATTGCTTTCACTACTAGTGACTGAAACTTGTTTTATCAGAGATGCAAAGACATTATTTCATATAAACTCATTTCCTAAATTGCTTTATATTTATTTCACACTCTGATAAATGAGAAACTCTTTGGTAAGAGAAAAATACATATTTTTATATTGTTTATTGCATTAACTTAGGGTACATAATCTCATTTAACTTTACTCATGGGGCTATTTCTGCAAATTTTTCAGTCCTGATGTCTTAATAGCACAGTGGCCTCTGATAGTTTGCAGTTCATTATGTTCTACTTCAAGCTCAATACACAAAAGCAAACCCCCAATCTGGATAATTCCGTTCCAAATGTTTCAACTATTAGTGCATAGTCGGCAATAGAAGGCTTGGAAAACAGTCATTGGAAAAATTCCTTCAAGTTAGCTGTTGCAGTACCCCCTTATTTGTCCTACAATTTCCTCCATCCTCCATCCTATTCCAGTGGCTGATAACTAAGAACATTAGTTTTATGCGACTTGTCAAGCTCAAATGAAAAGAGAGCTAACTTTAATGACACTGCAATTAATCGCCCCAATAGACAGACAGCTAAAAGACAAGATATTGACTTCATTAAGGATAATGTATTATGTCATTAAGTTGGTAGGGTCACCTTGTGTATCATATATGCTTGCTAATATATTGGCATTTTCCTCAAATAAGATAAATTCAGATATGAGTGATAAAGCTGATTAGAAAATGTTTAATCTAAAGAGGCTAGTTTCCTTATATTCCACTTTGCAGCCCCAGGTATAAGTGGAATAGTAAAGAGCCATTACAGATCCAGGTTTACCTCAAATAACAGGTCCTAGCAATTTACAACCTTTCTGGGTTTGTTTTTTGGGATTTTTGTGTGTCTTTTTCCCTACCCTTGAGCTCAGGTATTATTTGTGCAGATTGCATTTCAGATTTGTTTTTAAATGTATAATTGCCTGCAGTACATTTAAGGTTAAAATGACCACTGCATACTAAATTAGTACTTGTGCATGAGGACTTAACCCTTTACAAATCAGGAGTTAAAAATCAGTTTAATTTGAGAGATGTACTACAATAATTAAATATTATAAATCTGATCATTTCTTGTGATTAAGAAACTATTCTTTTTAGCCCCATATGAAGGCAGCTTTTTGGGGAAACAATGTTCAGGTTTTTTAAAGCCATATCATAGAGTAGTTCAAAAGATACATCTGAAAGCAATTTGTGCCACTTAATACTGCACAAATAAAATAGGTTTTGATATTCACTGTTTTCCTACTCATTTCCATAAGATGCTCAGGGTAAGAATGTTTCTCTCACCAGTAGTGTGTTCTCAGGTTTTAAAGTGAATAGAGAGTTGCTCATTTCATTACACTACACTAGTGACTATCTGCATATTGCAATTTTGTATATTACTTAATAACATAATTAAACCTAATGCACTGATAGAAAAGTGCTTTATACACATAGTCTGCTCATTCCAGTAACTGACTCAATAAACTGAAAAACAAAAATAAGCAGGGCACTGTTTATTTTAAAACCTCATCACTACAGGATTTTGCCATTCTGTTTAGATTTACATTTAGGAAAGACTTCTCAGATGCCAGACTTATTTATTCAGATCTGACCTAACACTCCATCTAAATCTTTTATAATCTTATTTACTATCACACTTGAATGATTTTTTAAAAATAAGTTTTATACTATGCATAAGACTGAGGTAAAGAAATCCACAGATTTGCTTTATTTACTGAGCAGTAAAGTGATATTTTAAAAGGAACATTATTGTTTGCCTGTTGCTATTAATTTATTTCATCAGTTCCTAAAGAATAAAAAATTATACTCTGGAGGAAAACAGTCTGTTAATGATGTTTGACTCAACACTTCTATAGGCAACAAACATGACCACCTTGAAAAGAACACAAGCTAATTAGCATCGCCTACAATTCCTGTTTCCAAACCATACTTTTTAACCTGCACACCCAATCTTTTCCAATATTTCCATTAAGGCTGTCAAAAGCAGAAGTTTGGGAACCTTTGCTTGTGACCTTGGCATTTCTTCTCAGGCTTAACGTATTGGCATTTTTTCCTCTGACTGCATCGCTTCTCATTTGTCATGATTATTGTTGAATTTTTCAACTGTCATTCCCGAACGTAAATCAATGGTTGTCGACTTCCCCTTTGTCATATCTGCACTGCCAACAGCCTTTCCCTTCTAAATGAGGCTTCCTCCCTTTCCATCCATTAAAAAAGGCCTGTCTTTTGGAGAAGTCAATCCTTTGTTAGGTCACTCCATTTATCATTCTTCCAATCAGTACCTGACATACTTATTCAGCCAGGTCTTCAACCACACAATCATTGTTCATTTTGGGGAGGGGGGTTGAGGGAGTGGGGAGGAGAAGGGGAGAGAGCGAGAAGGGGGTATTTTATTTATGCATGGGGTTTTTTGCCAATTCTCTTGACCAGTTTTTTATTTTTCAATGCCCTTGTTTCATTAGGGGTCCTTACTCACTTGAAGGAAATGCCAAATTCAGTAGAATAAAACACCCAACACCTCACCCCACACCTACAGGGAAAAGGGGGGAGAGAATGCCAAGAAAACATTTGGCTATATTAAGAATAAGAGAAACTAGATGAACAAGAAGAATCTAACATAACAAATTCAGTTTTGTTACAAATGAGGTCTAAAGAAAAAAAATATCACTTCTGTGTTAAAAAAATCCAAACACCTGGAACAGAAATAGTAATGCTTTGCATGACCTCTTTGACAAGGTTTAAGACTTATAAAATTGTATTACATAAAACCAGTATCTAAGCAGAATATTGGTTCATAGTGAGTTACAGAAGCCTTCAGGACATGACTGGTTCAATAAAGAAAAGGAAGTTAGTATCTGTTATTTATGCAGCTACAGTCATGTTTGGTTGAGCAAACTACTAGGGCTTTGACCCCCTCTACTAATATTTCAAACAGACCTGCAGATGATGTTATTAAGGTGCTTCTGTCATTAGTGGGTATCAGGTAGAAATGCCTGAAGTTTGCAAGACCTACTGACAAACCAAGTAGCTTTTCCTCCACATTATCTTATTACTATTTCCTGTCCCAGGCTAGAGATGAGTCGGTATCTAATACCAAGATCTATAAGGCCATGACAAGAGAGGAACTCTCTACATCACATTTCTAATACCCTTCACTACAGTAAATTAGTCCAGAAGTCCTATTCCAAAACTACTTCAACTACTAAAGCACTGTCCCATGTCATGTGTACATCCAGTCCTTCCCTACTAAATAACACAAATGGGAAAAAAGTGCATTGTTGTTATGCAAGGGAAATTTTTCCCAGAAATTAAAATGGAAAGATGCAAGTTCCTCCTCAGCATGGCAGAATGCTTTTATACCAGCTTACATACGTACATCTGACCAAACCCTAGCTGGATTAGCAAGAAAAACACAGGCTGGAGAACCCTAAACTGCACATCCATCTGATACAGGTTTAAGCACTGTGCAGACCTAATTTCATTAACATCCAGTACGTTTGTTAACCTGATCCTTTACCTCAGCTAGAAATACACAGTTTAGATATATCTTCTCTCATATTTAATGCAAAGGAAATACTGCAATACATGAAAATTCTAATAGGTGAAAAGCTAAATTTAGACGAACTAAGCAGTAGCCGTGCTGTGCTAAGATCTTACTAAGAGAAAGAGGTCTGCTGAAAAGCCTTCAAAACTCTGCTGCCTTCTAGATCATCATAGGTGGGACTGTTCTTGATAGTGTCTGGTTCCCTCCCAAAATCATAAAATACAGAACAATAAAGTTACCATGTCTATTGCTGCAATATCACATACTGCTGTTTTCTGCAAGTTTTATCTATAAAGACTGATATATTTAATCCCACAATAATGACACATATACACATATATATATGAATATATATAAAATTGGACACCAAAAGTAAAATACATAAAAACTTCAGAAGTGAGAGAAAAGAGGTCTCTGGGATGCATGATTTAAATTCCTTGATGTGTCACATATCTTAATTTGACCTGGAATCATTCAAAGAGAAGCTTTATCTTCTACTTCCTATTTGCAAGCAATTACATACTCCATAGGGTATTATGGAAATAAATTTTTCAAAATCATTTTGATGAAATTCATATGGGGATCTTGGGTGGGCAGATCAGCAGTAAAGCATAAAGAAATGGAAGGTCAGGGCACTTTCAACACTATAAAATTGACTTCTTACTTGCTAGGAGTTACCTGTTCCAAGGTGTAAGTTTTACTTTCTCCATGGAATTTATAAGGAAGAAAGAATTTTGCCTAGAAATAAGCAATATGCTCACATGGGACAACAACAAATATACAACATTTCTATCAAAATTATGTACATCATCATCTCTCCAAGTCCAGTTTACCACCAATTTCTGCATTTTAGGTGAACCTATATAAGTAGCTGAGTACTTCAGGATATGCTGCTTAATAATACTCTAACTCCATATAAAACCAGTATTATGAGACAAACAAGATCCCTTTTGGGTTTGAGGTGTTCCCTTACAAAAGACAGTCCAGTATTTGCTCCCCTTTATTTAGGCCCTACACGTTCATATGTTTGACCTCGCTGCAGAGAGGCAAAAGTGCTTTCCACACTGCTGTATTTTAAAACTTTACAAGGAGAATCATCCAGTAATAAAATCATTTGGGTTGGAGAAGACCACTAAGATCTAATGGTGGGGCACTGGAACAGCTCCCCAGGGAAGGGGCCATGGCTCCAAACCTGACAGAGTTCAAGGATTTGGACAATGCTCTTAGGCACATTGTGGGATTTTTGGGGCTATTCTGTGCCAAGGCCAGGAGTTGGACTTGATGATGCTTGTGAGTCCTTTCTAACTAAGCATATTCATAAACTTTCAAAGCCAATTTCCAAGCTACCAAAATACAGCCATCTAAGTGCTAACATTTATATTTCTCATTAAATCCATTTTATTATACCAATAACTACTAGAATTATATATGGTGTTCCAAACTTGTGATGAGAACAAACTTGATTTATTATTATTTCTATTCACCTTATACCTTGCTTAGTAAGACACTTTATTCAGATATTTCTGAGGTAACAAAGGCAAATGTTCTACTAATATATGTCATAGAAACTTTATTTATTTATTTTAGCTGCATATGATACGGGGTCATTTCCTTGTGGAAAGAATATAATACAGGAGATTCTGTTTTAAATCATATCATGTAATTCCCTTCTTGCCCAAGCAATGGATTTACAGATAACAGCAGGAATCTTCCAAAGGTGTAAAAAACCAGTGACCCTTCTGGAACTACAACATGACATAAAGAGGTATTATTTGCAAACCATTAGTATTAATACACAAAAAAATACTATATTGCAAGCAACGGCACAAAATTTTGAATGTCTAAGGAGTAAGGAAAACCAAGAGGTTATAGTTCTAGGTCTAACATCACAGGTTTGTGCCTAGAAAATAAAGCACTTTTTATTGTGTTCATTCTCTGATGTTAGGACTCCATCAACTAAAGAAGGGGAGAAATAAAGTATCTTACTTGGCAAGCAAAAAATCCTATTCAAACACTCAAACACAAAGGAGTGTTGTGAGAGTTTTTTTGTTTGGTTTGGGGTTTTGTTTTTGTTTTTTTTTTTATTTCTTATTTTGTCCAAGTAGAGAGTTTTATCATTCATGCATTTGTTTAGGCTATATATATACATATATGTATGTATTGAAATGTACTCATATGTACTGGCAACAGACACTATAGGAAAATTACCTGGATTAAAAAAAATACAATCTGAAACATGATTTAGAAGCTCATAAAATATCAAAACATAAAAGGTATGGATTACTGCAAAATCCTCATTTATTTAGTTTTGTAATTTTATATTAGATGCTAATGAGAGAAGGGAGGACTGAACATTCTTATTTGCTTTTTTCATTATGTTTTTCAAAATTGCACCCATAAAGAAAGAAAATTCCCTTTCCTTTAGGTCCAGCATGAAGAATCTTTAAAAGCTGAACCACCATTTATCCCGCAAAGCAAATACATTCAGTGTTTAATGCATAAAATATAGAAATTAACATGTTGATTCTCAAATGCAAACTACTATCTTTCAATAGAGCATTTTAAAATATGTTTAAAATGCCTAGCAACACTCTAGATTTTTCTGTTGTGCTAAAATATTCTCAATTTTCTGCTGTTGTTTCAACAAAGGACTAGTAATGTAACACTTGTAACATTTTAACTGGGGCCTTCTGCTCCAGGATGCAATAAATTCTCAGAAACATGATATTCAACAAAAGAAGCAAGTATGCTATGGGAGTAACCAATTATATGGGGGGTTAATCTTTGTATTATAATCACAACGTAATTGTTTTCCATTACTTAGATATATGTTTGTGGATAGAAAATGAATTCTCCCATTCAACACAGTGCAACAGAAATAAAACATATAATATTGTATGGACAGACATATTGAAAAGCCCATATTTGAATTAGACTGTTGCTATAAATGACATTTTGACCCAAAATCTAGAAGTGCGTTTCACCAAAAACTATGACCTTAGTTTCCTTTTCTGTTTCCCAAGAGAACTGCTAACTTGCATTTTATTTCCAAATAGCCTTGGTAGCAATCAGAACAAATTCTGTGAAACTACATCCAGAAACTTAATTGCATTTTATATCTTCTGTCAGAATTATAAACTGAGTTAAATGCTGAAACGTATTGAAATCTACCTAACAATATTTCCTTGCAGCTTCCATTTCACTCAGTTATGTTTCAACTTGTATTCCAAAACATCTTTAACATTCAGTGTGCATTTTTTGAATGCTGGTGCACAAGCTGTATCTTGCTTTTTACCTGCATTTTTTTCTACTGGACATTATTTCTTCAGTTACATTTTAAAAACCCACTGAAGATTATGGTATGGACTGTGTTTCTAATGTCTTCATCAAACAGTAGCTATGAAGCAGAGTGCCTTTTAATACATTATCCTATACCAAATATATATATATATGTATATAATTTACATAAAGATTTTTAAAATTTTTATATTTTATTCTGCTCCCCATTTTTCCTTAAAAGACATTTGTAACAAATTATAACAGGAAAATATACTTCAAAATTACTGATTTTTAACACTTGTATTGATAGTTATTCAGGGAGTTTTTCCTGCAAAATATAAATAAAGTTCCCAGATTTGTGGAAAACCTTTAAAATCTATGAGTGCTGCAATTTGCGTGGCACTGCATTAGCACCAGGTATAAATCGTAATGATGTACAGCCAAATGAATCTCAATATTTAAAAAAAATTCAAGGAAAAACTGTTTGGTTAGGTTGATAATCCAATTTATAAGCCAATATCTTATAAAGAGCTAAAAAAGAGACCTCTGAGACAACTACTTTTGGTTGAAACACCAAGTTCTTCCAATGCTTACAGGGACAAAGCTGCTTCTGTAACAAAACCATTCTGCCTCTCAGCGAAGCAATGGGCAATACAGTTACACAAGAGGGAAGTGAAGGGAAGGTCACAGGGCTATGTGGTACATTTAAAAATGCCAGAAATAAATGCTGATCATCTTGTATTTCTTTTTCAAAAAAGCCTCTAATCAGTTCTAAATTTCTTAGACAGTTTGCTTTCTTGCTGCACCTAGAAATGTGTCATTTGTCTATTAAAAAACATAACAGCTCACCACCCCTCCTCACTGGCTTTCATTGGCCTCTCTTTTTTTCCCGTTTAATGTCTCTAACTTCATGCCATGTTCTTTTCCTCTTTCAGCACGGCTGAGCAAGGCTGACAGGCGGATTCCTTTGCTTTTCAGGGTATTAAAGCCACTTTCCCGCTCTGACAGCCTGTTCTACTCTGCCACCTTATAGCTCTGGCTTCACACTTCTCTGGGCAGCCACTGCTTCTTGACAGACCACTGTCACTTCCCATCATCCTCTCTGTATATCCTGTTCTCTCCCCCTCAGCACGCATCCCGACTTTCCAACCAATGCAATTATTTTTTTTGACAAGCCATCCATCAGCTTTAACTTTAAAAGCACTTTCCGCTGATATCCATTGTTAAATCCCTTGCTTTTTATGGAGCTTGCATGAGAGAATATGATATCAGACATTCAAACTACCAAACCATGTAAATTTACTTTGTTCTCAGCTATGTTTCCAATTTCACGTCCAATTTTTCGGTACATTATGCGTAGTTGTTGTGCTTAATATGATGTTGTCAAATCCCATTAAAGTTCACTGCATTGCACGGCTTTAAAAACAGGTTACAATTTGCATTCTATAAAGAAAGGAAGGAGTGCAGTCTGAAGTCAAGCTGAATCTTATTAAAATTATCTGTTCAATTGTTACATTTGTAGATGGAGTAATTTTGAGGCATTAGCTGAGACACATATGAAAATGTCAGTGTGCCAACTAATGACAATGAAAGCAAAAGGAATATATCTGTGAAACTCAATAAAGCTCCTTTGCTGGTGACATAAATTTGATGATAATCCGAGGAAATGAATAAGGGACCATCCAGTTTGAATAGGAATTACCTTTTCTATTAAATCACTTTGCTGTATTTCCACTTGGCCTACATCTTGGTCCTATGCCACAATGAGTCTCTCTCAGTGGACTTAAAAAAAAAATCCCCACAGGACTAACATTCTCTGGAGGACTATCTTTAGTCTAAGCCTCATAACCAATTTCAGAAAAAACACACTTAAAAACCAAGGAAAGAATTAGTCTTCCCTCCCCTCTTTTCTGCATATAAGTGCAGATGAAATGATTTGCTAATGTACTATATGCAGACATGTTCAGTGGTCAACACCACTGTGCTCCCTACGCAGGATCTTGGGCACAAAATCTTGCATTCTAATATAAAGGAAGAGAAACCTATATAGACACCAGTACAAAGTAAAAGTTCAAAAGTGCTCAAGGGCTAGGAACACAAAGATTCATAAGAAAGTCAAAAATTTTAATGGCATATTTTAATATAGTATCTCACAGTCTTTAAATCCTACCCTTGGCAACTGGTGGCGTGGCTTTTTCTTAGAGCAGGACATGAGACAGTCTGTGATATGTAATGCTTCTGCAAGTATCATTCAGTTACCACTGTGTATGTTCTGTGACTCAATACAATTAAAACCTATAAGTATGCAAGCACAGTATGTAGCTTAAGTTACATCCCTGAAGTTACTCTTTGACTACAAAAAGAAAGAAATAAACCTGTTTGGCATGTCTAAGCTCTTACCCTCAGGTGAAATCTTTTCAGATTCACCCTGCCATTTCTCAAAAGGCATGTTAAGAGGTAAAGTTCAGACTTCTACAACCTATTTAAAGCAAAGAGGCAAGGACAAGACTAAAGGAATTGAGCAACAGCTACTCAGCCAATAGCCACCACACAGACACTTTACAATGAAACAATATCCAAATGGTCCCCAACAAAAGTGAACAAAAAATACTTGCTCATGTAGAAGTGCTAATCTGATTAAGAATTACCATGATTTATCTTTTCCAGATCTATATAAATTTATTTTGAACAGTTTTTCTGTGACTTTGAACAGAAGCGGGTGAAAAGTTACTCCTTGCACCCATCCTCCTAATCATGTTTCTCCAAATAACAATTCGTCCCATTTTGAATTTCACACAATTAATTTCCAAGTTTCTTTAACATTATTAGAGGCCTTCAAAACCTCTGAACCTCTTATCCCTCTATTTTTCAGCTACAATCAAATATTACATTACCTGCCAGCTGGCTGTACTTCCTCAGTCCAACTCACTCTATATCATCCATTTTGGATCAGGTTTTCAAGGAAAATATGACCACTGGAGAGCATTTAGGGTAATAATTTTACACCTTCATCACTGAGCTACTCTGCCCAAATTTCTCCACCCTTCTTTCAATTCAGTAAATTTTCCAAAATTTTTCAAGGACTTGGAGAGAAACATGTAATTCAACAAAGGCAAGTGTAAGGTCCTGGACCTAGGAAGGAATAAGCCCAGGTACCAGAACAGGTTGACCTCCTAGAGAGGAGCTCAGCAGAGGAGCTGGGAGTCTTGGCTGATGACAGCTGATTATGTGCCAGCAGTGTCCTTGCTGCCAGGAGGGCCAATGGGATTCTGGGGTGCATGGGGAAGAGTGAAGCCAACAGATGTGATCTTCCCCTCTACTTGGCCTTAGTGAGGTCACATCAGGAGTGCTGTGTTCAATTCTAGTCTCAACAGGTCAAGGAGCTACTGGAAAAGGGTGCAGCAGAGGCCACAAAGATGATTTTGGGGTCTGGAGCATCTCTCTGATGAGGAGAGACTGCAGGAGCTGGGCCTGTTTAGTCTGGAGAAGACAGAGGAGATCTCATCAATCCATACAAACATCTCAAAGGTGGGTGTTGGGGGGATGCTGCCAGACTTATTCATGATGCCCAAAAACAGGACAAGAAGCAATGGCCATAAACTAAAACACAAGAAGTTCCACCTCAAGGGGAGGAACAGCTTCTTTATGTGGAGGTTGGAAGAGGCTGCCCAGGGAGAGCAAGGACGCACCTCTGGACAAATTCCAAATGCACCTGGATGGCTCCTGTGTCACCTGATTTACGTGACCTGCTTTGGCAGGAGAGCTGGACTGGATGATCTCAAAGGGTCCTTTCCAACCCTAAAGATCCCAGGATTCCTTAATTTTTAAAGTTTTAAATTTTTTAGTTTTAAAATAATGAAGATCACACCAATAAAATAGGGTATGTGTCAGTGTCATTTAACAAAAAGCAGCAAAAGCATAAATAAGCTGAAGGACACAACAGTTATATTCATTCTAGGTGAATAAAACATTCTTATTTTCATGTCATATTTAAGAAATTGAAGAATGTAGTTCTGACCAAAGCAACCCAAAGATACTATTCCTTCTTTAAATCTCTAAGGTGAACTACTGATGTTACCATCAACAGTTTGCACCTCAGCATAAACAAATTTTTCTACCTTTTGAGTTCATGTAGTTGAATTATGTACAGCCAGTTCTTTCAAACTTTCACTGCAACAATAGATATTATGTAGAAGAGTACATATACAATTTAACAAGACAAATATAAATCTTCTTCCCTTTCAAGCTGTGGGGTAAGAAACAGGTACAGATATTAAAACCTCTGTGAGTTCCACTGAGAAGCTTAATAAAGCTTGTTCCAGAGAACCTCACTATTTCTGAACCATGTTTGCATCTGGACTTCCTGTACGAATTCAGACTTCCCAGGAGGCAATTTCAGCACAGCAGTCTGTAAACCAGTATAACCTATGTGAATCTGTGAAGTCAACTTTCATGATAAAGGAAGAACAGAATTTGAGAATTTGCATGTCCTCTGCAGTTAACGACAGTTTTACCATATCTTCTCTGCTTTGGTGTTAATGCTTTTTAAACATTACATCCTTTTTTTACCAGAAAATCACCAAGAGAAATAACTGCACAATTTACCAATAAAGGAGAATTAAGAGGATCACTTGTCTTCCCATTTTAACCATCTTGCTAATAATCTGCTTTCCAGTAAACATGTCTCAAAGATATCATCATTAAAAAA
Organism: Chloebia gouldiae; assembly: GCA_003676055.1. Lineage (NCBI taxonomy): Eukaryota > Metazoa > Chordata > Aves > Passeriformes > Passeridae > Chloebia > Chloebia gouldiae. The sequence continues at coordinate 7,654,477 of QUSF01000014.1, read as the reverse complement.
ATAAACCCACTAATCTACAACTGCTTTTGCTCTTTGTATCTCATATTAATTTATATCAAGGCCATCATAGATTTAAAAAATTAAATATATATATACACACACACACGCACAGTACTTTTCACAGGGTCATTAGTTAATAACAACATAAATGTAACAACATAAATCCAGTGGTACCTCCTTTAAATCCATCTCTCACACACTTCCAAGGTAAATGATCCTGTTTAGGTATTAAATACTGCTAGAAATGTTTATAATATTTTGCTATTTCCTCTGACTACCACATAGAAACATTATGGTCTGTCAATGCTTAAAAGCAAACTAATATTGATGTTGTCCCCTCATCTGAAGGGTGGGGGATTTTTGTTGGGTTTGGGGGTGGGGTGGGTAGTAGGGGCAGGGGCTGTTTTTACAGTTCATGAAGATTTTTACAGTTCATTGGTCCAAAGGGAAAGTAAATTTCAATAAACCCTACAAGTCATTCTAGAGAATGCTAAACATAAAGCAAATGACCAAGGTGGGGGGGGGGGAAGGGGGAGAAAGAAGGTTGACTTAGAGGAAAATGTCTTGGTTTTTTCATAGAATTGCTTTAAATCTCGGAGTTTGATAAACACTCAACCCTAGAACTCTACCCACCATTCCAATCTTCATAATTAAAACTTTGAGGCTTTACATATCCTGAAAGACTCAGAAATCACGGAATCAGACCAGTTTGGTTTGGAAGGCACAATAGTCCAGTCTATTCCATTCTATGTCCCTTGCAATAAGCAGAGACAGCTCAACGAGGTCAGGTCACCCACATCCCCATCCAAGCTCACTTGGAATGTGCCCAGGGATAGGGCCTCTACCACCTCTTGAGAAAACCTGTTCCAGTGCATCACCCTCAGAGTAACAAGCTCCTCCTATTATCAAATCTAAACCTACCCTCTTTTCACTTTCAGCCTTGTTCTACAACATGCCCTTGTGAAAAGTCCCTCCCCAGCCTTCTTGTAAGCACCTTTAGGTACTGCAAGATTGTCTAAAAGGTCTCTGCCGACCCTCCTCCTCTCCAGCCTGAAGAACAAAAGCTCTCTTAGCCTGTCCTCATAGGACAGCTTCTCTAGTCCTCTGACCTTATTTTCCCAAGAGCAGACAAAGTTTATTCTCTCCTGAAGGTGAGAAAGATTTTACAAATACACTATGGCTGGAGTAACCAAATTTTTAATAGCAGTTTAAGTTCCAGTCTATCTTAAAAGGAGGACAGAGATTTCTGTGAAGTGAATCAGACTGACAATGCATATGGAAATGCTAGAAAAAAGTGAAATGAGTTCATATCATGAAACAGACATGCATTTGCACTTCACATATAGTGATTTTAACCCATTTTCAGATTAAAGGCAATGAATAGCAGCCATCACTTAGAATGCTAGAAAGAACACTGCTCATAAAACTGCACCCTTTTCATCACTGGTGATGCTCTAAAGGCAGAGTAAACAATAAACTGGAATTACAAAGACTGATGTTCTTTTAGTTCCTGCCACTTATTCTGGAGATTAAATTCACACATGTATCAGCAGAAAGATGGTGACAATGACTTCCAACATACTGATAAAGAATGATGCCTTCTTACTACCAGAACTTTCCCAAATTTCACAATAGCCTATAACTATGGGTTACATTATTGCTCTAAACATTATTTCTCCCACCATTAGAGAAAAAAAAAATCTACCTTTCTGCTCATACAGAAGCCATGTTCTACTTCAAACACATTACATTTTCAAGAGCACTGAATTAACTGATCAAGTGCAAGAGACACCTCCAGTTACCCCAACATTCTCACTGGAACTTGCCACAGTTTCCTAAATGTCTTACTTCAAAGTGATTGAATGACAACATGTTTGTATCCTCTGTTAACCTAGCCTAGCTTCAAGGTAAAACACATATAGGAAAAGGAGCAGAATTGGGAATGCATGCACACAGTAGTCTGGTAAAATATTGAATTTTTATAATTTTTTTTTTATTAATAAAAGCAAAAATGCCAAGATGTTGGCATTCTGCTGGTATTCTTTCATTGTCTGATATGCATTGTTTGTAGAACATTAAAAAAAAATTAGAGCCATTTCAAAATGCAAAGAATACTCAGCATCTCAAAGACTGATACATCAAAGAACATTATTACAGCATTAGGAAAACTCCATGGATCTCATGTATGAATGAACACAGACTAAAGGAAGATTCTGCATAAAAGTTGCTACCCTCATTGAACAGTAATATTTTCAGATGGCAAATATACAGAAGCAGCACTATCAGCCATGAACTAAGAACATAATGCTAGTTTGGTTTTGCACTATTTCTTTGATCTCGCTTAATTTTTTTCATATTTTATTCATTTTTATTTTTTACCAAAAGGTGCAACTTCAGCTTAGCATGATTACTCAACTATCAACATGACAGTAGATTAAGCCTTAGATACAGTTTCCACAATTTTACTTAATATAGAAACTATATGTTTATTGTATCTTTTTTTAACCATTCATACACTAACACAAGCATCCAAATAGGAATAAATAGTAATTTAGGATTCTGTTTTTCATCATCAAAAAGGTAAAATGGCTTTTTGCTCACATCCAAACAGTGACTGCATTTTCCCTTCCTCATTTATCCTATTTTCTAACTGCTAAAAAGAAATATCAACTTCTTCAGTGCTAGCAATTTTGCTTAACTTACTTAAGAATAAAGATTCAAAGCTCTGAGCCTCTGCCTTTACCACCATCAATTCTAGTCCCACCTGAAATGTAAAATACTAAAGTGATTGTGGTGAATTTCTGGGAGTCAATCTTTCTGGCTGAATGGTTGTCTTCTTGATGTAGAATGGCAGTTGTCCCTGAGGAGAAGGGTAATAGTAGGATTTTGTCTTTTCCTTTAAGTCAGACTAACCACATAGTGCTGCTGAGTCAGCCACACCTGCAAGCAGAAGGCAATCATAACCTTCTTGATCAAGTCTACCTTTCCCAGGAGCGCAGCTGGGCACAAAATAACAGCTAATATCACTGAAGTGATGTTCTGGGTTGAATATATTAGGAGATCAACCCAATATTTTTCTAACAGCAGAACATTACAGTTTAAGATGAAAGAGACAGAAAGGCTACCACACTAGAAAAACAAACCAAAACAACCAATAAGCCTAATGCAAGTGTACTTAAAATGTACTGCAATATTCTGCCTCAAGTTACAGAGAAGCTGTGAATGTTGATAAATAAATTATCTTAATAGAGGTCTGCCATTTTTAATAGCAGGCAATAGAGAATGCATGATCCTGTGTGGAGTAAGGGATTTCTTGCATTGTATATATGCAGGTATACATTATATATATTAAAAAAATAGATCAGCTATGCTTTTTAGATACATGGTTCACTTGATTGATCATCATTTCTACACTGGCTGTAAACTTTGCAGTAAGCAACTATACCCGTTTGGAGGCCAAGCCTCTGAAATACATCGCACTAGGGCTGTTAGGTTTATCCTACTGTCATAGCAACTGCAGCCAGAATATAAAGAGCTTCTCCAAGAGGCAACTTTACATAAGGTCAGTAAATCCCCTGACAAAAATTTCATATAGTGATCAGTCTTAGACATACAGCCAAATCTTTGTTATCTTCATAATCCTTAGGCAAAAAAAAAAAAAATAAAAACTAATGACAATCACAGGCAACATATTAAATGGCAGTATTTTCAGCACAGCTGGGATTCCATTCCATAAATAATTTTTAAACTATTACCCAACAACATATTGCGATAATGAGCTGACAAAGTCTTGCTCAATAAGCAGTTACCAGCATGGTTTTGCTACTAGGGATAAAAGATTTTCTTTCTAAAAAAGATTTTTCTTTTCTAAATGCCTACAGTGACTTTTCAGGTGCTTCTATAAACACGTCACTGTCACTTACAATCAGTGGATCCTTCCTTTTGTTGAAAGTTAAAATTAATAAAATTTTGAGAATCAAAATAGCAACAATTACTATAATCAGACTCTTCCATACTTTATAACAGTACTACCATACAGCACAAATGGTCTTATTCAGCAAAAGGAGAAGCTTTCAAAAATTATATCAGAACACTTTGTAAATTATTGTGCACTACTTCATTGGAAAATTCTATTTTTTTTCTAACAAAAATGCTATCAAAGAAAAGTTTAAGTTTAATCCTAATCCTATGACAAATAACTATGCAAAAAATTACAGGTTCATTCAATAGGTCTTCTACCCATGTTTCCTTGCAATTCTGCATTCTTGGTTCCTCATGGGCTTTTTGATCTGAAAAATACTAAATTAAAGGGTGGACATAAAGCATTAAACAAATATAAATAATTTACTTCTTCCTCATCAAGAATATGAGATTTAAAGGATCCATGTCCAACACTTCATAACAAGCAGGACTCCAGAATTGTGCTTCATAGTGAAATAATGAAAGAAAAATATTTAGCATTTTAATCAGTTTCCTATATTACACAAAATTTGTTTTAAATATTCACTTCTGTACTGAACAGAAGGAAACACACAAAGTGCCCACCTAAAAACCAATGACCCTCAAACAGCTGCTTGCATTTAAATTTGCCCTCACAGTCTGAACATTAGAACCATATCCCATGAATGCTTTTAACCAATTGAAGCCTTGAAACAATGACCAAAAAAACAATTGAAAGAACCTGGGACAATTATAGAAAACAAATTACTTGTGTTTTCAAAGCAGATGTGTGATACCTAGAAAGTGAAACAAAAAAACATGAAGCCAGGCACTTTGCAGGGTCAGAGAAGGAAGCTTAAGAAGTTTCTATTGCGTCTGCCAAATTTTTATTGCCCCTAAAGTATTTTTATAACTTGATTTGCCAATCTGTTCTATCACACCTGCTTCTTATATTAAGCTCTTCTTCCAAGCCTACAGTAGCTACTGTCATATTGCCTACAGAAACAACACCTGGCTCTCTAACCCAAGAGCTGTACCTCCAACAGAATTAACAGTGATCAGCTATGTAGTCAAAAAGTCTTTACTAGCACCACACTGCTATGCAAGAAGGATAACATACAGGTATAAGAGTAACTTCTATGCTAACCAAGCTCAGGTAAGTGAAACTCTTCCTGCTGACATTGCAACACAGTTGCTATGTAGTGCCCTGGCTCAAGCAAAGGTAAGAAACAGGTAAACTTCCATTTGATTTAATACAGTAATCTCCCCTTTTATATGAGTTTTTAACTGCATTCAGAATTAGCACATCTCAAAAAAAGTTTAGAGAATGTAGATGGGTGGGACAAGAATCTATTGATTTTGGATTTTGCTCTTTCCTTGAAAGCAAAACTGTTTTATCATTATTGGATGGTGTCATAGAGCCCAGAAAAATGAAGGGCACATCATAAGATGAGTTCTAAAAGCAACATTGAAAGAAAATGTTGTTCTCAGTTCAACACTCTGATTCTGAGTCTTAACATTCTTTCACTTGGGTGAAAAACATATCTAACATGTACACCAGTCCAGCACCTCTTCTGTCCCTGAGGTCCATGAGTTTACTCCAGCAAAGAAAACTGACTGAGGAACTCCAGAAGGAAGACTTCTTCAGAGCCAAGAAACAGAATCTCAACAGGTCCATGACACTGCTCACTGCTAATGGGAAGGACAGAGACTAAAGAGCACTCCAAGATAAAGATACCTGTATATTCCTGTAGCAAACGCAGGGAAACTCCTTTTGAGTGCCATAGCCCTCAGTACATTTGTTGCATTTTATTTTTTAGTAGAAACTAAAGGATTAGATTTCATGCCATCAATCCTTCAAAGCTATACTTGTCTTTTCATTAAACAGCAAATGCATTTACCTCAAATATTTTCAGATAAAAATCTCCAGCGATCCCGAAATGTTAAGCTGCTCAATCCCCCATAGCCTTAACAATTCTGCAAAATTACTTAATGCAAAGGCTAGAGGCCTCCAGAGCAGAGCTAATTCCTCCCAAAGGATAACTCCCCTTCCCAGCTGGATGCAGTTCTCTCTGGGAACTACTTTATGACATCCATCTCTAAAATTATTCAGGTCAGTTCCACTTAGAAGAGAGTGTTAAGAACACCTGAATAGCACAGACCTAGCACCCCAGAAGGCTACACACATTGCTTTTTTATGCATTAATGTCTCACAACTTTTCCAGTGTTCCCTGCCACATTCCAGAGATGTGAAAGCAGCTCAGCACTTCATAGGCAGATTATATTACTTGCATCTGAAACAGGGTTTTTTTTCCTCCCTCTGTCCCACATTAAACTCTATTTGTTCTGGTTGTGTGGGAGAGGCCAGTTCTAGCTGTAGTTACACTCTAACATTACTGTAAAGCAATATCATGCTGCCATGCAATAGCTCTTTAATGTCAACCATAACCTTCATAAATGGGTTTGTAATGAGAAACCCTTGTTTGTCATTCAGTAGGTATGATTGATGCTATGTGAGTGAAGTGTAGCCACAGTGACCATCTCAATAACATGAACAGCTGCCAAATATTCATTTAGCAGAATGAGTTTAAAAAACTTTGAGCAGATTGCTTTCACAAGGCTGCTTTCAACAAAAGGAAACATAATTAACGAGCTAATATCAGCATGTGTCTGGCTAAGCTAATGAATATCAAATTACACAGAATCCTGTATAAATCATCATTATCCTGAATTTTAATTGAACTTGCAATTAAACATGACAAATTTTATATACACTAAACCTTTAATTTATACTTTCAAATAAGAAATAATTTATCATTTTTAGTATTTCATAGTTAATTTCCCAATATGTACACTTCTAATTAACAAGGACAGACAGACCTAAAAAAAAAGGAAAGAAAAACACACCAAAACTTGCTGAATAGCTCCATTGGTTACATCAACTTTCAACAGATTAAAATCAGAGGCCAGACACTTAGTGCAGCAAACCACTGCTTCTGCAAATCATATTTAATTTCTACCTAATTCTCTGAATACCATGTGCACCTAGAAGACAACTGAGCTGCAGCAATGTCTAAGAGGCAATTTGAAATCTGGGTTAGGTTTCTGCAAAAGAAGCAACAGTTTTGAAACAAATTCTTAGTAATAACTTCATAATGCTCCATTTATACAGCTTCTTAATCTTATTGTCACTATGGATTAGAGCTGTCACCATACAAAAGAGTGCTTCTTGACAAAATATCTTATTCATTATCTAGTTTAATCTTAATTATAGTCCCTCATTTATGATCATTCCCTTTTGCTTATTTCCAGTATCATCTGAGAACGTGAAGAGTAGGATTCCTTTCCCCATCTCCTAATACTCATATGCTCCAGTTACTTTTTCTGTTTCACCAAAATATTACCATTTCTGTTCATTTCTGTATAGAAAAATTTGAGTCGCTGAAAGAAAATAAATGGGTCTTACAGTTGTGAATGTGAAGTTTAGAGACAGAAGCAGCTGCATTGCTGTAAGCAGCCACAAAGTTCAGCTAACTCAGCTGGAAGAGTAGGAGGAAAAAAACACCATTACAGCCATGCCATAAAAATCTGTGGTATAGAGAGGGCCAGGATAGCATAAATGTGCATTTGTTCAAGGAGTTTCAACAACAGTAGATGAAAATGCTCCTTCTTCTGGTATATCTTGCTCTCCTCTTGGAGTCTGCCAGCAGAATTATGCTAGCACAACTGGTAAGGCAATGCCCTAACACAAGCAAGCCCCCAGCTAGGAAAGGCTATGCACAACTAAATGGCACATGGAAAATGTGGTCAAACCCCAACTGCAATTAACATGTATGTATATGGCTGCAGTGAAGACTCAGACACAAGTGTCATTGAAAGCTCAAGATAGCAACATAGGACATACAACAGATTTTCTGAAAACATTCTCAAATACTCAATGTTTTTAAAACTTGCTTTCATTCAGGTCCCTAATAATATTCATCCTTCAAAAGCAGATGGATCTTTCAAAATCCTTATTACAAAGAGTCTTCATCATGTAATTTGCTGAACCTTCAAAACAATGTACATTGTGAAGTCCCATTGCTCACGGACCATAGCAATGAAACAACTGGGGAAATAAAAGGATGAAACTAAGAGAAACTGAAAGCTTCTCCCACTAGGAAACAGCTTAAGGAATTCTATTAATTCCCACAGAAAATTAGGTCAACAGCTTTCATATTTACAGCACTCAGCATTTAAACAGTGAAATTTCTGATTTAATGAGCAGTAGAATTAGGGATACAATAGGCAATTTCTGCTACTGCAATTAATTATAGTAAACATGTTTGGGTGCTTCTTGCAGTCCTTACTTTTCTTCAAGCCATCTACATACTTCTATTATTTTATTTTTATCCACTGTTCTGCCTGCTCTCCAAGGTATTTAGTACCTGGATACGCTCATAATTTTTTGAACACGCTTAAGAATGAACATATCTGCCATGCTGACTAAATGAGATCTGGATATCCTAGAAGAAGCTCAAATGTTTTCAGATCACTTGAAGGAAAGTCTCTGTCCTGCAGCTTAGCAGGACTTCATTGCTATACAACCTTTTCCCCCCATTGAGAAATGCAAAGCAAAAAAGCCAGAAGAAATAGTAGGGACTGAGTGCATGATTTCCAGAATTATTTCTCCACCTTATTGGTACAGTTCCACAAGATAGTTAATCCCTTACAGAAATCAGAGACAAAAGGCAATTAATCAGCAGAGTAGTATCCATCTCCACTTAGAGATTCCTAAATACTGAGATACTGCTCTTATTCTGCCACTGCCTAACTATATGATCTTCAATAACTACTCTACTTCTCTATCTCCCCATTTATTCCCTCAGAAAGAACTATACTGATGCTTAACTCACCCAACAATCTTTTTTTTCTCCTCTAATAAATCCTTCTAGAGATTATTTGCACATTTTTGCTCCCATATTTCCTGTTCAATCCACATGCAGAGCCCTCACCTTTCTGACACCATTCCTTCTGCAAACACACATTCCAGTCAGCAAAAATAACATTGCCTACCCATCACTGAGAACAAATAAATGAATTAACTCAGACATAATTCTCCTCTAGGTTTTCCTAGTGCATTTTGCATTGTCTGTCTACTTAGATTACAAGCCCTCAGAGCAAGGACACATTGTCTTGTTTGACTTGTACAGCTCTGAGCACATGGTTTGCACATAAATAATATTAATACCAATGATAATACTGGTTTGGCCAGTCTCAATACACATGAAAATGAGGCAGAAAGTGCTTCTATTTTTCTTTTTCACATAAGGAAATGCCGTATTTCTTCTCATTTTTCAGGGACTTACAAACCTAATAGAACTGTATGTATGAAGGCTCTGAATGTTTAATGCTTTTGCTGAAAAGCACGTGTTCATGCAGGAGAAGCAGCAGGACAAATATTTTCACACATTTTCAGATAGCTGAGTGAAACTGGCTCCACTAGAATTTACAGTTGAAGACTACCAGAATTTACAACTTGTGAAATTGTGGCTGTCTGTATTTTCTCATTACGGTGTGCTTGCTAGAGATAGAGAAGGTGGGGTTTTTTTTTCCCTTTTTTTTCTTTTTTTTGCCATCTACTGTCGCACTACTTCCTAGTTAAACCTTGTCTCAAGTTATCAACACTCTCTGGAGAGATAAGCTTCTTCTCACTTACAACCTGTCACTAATAATCGAACTTTCAAGACTCCATCTCGAAAAGAGACTACCGGAGGCACACAGGTCACAGGAATTAACTGCCACCAGTCCTTGCAGAAAACTAAGCTCATCAATCTATAGCTTCTCGTCATAATTAGAATAACGGCTTTGAAAATTTGGGCTGATGTTGACTCAGTCTTACGCCACAAAGACCACTGATTAAAATCTTGGTGTGAAACTTAATGATAAGTGCTGGTGGCGTTGTCGTGGAGACAGGGACAAACAATTCCCTTGCCCTGACATTTTCAATGTCCTGCAGAAGAAAAACTGTCCTCTTTAGTGTGGCACTGTATGAAGCTTATTTATGGCTACAGGGCTTGCTGGATTGATGACTGCCGTAACACACTGTCAAATCCTTTACTGACACATTCATTTTTTGAGCCCCTGGTGTGGCAGAAATAAAACACAACAAAAATGTGAAAGTATTATTTATCAGTTTCTGTTTGAGTAAATAGTGGATGAAATAAATTTGGTATATGCTTGTACCCAGATGTGTGCACAACTCCCTACATTTATTAAATGCACAAGAAACAAAAAGTATTTAATGTAGTTCAAGATTCTTATAGTTTTTGACTGCAGTTTTCCAATGGATTTTAACAGACAAAACCCAAATGGGCTAGTATAGTTAAAGCTTTAAGAATACAGGTTTGATTGTGCTGTGTCCATAGTAATATACAGTATATTGCACACTTGGCATTAAAATGTAAGAACTTGCATGAGAATTGTGATGTTTGTTTTGATACTGCATTTCAGAAAGCCAGCCTGATGTTGCCATGTGTCTACTGACAGTAGTATGCTCTAATATGTGCAGCATTATTTTTATCACTATGAAATTAGAAGGTGCTCATTCTTCTCTTTCAGATAAAATTTCTTTCATTCCCTTTAAATATAGTGAATGTTATTGGTAAGCTTTAAGGCTCTTATTAACATCCTGCAGCTTTTTCAATGCACTAATTAACAATTACAAGGATATCACTGTGGACTACAACAAGTAAATTTACAGTCAGGTTATCATCAGAGAGAGCTCAAAATGTACGTCTGAAACCTCTGCACTGAACATACTCAAAAGTTTCTGTACACAGATTTTTCATAGTGATCACATTTTCAGGAATCCTGCCTGCTTTAGCTTCCAGGTTCAAAATTATTAAAAATTGAATCCTCTGCTTCAAAACTTAGAAGTTTTGAAGTTTTTTTAGAACCTTTCTCTGTCTAGGGAGGGAAAAAATAGAAGTCCAAGACTTACTCCCGGTATGACAAAGAGAAAATAAACCCACCGTAGTGTTCTCTCCCTTTGTCCAGTGCACTCTTCCTTAAAAATATTTTAAAATATTTATTGCATCTCTTCTAAGTTAAAACATGCTGGGGAGGGAGGTGTCAAATCAGCACACTGTTCTTTCACAATACCTAAGTACAAAGTGAGTGAGCAAAAGGTTGCTCTCTGTACTCAATAATTTCAAGTCCATCAATGTTGCCCACAGATGTAGCAGAACACACTGAGAAAGTTCTACACATAAAAGGAAATCAAAATCAAAATGTGAGGACTGAGCATGACTAAGACTGTGAAAATAATGTGATAGCTACATGGAAGTTCCTTAATCCTCAGGAGCTGATTTACCTTACCTACCCTCTATGTACTCCCCCAGCTCAGCCCCAGTTCCACAGCATTCCCACATAATATATATATATATATACACATATATATATAATGACTTTAATATATATATATATATATATATACATACACACACACATATCCCAGCCATGGAAATGCTCTTAATATGTTTACAGGGAAGTGTCTTCAAATCTGGACAGAGATAAATCATTGCATCCCTCAACATTGGGTGTTTGTCAATCATAATAATTGTTATTTATAGCCTTTGAATTATCTCTACTTGCATTATTTTGGATTACAGCTTCAGATTTTGGGACTTTAATAGGTAAAGAATCTGAACAAAGAGGTATATCTTTAATCTAGTACTTGATAACTACTAGCATACACTATCAATGCTCCAAGTCCCATCAGTAATTTAAGCATGTAAATAAAATGTGCAAGTTTCTCAAGACATTTAGGGATTTCTAACAAAGTGCTATAATTTACTTCACAAAATATTACGAAATAATTTTAGTCAAGAAAATTAGGAATTGATCCTACAGAGCTATCAATAGCAAGAGGGAAAATAGAGAGAGTCCTATTTTAATAAAGTAAATCCTTCAGATTTCTTAGGAAACTTTGCAAAGCTTCAGCTAATGCTAAGCTGTATTAATACACAAGGTGAGAAATTATTAGAATTTCTCAGTTGCAGCATTTAACCCTTCAAGTCAATACACAGCAAAATAAATCTGCCCCTCAACAGCATAAAGTTCCAAACATTTTTATCTAATTGATACAACAGAAATTGTCATCAATTATTCCTTTTTCAACTCTGTAAAATATATGCAGATATTTCAGATTAATGTATGTAGTAAGTGCAGAGTTTCTTGTAAAGATTTTTGACAAAATGTCAGTCTTTAATTTTCTTTGCTTTGCTGGCTTGCAAAAACTTACAATGTGAAAGTGTTTCTTAAAGAGGGGGAATTTAAGTGGTCTGAAATGGTTATAAAATACAGTTTATGCCCTTCTTATGCCAGAAGAAAAAGCTGAGTGTGCCACACAGTAACTCTGGGTGACTAAACAGACTGTCAAATATATTAAAAAAAAAAAAAAACAAAAAACAAAAAACCACCAGGAAAAAAAACCAACCAAAAAACCTCTAGCAGTCAGTTCTAATTTTTTCATGGTCATCAGCTTTTCTTGTCCTATTAGTTACCATAACAGCAACACAGTGTTGAGCAAAATACCAGAAGCTTTCATTAGAACCATTAACATAATTTGATAACTGATGGTATTTGATTCCTGACTTTTGAACTTTGAGCTAAAGCTTAGTGTAAGATATAATCTCACTGATTGGATGTTTTTTAAAATACAATCACTTCAAGTTATATTTCTTTGTTAAATGTAATTAATGTTCACATTTGTCACAAATTATATTATTTAAGAAAGAGGCAATAACGATGAAAGATGTCACAATGTTAAACCCATGTCATCTTCCCCTAAATGATTAAGCCCTAATTTAAGAATTGCTCAAAACAAACTAGAGCCATGCACACAGTAATGGATATATATATAAATAAGAACCTTACAATAAAGCGCTGATGGTTTTGCTTAACTTCAAAACAAATTAAAAATTTAGTACTAAATCCATCTATGTCAGATACTTTAGAGCCATGATCAGGATGTTCTACTTAGAATACAGTATTCAGTTATACATTTTCCTGATCTTTAAATACAGTGAAAGCGGTAAGGAGAGCTTTTCCAGCTCCTGTCTCTACTGGTGTGAGTAGGGATTTACAGACTGATAGAAGCTTCCCCTCTCCCCACAGTTCTTACAATCAAACTTTTTCTGTTCCCTCAGCATTTGGCCACACTGGTGTTAGAGCCTGAGCTCACAAGCCTCGTCTCCTGGGAGGGCTCCTCAGCCTGGTTCCTGCCCTGTGCTCCCACAGCAGGTAGGATGACAAGGGTAGGAGTTTTCTCTCATGACCAGGCTTGTGAAGCTCATGCATCTCTGCAGGTCACTGTGTGGATGTGACCAGGTCAATTATTGCAAGCCACGTGCCTCTTCAGTATGGCAAGCAAAAGACTGCAATATAAAAACAAGCATTTTGTACTGGCCAATGAGCAAGTAAGGTAGCAGGAGGAGGGACATTTCTATTTAACTTGGTCAGCTTAAGGATCTGAAGCCAATTTTAATGGTTAAAATGTCCTATGTGCATACAGCAAACCAACTGTCCTGAAACAATAATTGCATATAAAGTACCATCTATGTCATATCAATGACCCTCTTTGCTAGGCACTGTATAAAATCACACAGATGCTTTGAATGAACATTTATGGGACCTTTATTAGTACTATAAATCCTACATCACCACAGCTGCATTGAAACATGCAAAGGAACACACGATATCATCTTACAAAGATTACAGTTGGGTTCATTGGGAACGATAAAAACAAGTGTTCACATTCAGACCCTTTGGCAAAACTGTAAATGCCAGAAATGTTCTAAATTTTTAAAAGTTTAGAACATACTGATCTAAAATGCTTTGGAGAAAGGGAAAGGGTGCAAAATAGTCAAGATTATATGATTTTTTTTTTTTTGTCAGAAATCACATTTTCAGCTAGCATTGAAAAATAATTTTGTGATATCAATGCATCACCAGCATGCATTAGGCCTTCAAAAGAAAGGCTTATAAAATTTTAAAGTAATTTTATACATAATATTCTTCTAAACAAATGTGATTCAGTAGGCATAGAAAGTAGTGAAGTCAATACAACAACACTTAATTTTTAAAGAGATTGGTGTTTTTTTGATTTCCAAGATTAAGCTAATGAAAATGACTAAATATTCTCACATTCAAAAACATTTAAACAAAAGGAAAGAGGCAAGAGAAATTCCTCACCTCACCCACCTGTCTGGAGGTAACATTAAACCAATCTATTCCAGATTTCTTAGAGTGGAATTTAGGGCTTGTGTGTTTCAATAGGAATATTCTCTATTAGAAATTTGTACTTCTTAATCCTCTCTGAAAACATCTGATACAAAGGCAGGGCTCTTATTTCCCTTAGATTTGAAATGTCTGCCATGACTTTCAGTGGCAGTCAGGCAAAGGACAGAGATTCAAGTTTTGGAGTCCACTGCAGTAAAATCTCTCTCAGCAGTGTGTGATCAGTGAAAAAAATGCTCAGTAAATATTTTTTAAATTAAAAAAGGATTCCAACACACAGGGCTGAAGTCTAGCCTTTGAAACACACTGCCTGTTGGTATCATGTCCTGTGAAGTGAGCAGTGACACAACTGCACGGCTGTTCATTGTCACCACGACTATTGCCATAGCGTCTCCTCTGCAGTTGATGTAATCATGTATGCCACTATTAAAAAATAATTACTCTTCCATGCATAAAACACATTCACTGCAAAGATAAAATATAGTTTGGATCCCACTTCAAATTTTGCTTTAAAGTTTTTGTCATCTTCCTGGCACAATGAACCTCTCTAAATCACAATGCAGTATTAATCATTACAAGAATTGCCTTACATTTACTGTAATACCAATTTGCTATGGGATGAATAAATTTTTATTTTTCTAATGCAAAACTTTAATTTTTAGAATTTACAAGACACAACTGTCACAGAACTCCAACTTTGCAACAAACATTGCTTTGTCTTTAACTTTTTTCTCATAAAAAACAACTGAGGGAGAGAGGAAAGAAGCATTGAAACTGCAGTTATATCATGGAAGACTGCAGAAGGAAATACATACTGCAAAGCCAATTCATTTATCAGAAAGTACAGTCCATGCCATATTGTCCTTGTCTGTGACTCAGAAAAAAACAACAAAAGGAATAGCTGGGTATTAAGAAACCCAACAGTTTAGTAAAATACACACTATTAGAATATATACAAGATATGCTGATATAGTTTAATAGGGAAAGCAAAAGCTGTGCAAAGCAAAGCAAGGAATGAATTCCCTGCTTCCCATGGGCAGACAGGTGTTCGGCCATCCCCGGGAGAGCAGGGCCCCACCAGGTGTAACAGGGACTTGGGAGGACAAACACTGTAACCCTGAACATCCACCCTTCCTCCTTCTTACCACCACTTGATATACAGAGCACGTGTCACATGGTCTGGGATATCATTTGGCATTTTGGGTCACCCGTCCCCGCTGTGTCTCCTCCCAGCCTCCCATACACCTCCAGTGCCATCACCAGCATGGCAGTACTAAAGCAGAAAGGCCTTGGCTCTGTCCAAGCCCTGCTCAGCAACAACAAAAACATCTCTGTATTATCAACTCTGTGCTCAGCACAAATCCAGCAAATTCAAAGATCAACATATTCAAAACACAGCCCCAGACCAGCCACTATGAAGAAAATTAACTCTATTCCCGCTGAAACCTGCACCTTCATACAGCCATGTGCTCAAAGACAAGCAGTGGGCACACCAAGCATTTACAAAGAGGAAAGTATCCTAGCTAAACATAGGTTTTGAATACTGCAAACCTGATACTGAATAGAAGTGACTTTGGTTATTCACGAACTACCTTATATCCCCACAGAGGCAACATACCCAACACCATCCAAAAGGACACAAGAACACTGTTTATAAAAGCAAAAAACACCTTCAAGCTAGAAAGTTTGCACACAGATTATTCTAATATATCAGTTGGAAAGATATGCAAAAAGAGAAACATATTACTCTAACACCTGAATGCTAAACTGTGAAAAAACGAAACAGAGGATATATTCTGTTCCTAAGTGTTAGAAGGCGTCATCATTATTCTACCATACCAAAGAAATAGAGGCTATTAAATGTAATGCATAAAATAACATTTAGCAAGAAAATCGGGATAATTACTTCACAAAAAGGACATTCAGTCAAGTTCTAAACCATTGCTCTGAATTGAGAATTACTTATGTCTAAGTTAAATCAAGTAAAACATCCTTAGTCGTCCCTTAAAGAACACTTGAAAATAACAGGAGGAACTACCTAATTCATCATGCTTTTTTTTTTTTTTCCTGTTAAAAAAGGCAAATTTCAGGAGGCTTTGACATTAACTTTCTTGTTTGCAAATTTAGCCTGTTTATTACAGGAACATAGCTATAGACAGATTGGTTCCATACAAGCTGAAATCAGCATTCAGGTTAGCTGTGTATAAATCAAACTAGAAACCAATACAACTAAGGGTCAGGAACACACTCTGCTGAGAACTGTATCACCACCAATACACAAAAACAAGGGCCATAAAAAATTTTGAGTCCAAAAGGTTACAGTAAGGAAAACCTACTGATGAGATGCATCCAACTATGATACTTAGAGTAGAGGAAAGAATAACTGTTACTTGACATACAAAAAGTGCTACAATAAAAAGAATCAAGTAACATTCACAAAAGGGTAGTCCAGCACTTTTACAAAAAAAATATAGGCATATCCTGTCCTATTTGCTTGCTACACCACAAAGCTGGACAGCACATCTTTAAATACTGCTTATTAGAAGCATGTTGAATCATTCTCCATCACTTTACAGACCCAACACTGATGATTTATGTCTTCATCATGAGTGGCAGAAATTATTTTGGAAAGCAAGTCTGGCAGGTGTTCCTTACACAGACCTCTAAGTATAGCCACAACTTAGCATGAAGACTCTAGGTACAGTTTCCTATATGCAACAATTTTAAAGGTCCCATTCCAAGAAGATGATGGTATCCACATTGGCCAAGTGGCTAAGAGAAATAAAAGTAAATTGTAATAAAAGATTGTCACAGGATCAATGCCTCATACTTTAAAACTGAGCATTTTGGCTCTGCTTCAGCATTCATCAGCCAAAACCTATTATCCTATGACAATATTCCATTTCACTGATATCTATTCATTATAAAATATATATATTTACAGTATTTGGAAGGTGATTTTTAATGCTGTGAATGCCCTTTAAAAGGAGACTATTTTAACATCATAGATTCCAAATGACTAGTCAAGATATTCAATTCCCTGTTTAAATCTTTAAATATACTTAGGAATTCCTTATTTCAATGGGTTTTCTAATGCCTGTTCCTTTACTGTTTAAATATATATTATAATGTAAAAAGAAAAAGGTCTTCATTAACTCATTGCACTAGGGGAACTCACCTTTTTATGATATTAGTTTCAGTCATTAATCACAATGCTTTACCAGTAACCAAGGAAAGTGACAATAATATTTATGTAGATCACTATACTTGAACTTTTCAGGTTTTGAAGAAGTCTAAGAGAGTTGGGTATCCCAACATATTAAATTTGGGAATCGTAACTCTGACTGGCATAACAAACATGTCACATTCTAGCCATAACTTCTGAGTATCAATGTCAGCTGGTTACCTTATTAAAAGGCTTTTTCAAAAAAATTATCATCAACAGAAATCTTGTACTGTTGAGAGATTTTTTTTTTTGTCCTTAGGATTCAATAGGAAAAATACAGCTTTTTTGTTTGTGCATAGGACAAAATAAAAAAAATCTTTATTTAGGCAGTATATTTAAGGAGAATTTTAGGAAGTGATAAAAGCAGAGAAGTCTACAAACTGTACAGAGAAAATATCTCGTAGCATCTGAGACTGAGCACGGTATTATCAGTGTCAGCATACTGATGACCCAGATGGTATTTGTATGTTTGAAGTATGACATCTATACTCCTCTGTCATCCAACACAAGTAATTAACAATAATCAAGTGGGTGTTAATTGGATATAATGGAACAATCTCCAGTCAGCCTGAGCCTACTATTTGCCTCTTACTAGTAATTATGAACACTAAGTACTCATGCTAATCTCCTTCTTCTCACTGAAGCCAAACAGAGGTGCAGTATTTACTCAGCTGATAGCTTGTTTTGTCTGCAATTTAATCTGTTTTAAGCCAAGAAACTCATAATTTGCAGAGCCGTCACCAGCTGCCAGGATCACACAAAAGAATTCAAGGCCCTAGATGACAGCAATTCAGTATATATAATCCAGGGAAAAAAAAAAGAACAATCATTAATTAAACTGACCTGTTACAACCACAGTAGCCACAACACCTGGACATATAAACACTGAAAATTACCCATTTTCATAACATCTGAGAAGCTCACAATTCTGACTCATATTTGTCATCCTGAAAATATGCTGTTAAAACACAAACTTTCAAAGCTGCTGCTCTTTTGCAATGCAAGACTGTGACAACTCTTTCACTGATAGTAAACTGGTAAACGATCTCGGTAACATTACAGCAGAATGTGCTTCGCTGTTTGATTACTACAACTGTAACAAATTGAAAGTATCTTATCAAGAGTGACCATTAGAAACATATTACCAGCCATTAAGCAGATGTTAGATGTTTTAAAATAGCTTTTACATGGCAGTGAAGTGTAGACTAGTCAGCCTTATTTACGGGTCTATTAAAGGAAAAAAAGTAAGTAAAATAATAAAAACAATGATTTTTTTGTGGTGAAAGTGGGAATTTTTCAGTGGTTTTCAAAACCATTACGCAACCAATGTATGAATCAGATAATTCAGTATGACAGTTAAAGCACTCTTAAATGCTATGAAATTTACCTCCCTTGTAAAAAATAAGTCTTCCATCATCATAAAAATTGGATGGATATAACACATCAAAACATGTAAAAAGGTAGCATGCCATATTAAGAAAATCAATATTAAGGACAACTTTTAGGAATTCTTCCTAGGAAATTGTTTGTATCACTTAATCCATCCCAAACTTTGTTTGATTTAAAAGGAATTGAATTGGTTTATGCTGAGACAGATTTTTCTTATTTTACATGTAGACGTCATCACTATGTCAATAACTAAGACATGCATTGATTTACAGAAACTATATGCCATTTGGAATACAATTACTGATTGATGCAGAAGGCCAGAAACACAGGCCATTAAGTACTATTATATTATTGATTCCATGTTTAAATTTGGGAAAATCACTCTATACATGATGAGAATCTTGCAATTTTCCCATGCCATTTCACATCTGCAGTTGGGGGCTTCAATTTACAGAGTTTAGACAGGAAATAGAATCATATGGAGCTTTTAAATCAAATACCAGAAAGTAAAAAGCACAGTAAATCTCAGTACACATACAGAACCTTAATACAAATAATATTCAAATATTCTAGTGGTACCTTCTAATCCTTTATTAAAAAAAAAAAAAAAAGTATTCTAGACACAAAATACAGGCAAGTTTAGCTATATCAACTAAAATTTCCAGAAATAAAATCATACTTTGCAGCTATCGTATCGTATCTACCCTTCCCCCATTATGGAGTTAGAGTGATCACGGAATCACTGAATGGATCAGGTTGGAAGAGACCACAGTGGATCATGTGGTCCAACCTCTGTACTTAAGGCAAGGTCATCCTAGAGAACAATTTCCCTGGTGATTTGTTTTAAAGTAATTTCTCTCAGAACTTACCCCCAAAACAACCTTATTTAATACTTTTCACACTCCTCCCAAACACTATGTCTCTTTTTTAAGTCCAAATTTCTTAAGCCCTCTGCAAATTTATTCTACGAGTTTACCTCCATGGATCTCTCATCAACCTTCTGTCATGACATCCAGAGAATGACCTACCAGAGTCCATCTAGTCCATCTGAAATAGTACTGCTCAAAGAGATGTGAGACTTTGGTGGACTGGGCATGCTGCTTAGAGAAACTGCATTTTCACTCCTGATCAGCAGAATCCAAAAGAGCTTCCAGGACAAAGGACTCCTTCCCAAGGACCAGATAAATATTACAGCTACTCTTTTTATTACACAGTTATTAAAAAAAAAAAAAAATTAAGGAAATTTGCCAAGAGTGCACCAATACCACTAGACTAGAACTAAGCAGGATGATTCAAAACTACATGATTTACCTTTGTGGACAGAGTGCTAGCTGGTTTGGGTCTCCTGAGACTACAGTGCACTTTTCATTCCCCCTCTTCTAATCCTGCCACTGTCCTGAGGCAGAAGAGTGGCTGTAGGGACTAAATCCACAACAGCAGTGGAAGAGAGTGAGAAAAAGTGAAAAGCATTCACCTGAGGGGATGGGAAGGGAAAAACTTGTAGTATTTTTACAATTTATTACAGTCTTTTATATGATGAGCATTTCTTGATTGTCGGGTTGGTTTCTAAAGAAAGAGCACAGGTGGAGAAATTTCAGTTAAATGACAGCTTCATTTAGGATATACCCATCTGCAGCACCTTATTTTGATTAGTTCTAATGTGAACTAGCTTTACAATCATGCACTTTTCAGTTTGCCAGCTGTTTTGGATCCCTCTCTGAAGTGCCTCATTCATCTTGTACATGGTAGAGGGTATTCCCATTTGGCACCTACATTAGCATTTGGAACTGCACAACAGGCACTAGGCACTTGAGAAACAGATACTTCAGTCACAGTACTGTATCCATTACTGAATGGCTACTCCTACAGCCTACCTTTTTAAAAATTTTGTTAACAGAGCTATGCTATCAGTGTTTCTTCAATACATTTCCAAACTGCAGCAATGAAGTATCTGAAGCAAACTCTGCTCTAGCTTCTTCTTTCTCTCTACAGACATGTCTGCTGGGCAGATCCCACACACACAGAAATTATTTTAAAATCCCCACCAATAAAGATTTCACGCCTTTCTAAATAGAATTTTAAATCAAGTCAAAGAGGACAGAAAATATTACCCAACTGAAAAGTCAACCTGAGTTTAGAATTTAAGACACAAGTAACTCTCCAAGTGCATAAGCAGCAGAAAAAAAAAATCTTAGCTCATCAACCCACTGAAACAAAATATTTGTTAAACTCTCAAAGCATCAATATCCATGAGAATATATCTATTAAATATTTTGATGCCATCTATGTCATCCATGATTTAACTTCTGATATAACTGCTTTGACCAATTCAACACTTTGCAGTAACTTCAGGGTAAACATGAAATGGGGTCTACAGCTGGAAAATACAAGCAGAAAAATATGAAATATTATGTGTTAAAAAAAACCAAAACCCTCACTCCCCAGAAAAACCCCACAAAGGCTTTCCATGTGACATGTCTTAGTCACATGCAAAAATTGCTTCTGCAGTCTTGAAACAAATCACCTTTTGGTTCAGAATATTAAACTACTGAGATTAGTTGGAACACCTGGGTAGCTCTTAATGTACACTATCATACCATTTAAGTACAAACTTAAATGAACACAGCTTAAATATGGAAATGATCCATATAGATGAATAACTATCCCTTCACCTCGTGAAAACCAAAATCCCAATGTTATTGCTATGCCACTTTAAAGAAGCCTGTCAGGACTCTCACTGGCACTGTGAAAAGCAACATGAATGGCAGAAATTTTGATTGATGTCACTGCCTGCCTGTCAAGTGAAACAAGCAGGGCCAACCTAATCATGTTAGATTAGTGGATACAGAGATGATACAATATTTTTGTGTTATAGATACGCAGGTAGAGTGTGCATGCGCAGAATCACAGGAATATAAACATATCTTTCAAGTAATACTGAGTATCAGAGAAAGTGTATTATTATCAAACTCTTTTTTAAAAGCCTGGGGAATTGGGGTGGGAATTTTTTCTCTTTTACTTCTGCAATTATGTGCAAATAATGCTCATGGATTTCCAAGACTTTGTAGCAGACCTACATATTTTATGGAGTTCTAATTCATTAGTTTTCTTTTTGTATTGTTATAGTGAACTAAACATTTTTTAATGAATATAGAGTGAAATTGATTCAGTTCCTTTTCCAGAACACAGGCTAATCTGCAGATTTAAATATACAATCAAGTAATATTCTGATATGAAGCTCAATAAATTCTAAAAAGTGAGAACATCTGAAGATAACAGACCTTGTGTAAGAAAGTCACAGGAAAAAAGTAATCTTAGCAGGCAAAACATGCAAAACCAAAACATGTCTAGTTCAGACATGAGAGTGGAATATGAGTGCAGCTGTCTGATCATTTATCATTTAAATATTTGCTTATTTGATAACCAGTAGACTGATAAGTAAAGTAACCAATAAGAAGTACCTCAATACTATCAAAAATTATGAAGCTAGTCCAAGCCCTCAGATTAATTTACAGAAAGGTACCCTAAGAATAGTTGACAACCAAGATACTTAAACATCAGCTGTGAAAAATTTAATAAACAGAAAAAAATCCCCAAACCACAAAGCTAATCCCCTTCACAGAACCCTACTAGGACAGGTACTAACCTGAGCAGAAAAAAAAAACAAACCCCAAACTTGTCAAAAGAAGCTGGAAATATATTTCAGCTGAAAAGACCTAAGTCTCTGAGTTCCAAACGAGAAAATACAATGCCCCTTGGTCATATGGCTACAGATTTCACAACAAATGTGCAGAAACAATTTAAACTTCATGAAAAACAAATGTTTTGTCCTATGAAGTTATAAACTTTTATTATCAAGTTATGAACTTTTTTTTCCATCTGGACTCTAATCAATATTAAATCTAAATGCCCAATTTTATTTACTGTACAAAATGTGTTCCCATAGTTCTGAGAAAAAATATAATCTTTAGGATTAAAATAATGTTAAAAAAGATCAATTGCAAGAAATAGACGTCTTTTCTTTTCTCTGTACATAAAACAGAAATAGGCCTGATGCTGGATTTTCTTAATTTTGAGCTGGTGCTGAAAGGTACTCAAGTATTTTTCTCTTCCACTGAGACAGTCAAATGTACCATCATCTTTAACAGGACTATGCCTCAGGTTTTTGTGTTTTACCCAAACTATCAAACTTAAAACAAGGGGACAACACAATTTGGAAATGAGGGTTTAATTCCTTGACATAGACTGCATGTCCACCTCAACTAGCATCTCATCTTTAGCCTTGAAACCTGACAGAGGGAGGGTCAAATCACACCCTGAATAAATTGCTACAATGTGTATTACACAATGACTGCCCACTTGGGTAGTAATGGAATTTGCTGTCATTCTTAAATGAAATCTAAATAAATATATCTAAATAAATATAATCCCTATCCAGCCATATAGAAGTAGGTATTTGCATATAATCCAGGTAAGCCTTGGAAAGGACAGGAAGACATCACAGAAAGCATCTATTGAAACGAATTTGCTTATATGCACATAAGCAATACTAACATATTGGACTTAAAAACACAGCCCAGACAACACCAACCTGACCAAACAATGGCCCTTTCAGCATAATCTCCTCAAGGCCTTAAGCTAAAGCAGCAAGTTTCCTATTTGCTCATTCCATGAAGAAATAGCAGGTTCTGCATGACCCATATTTTTCCAGTCTCAGATGTGAATTTTGCTAGCTTTGGAAATGTTTTAGGACTTACACAGAAATTTATAAAATGCCAGCTTGAAAACTTTAATTGACTTATTAGCAATATCTCTTCTTTGAATGACCTTTTAGTCCTCTTTATAACATATCACCTACTTTTACTACCTTCTGGCTGACAGCTTTTAATATATTCCTTCCTAGTGGATGATATCATCTGTCCTTGGATGGAATTAACTAAAGTACTACACATTTAAAAGCTGACATTAATCCATATCCACAGATTTTTAACAGCTGCTGGGATAAATATTGTGTTTCCATGCATTAGGTTTTATATAACAATGACTAGTAGAAATAAATTGAGATTAAATATACACTGGCAACATCAAAGCCAAGGAGAAAAAAACACTCAGCTGATAAATGCAGTGTTTTAGTGGCTGCATATATCAATGACTAAAAATACTTACTATAATTAGCAATAATAATTCAGTTATAGTGCAAACTTAAGGTATATTTGTTACTATGGCATTGCTGTATCTCTCGATAATCACATTTTTAAAATACTTAAATGATGAGAGCACTGCTTCAAGACTCAGGGAATACTTTTTATCTGTTTCAAAAAATACAGCAACTATTACCTTTTTCAAATTGTGTCTTTAGGTTTGCACCCATAAAAGAGAGGAGTAATCAACGGCCTTAAATAGAGCAGGATGAACACTTCAAGAGGCACACAGGGAAGAAAGAACTACAACTTATTGCAGTAGGCACCTGAACAGTGGAACTCCCTGTAAACCTCTGCAAAATTCACTATTTTTCAAAGTGAAAAACATACAATTCAATTGACCTCCCTCCCCTTGCCTTTTCTCTATGGAAAGAAAATATTCATCAGTAAATTAATGAGAAACATCTGCTATGAACTTGAATATGCCTGTAAGAGAATTCCTGAAAGTGAACAATTACTTTCACCAGAAGTTGTTTAGTAACCTCCAAAATTGTTAATTACTAGTCTAGAGTCAGTAATAAAAATAATCAAGGGTATGTTAAGTTTTGGCAAATATTTCTGAAAATAACAATATTAATCTTCCTCAACACATGTCCAAAGCACTTTGTAGAAGTTGTTTGGTATTGTTTCCATTCTGTTGTTCTTCCATGCTTGCATGAGTTTCTTTAACAGAAAAAGTTGTGGGGTTTTGGTTTTTGTTTTTTAACTAAAGAACAACAAAACCTCAAGCTTCCAGCCTTTAACAAGAGGATCCCATTGCCCTTTGTAGGGCTTGCTTTCAGGCAAAATATTACTGGAATCTACTATTCTAAAATGTACAAAAATTTCTTAAAACTTAAGTCACAGAGGAATTTTCAGTTAAGATGTAAGTTCTAACTATAGCATCACAAAGTAGTAAAATAAAATTGGAAGAAATGGATTGATATCCCAATTAATTTACAGCTCCTAATTTAAGTTATAGCTAACTTGGCTGAAATTTTGTAGCAACTGAATGAACTTCTTTAGCTACGCTTAATATTTTGAAGGCAATTTTATACATCTATGTTATTCAATATGGTTAACTGATGTTTCAGTTTATGTCTTTCATGCAACTTTTGAGCACCCAAGGGTGAAAGTTCCTAAGGCACAGTTCTAGGACAGTAAGTGACATTATCCTTTTGTATGGATACAAGTATTGAAGAGGCACAAATCTACAGCATTTAAGTCTGATTCCAGAACAACAGATGAAGCCCAAATTGGGAGCTGATGATGAGAGTCACTCCCCTTTAACCTTTTTACCCATTCAACATATTATATGGGAATAGGACTAACCCACCTAAGTACCCACACAGAAAAAATCAGCATTTTGTATACTCCAGCATGGTATTAGAGCTGTAACTGATATAATTGTGCTGACATCTACCAATCCAATATCAAATCTCCTAAGCCTCATGAAACAGACTGCAACCAACCTTCAGCCCTCCTCCTGAAGAGAGGCAAAAGGAAAAAAGAAGTTCACTGTCTTTGACAGCTTCTCATTAAGAAACTGTGATTCAAAAGAGAAAGCTTAGAGTCTCTGAAAACACAGGACAAAAGTAATGCTTTCCAAGTTTTCTTGAAATTAAATACATAACCGAGGCTGCTTTAGCATATATTTGTGATTCAAAATAACAGAACTACCAAAGCCAGTTTTAAAATATGTACAGTCTTTTGCATTAGAATTGAGAACTTGGTAGACAATTTCCACCAAAAAGCATATTACCAAGATATTCCTAGAATTCTGAATCTCAACAATTCCTCATATTTATATGAAAATATTGTATAAGACAGGAAGAGACATTAATGGAACAAAAAATTTCTGAGGGCACAGACACATTTTTTTAACACACCATATTTACAAACCTAATTCAGGCATTCAAGATACTAAAGAAAACTTTATCACATATTTGTATTTCAAACTGAGATACAGTTACCTATTACATTGAAAAATTAAATCTTAAATCTCAGAGATATTCCTGCCATAGCACACTAACCTGAACAGGATTTATTACCTTTGTAGAAAGATCCCAGAATTTGATTCCCAACTGGAAACACCAACTCTTAATAGATCTACATCTTTTAGTATCAAGGAACCTGTATTTTCAGGCTGGACATTTCAGAGGCTTCTTTGTGGAGATTAAGAGCCTTTAGCAAGCCAATAACCTATTATGTAAGTATTTCCACACACCCTGAAGCTGATGCAAAGCAGGAAATCCTAGGAAGGGCTCCAAAAATGATATTCAGGACAGCTTGCCTTAGTCCTGCTCATAGCAGCACACCTGTATGACATGAAAATCTTCAGAGCCCCCATCACAAGCACTATAAAACTCTGCCAGAAAAAGCCACTTCCACACTGAAAAGTACTGTAAATATGTAAATATGGTTATTACATGCCTGCTCTTGTCAGGGCTAAATATCCCCTCATGGGAGAACTGATAGGTGGTACCTATTGTATGGATGCAAATGGCCACTAAGCAGTTGAAAAATGCCATGGAGAACTCCATCCTACCTCGTGAGGTATACTATTCATGGTAAGAAACCAGCACCTGGACTACAATCAGAGCTCAACTGGAGGATGAGGAGAGGCTGGGGAGTGAAAGAGCTCATGAGAAGAGAAGGGAGAGCAAGGGAGAACATATTAGAAGTTTGGTACCAGCTAATGATAAATCAGACTTGTTAATTACATTTAATACAGTTTTAAAATAAAAAAGAGAAGAATGGGCAATAGTCTTTCTATTCACAGGCATTAATCTCCCATAAATTAAAACTGGAGATGAAATAAACCACAGAGTGAATTATTTCTACTGAATTATTTGCTTTTATCTTCAGGGAAAGACTAGGCTACAAATTAGAAGATTTGAGATATTCTTCAATTGACTGAGATTTGTTCACTTTTTTATATAACTCCTTACTCAAAATCTCCACTAGTAGTAAAAAATCCCTGTGTTAGATATTCCTGGTTTATTATGCATACATATATTTGTGTGTATGGAGTATTGCCTCCCTTCCTTTCACTTGAGAGCTGTAAAAGTTGCATGTTTGGATAAAACCAAACAGTGAAGGGGTTGCATACCAGATTATGAACACTCTGAATTAATAGAGCAGAAAATCACTGTGTGTATATATGGTATTTTTCTTAAATTACTTTCCTGTTTTAAAGTGGAAAAATATATCTACCTAAAGGTAGATATTAATATCTAATATGGAAAAGGTAATATATTTTTATTAAACAAAGCTTTGGATTGAATTCAGTATGTTACAATACAAAATTTCTTTGTTTCACTGGAAGACTTAAAACGTTATACTATTGCCAAACCTTGAGGTTTGATGTCTGGAAGAGGTAACTGCTTTCTTATGACAAAGACTTGAAAGATATATTCGTTTAATTTTTTTTCTCCCCTACTTCACGTTCACATGTGTTGAAACTCATTGCTTCTGGAAATGAAGATGCTCTGGTGTCAGCTGTAAAATCTGTATCTCACTTCCTCAGACAAGTGGATATTTATTGACAGGGTGTGAGAGAGAAAGAGAGGAGAGACTGCCTGTCCTGGAGCCAGTAACCTTGGTGAAGATGCAATGTCACAAACACCAAGCCATCATTCTCATAGATGTACAGCATATTATTTAAAGGGAAACAAATATCGGCCACTGAATGTCACTGCAAGGACACATCTTCTGCCTCTTAACTAAACTTATCAGTGCAGTGGTTTAATATGGTACCTTTTTCATCCTCCCCTCAAATTCATCTTACAGAGCAGCTCTTGACACTACCAGAGAGCAGTCAAGACTAAGATTTAGTGACGTCTGCTTCAAACAGATCTAGATTTATTGACATTTGTTGCCTGCTTCTTCTCTCAGTAACTGCACACAGGATTAATTTTAACCATTTCTTAAACTCTGGGGAACTGCAAACTTACGGTAAAAACAAAATCAGACACCTAAATAGGTGCTACATTTTGGACTTCCACTTTTAATTAGAGGACCAGAACCTTAATTGCAAGACCTTTAACACGAGGGGATGTTTTTTCTAGAATTTAGATTAAAAAGGCACACACCAATCCCTTTTCAAATGAACTCCTTTTCAGTAGAAGTAGAGGATTTATATCTCAGTGGTTTACAGAAACATGTGATTAACAGCTGTACATGAAAATACTGCAGGAGGGGAAAAGCCTCATCTTTTAATAACTACTTCAGTAGTGAAATATTGCTTAACTAATTCAGCCTTTATTTATTACAGTGACCTGTACCTTGTAATAACTTCTAAACCCCCAAATTAATACACTCTCTATGCTTCTACTTTTCTACAAAAAGTCTATCTTAGTGGCTGAAAAACAAATCTCTTTCCACAAGGATACATAATTATGTTGGTGCTAATTCTTATATATTAACTGATTTAATTCACATTTTTCAAATTTGGAAGTGACACTCAGAACTCAACTACAAAATTATATAAATGCTTGCACTTGTGTACAGTATAGACACAAATATCTCTTCCCAATACAGAAAAAAAACCATTTATAACTATATTTAAAAAGGATGGATAGACGAATACACTCTCCTGACTTTCCTAATGTTAGGTAGAAGTATAAATTTGCAGTGTTCTGTAAAAGATTAACTAATAAATGAAAAAGAACTACTGGATGTACATTTAGGAGTCCAAGAACACCCAAGAGGCATAACTATAATTATAGCTGAAGGAAACTGTTTAAGACCAAAAATACATTTCCATTAACAATCAAAATTAGTTTTGATTGCCTTTTTCTCAAGTTTTCAGTGAATAACCTTTGATTATAGCACATGATAATGATTCATTAGAAAAAAACTAATTTGTATTTCAGAAGTATGCACATTCAAAAAATAGTCAGAAGTCATACCAATGAAAATCAAATGCCAGAAGATGCAGAGGACTGTTTGGAGAATAAAAGACTTAGCATCAGAGTACATCCTGTACCTGTGCATACAGTTTTACAGAAGAATGATACTAAGATGTATTAATCAAAGTAATTTATATGCTTTGCTTTACAAGATTTAGTTCGCTCCAAATTGTACTATCTACTCAGTGTTATCCAAAGTATATTGGTGGGAAAAGCATCACTGAGTACAGAAAAGCTGTAAAACCTGTCTGCAGACTACACAACAGATATACATCAGCTCAAAAGTCAGATGACAAAATGCAGGGTTTTCACAGAATTTCTACATGCCAGGAAAACATACTTTAGTTTATGGGAAAAGGCTGCAGTGTATCCTTATAACAATATAAATCTTCAGAACCCTTGTGATGATATCTAATTTACGTGGCTGTCACTGGAAAATGTGCTATAGTGAATTATACACAATACTAAGCTTAATTGTGAACAGTAACCTAGAGATCTTGATTAGAAATCATTTGCTCACGACATTCAGAGTCTGTAAAAACAATGATGAATTTATATAGCACACAGCAATTCCAAATAAATTATTCCTAGAAAATCAAAAGGAAGGTATAGATTATATAAGGAATTATTTCTTAAGATCGCTGCCAAATTTTAACTACACTATCAAATACAGAGTCAAAGTACAAGAGCTGAAGCCTGCTTTACATAAAAATAGCTCTCTAACATTCACATCAATTGTTTCCATCTTCCAAAGCAGGCATTTACAAACTGTGGGCCAGGTCCCACCAGGGAATGCAGAGCTGGATGCGTTTCATCAGCAAAGCCCTGGCACGAGCTCTCAGATGTGCTGCCATTCCCACCACTACCACGGCACTTTTTCACTCTACTCCAGCTACTCGAATACAAGTTCCCAGAAAGATGGTACCACTGCAGGGCTGGGAGGGGCTTTCCCAGCACACCTCAGAAACTCCCAGAAGGGCAGGCAGATGTTCGGCACCTTTCTGGCTTGCACGTGTCTAAGGCTTCTCACAAAGGGGAGCCCAGTTGCTGTCGTGTTTGTCAAATCCATGTTTCTCCTGCTGCAAAAGGGACACTCAGGTCGACTAGGCTGTGTCATAAAACTAAATCAAGGAAGGTTTGATGTGGTCTGGTGATCCTTAAATGAAGGAGGGTCTCTGATAAATAACAATTTCTAACATTAGCATTTCTCCATCTTGAGTGTAAAGTAAAGGTAAATAAAGTGTTAAATTGTAAAGATCACTTGCATCATTTTACATAAGGGAAAAATTCAACATCAGTACTGAAAAGTATTCACCATTTAACCCTAGACAAGTCCAGTCCTTAACTTCTGAAGCAAAACCCTCCTTCAGTTGAAGAGACCTCCTGAACTATACTATTTGATTTCAGAGAAAGACCTGATATGTACAAAAAGATTACATAAATCATTATTACTACAGTAAACATGTAAATTCTGATCAATAAGCACTTGCCTCCCCCTCCCCCCAACACTAACAGCTGCAATAAAGCTTTAAATGTAAAGCTGAGCACAACCAGCCATAAAAGTATGTAAAATAAATGAGGATAACATAATGAGCGAATCCAACATTCATCTCATAAATATAACATAACGATCACAACTAAAATGTCAGAGATTCTAATAAATCAATATGGGAGGACAGAGCTATCTTTACGCTTAGCATACATAAAAATATATTTACATGCAGGCTTTTTTTTGTTTGGGTTTCTTTTATTTTAAATCAAGGATGAAACAAGAAATATTATAAGAAACTTAACTCCTTATTTACTTCATTATTCAAAATTTGATGCTATTTTTATTTTGATATTCTTTACAGCTGTAGAGAGAAGACAACCATTTTTCCATATAAAAATTACAAATCAAATTACATTATTAATTAATTAGCATATGAAGTAAAATGAATAAATGTATTCAGCCCCTTTAATGGAAAATTCAGAGATACTGATTGAAAGACTATCTACAAGAGCAGGTGGAGAATTTTGTATAAATTCAAAAATTTTTAGAAAACCAGATGTTTTGAAAATCAATTTATGACAGCACACATTCTCTTAAGATCATCTGAGAATTTACATCGGCTATTTAACTACAGGTCACATAGTTGTTGCAGTACTAAATCTATTTTATCTGCTATTTTGAAAACCACCATGCACAACAGCTATAATAACAAACAAAACATTCTGCAGACTCAACATAATCTAGCTTTATTTTAACCCTACCACTGATTCAATTTCAAATCAAGTTTTGAGTATTGTTGCATTGAGTATTTGAGTATTTTAAGGACATAAACCACTCAGACCCCACAAGATATAAAAATATTTACAAAATATTGCAGGATGTACTAATCAAAACCTGTTCTGTGTCTCTGAACTGGACTTTTGCTCAGTCTTTTGCATTCTCCTCCCATGTTGTTCCACCAAGTGACACCCATGGCCTCTCACTGGAAACACATCCCGGTAATGCTGCGGGAAGGCCCAAGATGGCATTAGAACAGCTGGAACAGGACACAGCAGGTCAGCATTTGCCTTGGTTTGCCTCCACTAAAGGAACTCAGCATGGGAGTAAAAAACCTTTCACTGGGCTTCAGTGAAAATGAGCTCTCAAAACGGTCAGCTCTTATGTTCATCAAAGTTATGTCTGCACACTTTAATCTCTGTTGGGTTTGGGAGTGGGGATTCTATAAAAAGGGAATTTATGGACAGAGTGGAGACACAGAGGTTTTCAGCTGGTCCATGCTATCCAAGTGTAATAAGTGCACAAATTAAAAAGCATCAAAGATTAAAGTCCTACCCTATCACAAACAAACCTTTACAGGTAATCTTAAATTTAATAAAAATTTTCAAATTCCCAAGACAGTCACATACATTAGCCAACAGGAATAGGAACTCTAAACTCATTTAGCTTCAGAATTAAAACAAATTACTGGAATGAGGAATATTTTAGCATATTAAGATGCATAGATAAACCAAAAGTGTGTAATAATGCCTATGAAAAGAGAAATAATGTGCAAATATAATACAAGAAAGTTTGATTTTCAGAAGGAAGGACATGGGCATATTTGAAAGTGCAAATTCCTGTTTCATTGCCCTACATTTTCATGTTTTCCAAAATAGCTAAAAAACATACAAGAACCTATCTAGTTCCCAGATCTATTTATAAATGGAAGATCCACCATACTGAACTGAAAATGAAAATAACCAATGAAATTGTCATTGGTTTTTAAAAAGAAAAAAAACCCAGAGTACCCCATATAGGTAGAAATAAATAAATGAAGTCACAAGAGAGGTGTACAGGAGAGAACACTGCAGTTAAAATATTTTCATATTCCATAAGTTCCAAGGCATTTGGGGCAAACTGGGAAAATAATTGAGTCTGTTTTCTGTGCAGTGTTTCCCCGGGAAAAAATTCCAAACATATTTAAGCAGAGTTGCATATGCATAAGTAATTATAGTATATGTTTTATGATGCCTCAGTAGAAAATAACAAGAAGTCATATATTTTTTTGTGTAGAGAGGTAAAAGTCCCACACAATACATATTTATATGCCTTGCTCTCTCCATAATTGGTTGTCTAGTGCACAGATCAAGTATTGACATAAAATCAGATAAGCACACATGAAGTAAAAGCCTGGTACTGAATCTAACCTTTAATACACTATACTTTTTAATATATTTATATATATTTTTTCTTAAACATGTACACACACTTCTTTCCTTTTTTTTTTCTCTACTGTATACACTTTTATCCTTTTTTAACCATTTCCCCTCAGTCTTTCTCACCTACATATTATAATGTGTTTCTCATATAAACTCACCATCTATAGGCAGATCACAGGAGACAGGAAAAGCTGAAACTATATTCCAACACCCACAAGAGTAATGTCATTTTTCTGCATTTTCCAAGGAATGTCCTGTGACCATTCATCTTCTCTCTGATTCAAAGCACATCTATTTCAATAAATTACTGGTGATATGAACAAAGACACTTTCGGTCATAATCAAATGATACACAAACACAGATGTTCTGAACAACAAAGAAAAATTAAGATATTGCACAAGGAGTGTTCAATAACTTCAGAGAGAGCATGGTGGATGTTTTAAAGCCCAACAGATATGTCTTCATATCTAAATATACATAAATGCATACATAGATATAAACTACAACAGAAATACATATGGACTTTCTGCAGGAAGTGTTTACATGTCATTCCAAATTCTTGCAATATGCTGTTTAGACAAAATTACAGCACAATTTCAAACTGAACTTGTCTGCATGCCCATTTTTTTCTTGCTCCAGACTTTTTCACTGACAATTTTCTTATTGCCATATAATTATATCTAGCTAATAAATGAGAACCTCCTCAAGTTCAAATTGACTGGAGGAAGTCTGCCTAACAAGAACTGTAGGTTCAGCTTCAGACTGACCAACTCATAAGGCACAGCTATTATTCTGACCAAATCATTTTCTTACAGAAGTATCTGCTGCTTTCATTAATCTGCACTTTTGGGTACACTCTCTGCTTTTCAGCAGTCATCCTACAAAAGGTGGGTTACTTAAGAAACAATTAGGTGCGTATACAAAACAATTTGCAGGCAGTCTTACTCCTTCAGCTTCCTAAGTGAAGTGCCTTTCAAGGCTGATTTATAACACTGTCGTCTTCAGAAGGCAAAATAATTAATAGGAGCACGGACTTCTAATTTCAGTGACTTCCAGAGAAAGTGGATTTCATTTGATTTATGATGGCCGGTGACTTTGCATTTTATCAGTTCATTCACTCATTATTTATGCTGATGACCAATTTCAATGGGTCGCTATCATCTAACTCGCTACTAATCAAAGAGAATTAGGGTTCACTGCATTATTTAGAAGCCACTAATTTATCTTCAGAACAAGTATCAAGAATAGTTTGGGGCCTTCTACACTAAGAAGAAGCACAGCTGGCAAAGTCACAGCATTTGCATGGTATTACAAATGAATGTCATAGGGGCTACTTGCACGAACTACTACTTTTTACTGAAGTTTTAAAACAGGCAGAATGTATAGACAGAAGACAAATGTGAAACAATAAAATGAAGCACTTCACTTCTGACCTCCTACATCAAAATATTTAAAATATGTGTTTTCTGTTCCCTTTGCAAGCAATTCAGAGATGCTTTTTTAAAAAAAAATTCTCTCTCCTTCTCTCTGTTAACTAAATGGAAATCTTTGCACCACAACAATCCTTTCGGGTATATTTCTCATTTTAAAATCATAAGAATATATTTTTAGACACGAGAAAATATACCAGACTGAAACTTAAACATCCAAAAATTGAGTTTTATCAGCAAGCAATAATACCAAATCATAATCAATCATTTGAGGAAAAAAAATTACCCAATAAGAGGGGAAAAAAATAGTTTTCCATTTTACTCTTGGTGAGCAGGGCACAAAAACCTCATTGCAGTATTTGCACTTTGCCACAAATTTATCCTCTGTTTTCTGCAGGGTTTCTCTACAGTCCACCTCATGCAAACCATTCAGAAAGAAGTTCCATCTTTGGGAGTAGGTGCACAACCTTTGTAAAACACAGGGAAGTACATGGCCAGTAAGTTCACAGAAAGGCAGCACTGTGTACCAGGTAAAAGTTTTGGACCTTCTCCTAACAGAGCAATAGCCTTTTCTTTCTATAATCCAAGTTTCAAATGCTAAGGAGGGGCAAACAGATGGGGAAAATAAAATGTTGAGTCTACAGAGGTACAGAAATACATTGATTTACTGGAGTCTCCACTCACACTTGCAGCAGTCTTCCTGAAAATATCATCCACTCCTCCTTAAGCAAATCAGATTTTTTAATGTGGAAAATCAAAGGCTTCCAAGCTTCTCCAACACCCCTAGGGCAAGAAGAAAAATTGTCCCCTTTCCAGCCAGAGGAGGAGTGGACCAACATCAGTGTTTTGCACTTCTCTTACTCTCTCCCCACAAGCAGGAAGGGTGTCAAAAGATGGGAAGCGATGAGACTCCAGGAGAAATTAATTTTTCCCCCCTCTGTTTATCATGGGAGGTGAAACAGCCCTGAGCAGCTGCCAGCCCCATGTGCTCTCTGGCACTGAGAACCAAACCCCTGGCCTTGGCTGGCCCCAGCTGCCCCAAGAGAAAGAATGCACACAGGGTTGGTGGTGGCAGCAGAAATAAACCTTCCACCCAAGTGCCCCTGTGCAGGCACAGCCCCCCCATGCTGCCAGGAATTCAACTGGGGCTGTGTAAAGGTCTGCCATATCTTCCAAAGGAAAGGGGCATTTAGGTTGACAAATAAAACACTGCCATGCTTCCAGGAAAAAAAAAAAAGGAAAAAAACCACAACAAAACAAAGAAAAATCCACATACACACAAAAAAAACCACTCCAAAACACAAACATGTTAACAATATGATATTTCACAATATGTATTTTTCACACACTTGATAGACTAATAAAATATCCTAAGTTGTTAGACCAATAAAATATCCCCTCCTAAAAGACAGTCGTTTACACAAGATGTTGAGCAATAATTTATTTAAATTCTTTAATTAACTTTTCAATTTTTTTAAATAAATCCTTCAGCCTGTGCTGTCAGAATTGGGGTTTTTACCTCAAGCATGCACACATGCTCTGCGGCCTGCAAAGGGTGATTCCCATGTACCTTTGCTCATAGTCTGAGGCCAAGCCACTGGGACATAAAAATCAAAATGTAAAAGCTGAATAATCATACTAACACATGACACTGAGCTAAGACTCTAGAAGGAAAGAATTAGGGAATAATTACATAAGGCTACCAGCTTCATTGGACAAAACTGGTATTTTTGTTGCCAAATAATAATTACTGACTGATTGAAATGACTAAGTAGCCATTCAGATTAGTGTTCATCAGAGTTTTGTTCACATAAACACAACATGCTCATCATACTAATGATCTGAAATAAAACCCATGACTTGGCATAGTTTTCTGCACCATAACACAATTTACATTTCATTGCTAGCAAAATCAAGCTGAAACACTGTAAACCAGTTTGTCTTTACACCGGTTTGCATTTTCTTTGCTGTCAATGAGCATTTAAACGATTTTTCTGAAACAATCATTTACACCTAACTTACCATTTCAAGTCACTTCTGTTAGAAAAAATTGACTGTACATTAAAACCTCCTATTTAAATTTCCTCAATATATCAGTAAGGCTAACATCTCTTTTTGCTATTAAAAAACATATTTTTACAAAAAAGGAAGTATATCAATGAAATCTACAAATTGATTTTTTAATTTAATGGAAATTAAATTAAAATCATTAAACATAATACTATGAAAAACATTCTTGTGTATATAGCTCTTCTTGCAGGAGTCAAAGTGAATTTTTTTTGTGGTCAATTGTCTGTTTTAAAATGTTCCACTTGCAGACAAAATTCCTAAATAGCCTATGACATATAAAACTGCTTATACACTTCCAAAATCCATTTCTATAGCCAGCACTAGGCCGATATTCAGAGCAAAGGAAAAAAAACCCCTTAATCTATAGAAGATGAAGAGAGGATACCAATAAGAATGTGAAAATGGAAGGATGGTAAAAGATCAGGATCTTTGTAGCATTTGCATCATGTGCTTATTAATTACATGAAATAAGTTTAATTCATCTGCTCCAAGTATGGAGAAAGCGAACTCTCCTGAATCCCTCATTCATACAGGCAATATAATAAGGTAATTTATAATTTATGAAAATCCTGAGGGAAACATCAGGAAAGAACACCTATATACTTATAGTACGTCACGCGAACCTAGAAAAACCCCACACTTGCTTTCCAAGGACCAAATTCCTTAATGAACAGAGAATAACAACACAAGATGAAGGTGTAAGTAATAGCTTAGGTAGTGAGTAAATTAAAGAAACTATTTTTTCTGTGCTGAAAAAAAGCATGAGACCTACATTAATATGTCCACTAGGGTCATGAACTGAACAACAAATCATTAAAAACAGATATATAGAAAAATGCTCCAAAGATTAGTTTACATCAACTGGGCAGCAAAATCCATGAACATTGGCAAAGCCCTTAGTCGAGTGCAAAAGATCTTTATTGCTCTGGAATTTCCACACATACCTCCTATGTGTCTCCAAGATGATTTTGTTATGATGCACAAGATGCGCCACAAACCATAACTTGATTAATCCCAGCAAAAGAAACAAGTTTTATACTAGCTACAAAATCCTAGATCTTTTAGAAAGGAAGATGCTTCAAGACTGAAATGCATATCTCAGCTTTGCATACTAGTACAGCCCCCAGACTCTGAAGAGGTCTCCCTTACATGTACAGATCTCAAATCATTGTTTGTGATAAATCCTAAAACTCCCAAATAGAAAACAGAAGCAAATGAACAGCTCCGAAAAATATCCCCAACTTAAAATCTTAAACACAAAAAAAACTCACAAAAAAACCCAAAAAACAAAAAAACAAACAAAAACAAACAAAAACACCAAATAAAAATCTCAAAATTTTTAAAGAAGTCAGTTCAGTGGGGAAGAATATGTTCTCACAAGAAATTTAAATATTGCTTCTCAAAAGACCTTGCCCTTTTTCACCTGATTCAGCACATTCTTAGAAAAAGATTTAAAATGGCTGCCTGATTTAGGTATTTTTTAGAAACAATTTTTAGTAATTATACATTTAACAATGCTATGAATTAGCATGAAAACCTCACTTTCTATATTTTCGCTGTAAATTGAGATTCTTTGCATTCCCAAAAACTGGATAAATATATTTTTAGACTCTGATCTAACCCCTTCAAGCAAGCAGCTGTAAAACTTCCATTGTTCATGAAATCCTGCATATGTACATCCCCAAGTCCCCCTCTTCCATTCAATATATATGAAAATGCAATTTACTGTACGTCAAATGAAAAATGCAGTTTTCAAATGCATGACAACAGGTGCTAGTTAAATGATCAGACACTATTTGTTACCTAGTCTCTTACTCTCATTTGCAGCATGATAAATTGCATTTTAGCAGAGCACTGCGATCTAAGGGGTCTTGACATGCTTTTATTGATTTGCATAGGTTATATGCATGTATTCCTGTTTGTAGGCAAATAGTGCCACGAGTAAATTCAAGTCACCATGCCTCTGTTTCAAGAAAATTGCAGTCATCACAGGGGAGCCAAGATGGAGTGAGGTTGGGTAAAAGAGACACATGCAGCCCATTGGAATCTCAGAACCTCTATTAAGATTTATAGGCTGCAGGATTCTTTTGGGCTTCAACATTATTCTTAGTAAACCCTTTCTGTCTTCAGCTGTTTATAAAAACTGGCAGCTTTAGCAAAGACAGAAGCTTACGTTGTAGGTAGCACAATTTAACATAATAGTGATAGCCTGTCCTCTAAATATCCTGAAACTGATTTTGAAAAAGAAACAGTGCATACCTCAATTCCCTTTACCATTATTTGAAAGGTTTTCTTATTTCTAAGCAGTAATCTTCCCACCTGCATTTCCATAACACTTTGTGGTTTCCATTAGTTGAGACTAGTTAATCTACCTGTCCTCTTTTGCGTCTTCTCAAGTCAGGCAGTATCATTATCTCCCTCTTAACAAGAAGAAAAGTATCCTGCATAGAAAGTTCAAATACCTTCTCTATGTGGTAAAAATAACAGCTGTGGAATTAGAAATTGAAACTTCCATGCTGGTGTTTTCTTCAGGGTGGGAGCGAGTGATTAGTTTGGTATCAGCACATGCACACATGCCAGCACTCAGCCCATCAGCTGAAAAGAGAGCTGCTGCAACATCCACAATACCCCCACACAGCATGATTATCTCTACCCATGCACACACATCGTTCTGTATCACAAATGTTGGAGCTGGCATGACACGCTCAGACGGGTGTCAACCTACACAGGCTGCTGATCCAATCATTTCCTTGTAAATTTGCACATTACTGATAAAGGTTCAGGTTACTGGGTGAACTGTGAATCTATCAGGAAAAG
This sequence comes from Chloebia gouldiae, assembly GCA_003676055.1. NCBI lineage: Eukaryota > Metazoa > Chordata > Aves > Passeriformes > Passeridae > Chloebia > Chloebia gouldiae. The sequence goes on along the minus strand of QUSF01000014.1, from coordinate 7,615,541 downwards.
GATTTAGACTTGACAGGCATACTTACACCTCAGAGTATTGAAGGAGCTCTTATTTATAAGTTATTTCAGTACTTAAAATTTATTGAAGAACTGTTTCAGTGTGGTACTTCAGCATTAATTCTGATGGAATTAAAGAATTGTATTCTTCTCTCTGTACCACAAAACCTAAAGCAAATCAAAACTAAATCTATTTATAAATTTAAGCTCTGAAAGGAACGCACAACAAATATTAGGAAAAACATGGGCTAAAATTAAGGCAGTAAAGAATGCAGCATCTCAGAAAACATCCTAATTTGATTTGGACACTTCCATTCTAACTAGAACTACTGAATTTGGGCCCCAAATAAAATCTATAATAATTTCCCACATTGTTAATTTTATTTGCCAACAAGTTTCTCGGTTTATGTAGATTCTATTGTATTTTTCTCAACAAAGAATGGACTACAGACTGTCTTTACAGGGACTATAAAATTTAAAATCCTACACTAACATCAAGATGAATTCTGAAAACATTTTTGCTTACTGTCTGCCCAGGATATATTTCCATACAGTTTAGCAGATGAAAATGATGTACTGACTGAGGAGAAACACAGTGTGGTAAGAGCTACATCTAATTTACACTTAAACTGAGAGCTCATTATTGAATATGATGTTTTTTTAAGATGAAATCTACTTGGAAAAACCATGATGAATAAAGGAACATTGCTAAATATTCTTTTAAATTGGCACAGAAAGCTGTCCCCTTTGGAATATCTACAACAGACAAATGACTATCCCATAAATTTAAAACTTTGATGTTATATGCTTTTGCTGAAGAAATATTTATATAGTTCTGTCTAGGAGATTCATAGGCCAGCTACCTTCAGCTGCTCACCTGTGTTTCCACACTAAGCCTTCCATTGGGACAACTGTGCAGTTGCATGGCAAGCAGCAACAGAGAAATGAGATGACAGGGAATTCTTTTTTTCTTAAACCATTTTTGACATAGACCAGTTTCTGATCTCATCCACCATTCAGCTCCTACGACAATAAGAATGAAACAACTGAAGGACGATGAAAGCAAGGGAGAAAGTGTTAAGGACCTCTGTAAGGCAGCACTGCTCAACAGATTACTGCTTCCTAATTTAAATTTTCAGTGACAAAACACACAGAGAAATATTTAATGTGGACTAAAAAGATTACAGGTGCATCTGTGGAACAGGAGAAAAAACAATAACCAAAGGAAGATGAAGAATAAAAGTCAATAATGCAACACCATAACAAAAGGCCCCTGTCAAATCTTGTATGCACTAAGTATCAGAAGAATTTCAAAAGGAAATTTGAAGAGGTAAAATGAGGTGGCTTGTTAAATGCTTTTGGGAACATAAGAGGCAGCACAGAAGAATAAATTCCAATTTCAAAACTGTTTGTATAAAATATGTTTATATGCTTAATTCTGAATTTATTAGGACATATGTTCGTATGCAAAGGCAAGGGAACCTCTAAGCAGAGCTGGCCCTGACAATTTGGACACTCTCCCATGAATGACAAGATAAATTTGTTTTTACACAGGTTTTGATTATTATTGGGCAAATTAACAGATATTTTGTTTTGTATTCAAATATTTTCTGATATTTTTCAAGTCATTTATGCACCTAAGCCACTGCCAACCAGTTCCTTCAAGCCATTTAGTTTGAGATAGTGAGAGAGAATGCACAACAATATCTACAGTGCCCTGAATGAATTCTCCCCTCCTGACTTTCACCCTCAAGACCCTTCTTTACTTAAACCTCGAGAAATGCTACCTGGGGAAAATAAAATCTTGCATATTACCACTCTATCAGCGAAAACAAATTCTGATTTGAGAATACCCATATTGCCTCTACTTAGCCTGCTGGGCTCAGTCTCTAGCCCCATGCTCACATTCATGGGCAACCTACAACAGCAACCCTATGTTCTTAACTTGCCAAAGGTTTTGCCTATTAAAGCAAAAATTCATAGTTCAAACCCCATGATTTTTATTCAGTTCATTAACACATGCTGGTACTCAAAAAGAATGTCCACCAGTCCTCAACCCTACAAGCATTCCTGGTCCCAAATATAGATCAGTTGGTATGTCTTTCCCATTCAGGAGACTAAAAATTAGCTACCAGAAGGGCCAAGCACAGTGCTTTACCACAGGAAAAGTCTCCTTTTAGGCAAGAAATTAAGCATATTTATAATATCCCAGCAACTTGACTAGGCAATAACAGTTACATGAAATCAAAGCACAGAAAGGTGTAAAAATTAGGAAGTATACCAGCTCATTTCTCCTTAATTACAATAATCCTCATGTTAAAAATAAAGCAATGAAAAGAAAAATCAAATTCTGTGCACCTTGTCAAGACAAAGTTGCAGGAAAAAAGCTGGGGGGGTTGGTGCAGGGAGGAGAGAGGAATTAATAATTTAATGAGAAGAATTTAACATTTTTGGCATAATATTCCATAATGTTTCAACACAACATCTTCACTTCAAAGGCCATCAAAAATATAACAAGAAAATGATAACTAATAGTACAAAACATAGAGATGAACAAATTAGAATCAGTAGCACTATGAAGTTATTGTTTTTCTCCTACTCTTCTGCTTTATGGAGAAAAAAATAGGATTGCTTGAGGAGCTATTAATTTGCTGCTGTGAAATACATGAAAGAGGATCATATCCATTCTGGGACATGTTCATACAGGGGATGCAGGCCTTTACACAGAGAAATATATTAGTGACCACCTTTCACATTTATGGTCTTCAAAATCAGATTTTCCCCATTTTTCTGCTTTCTCCTCCCCTTGTTTCAAGGTCACCTTCCTGCAACTTTAACTGAAGCTGCAGTGCTGTAAAAATTTTTTGTACTTAGAAAAATGCCTACATAGGAATATTTGGAACATACTTGTTCTGCAAGGCTAAGGACATGTAGGAAAATTCCCAGAAATCTGGAAAAACTTCAGGAGCGGAGTGTCTCGCTCATGAAAATATGTGGGAAAATCTTTAAGCACCATTTTGTTCTCAGGAGCAAGCCTTGCTGTAAAAGACTGTACTGGTTTCTATGAAAATAACTAATAATTAGCATGAGCTAGCACATGAAAAAAAAAAAAAAAAACACACTCTTTGATAAACTGAGAGTAAGCATTTTATAGTTTTAGATGACCACCACAAAAGCAGCGCTCCATCATGAAAAGAGGATTGTTAGGTACCTGTAAAAGTAAACTTAAAATTCTATAGTCCATTATTGCAGAAGAAAGTATAAAAAGAAAAGATCAAAAGAGCTTTAAACTTGTGTCAAAGATAAAATGCACCCCTCCAAACCTTTTGGCCAGCAGGAATTAAAATCATATGCAGGGATAAACATTGCAATTAACATTCAAGACTGAAAATGTAAGAAATTCCTGGAAAGGTGACAATATATAATATATAAATATTTTTATATAAATAATTTGAATATATAAATTTTCTCACACAAAAAGAGAAGCAAAAATCAGCATTAAGTTAAAACTTCAAAAAGGTAATTTCACGGATCAAAAGGGCTTTCAGGGCATTCTTTGCACATTTAGACCTGTGTATTTAAAAGCTTGTCAAATAAAGGCACACCAAGAGGAACGAAAGTACCGTGTCAAACCATACACGCAAACACACAAAGCTGACATGCCATCACCATGTGTAAATGAGAAATCTATCTGCATTTTAGTAGCCCTCTAGCTAAACCCCACTCCCTCTGGAAAAAGTGTGTTCAGCAGTATTAGAGCACACACACTTTGTTTGTGCTTATTAAATAAAAAGAAAGGATCACCTTCAACCATATTAATGATGGACTGGTGGATGAAGGATGTCTGCGAAAATTCACAACATCTGTTTGCTCCACTCTCTTCTCAGTGTGCTGCACCTATTCCTCATGCTTAATGATGCTCATCCACTCTGCAAGTTTTACGAACAAATGTGTGTTTAGCCACATTCATCATTCTGAATGAGCGTTCTTGATGAAGCATCCACTGGCCTGTTTCGCTCTTTCTGCTACACTTTAACAAATGACAACTGCTCTACGTATTTTTCATTTGTTAAAAATAAAAAGCTAAGTGAAGAATAGGCCCAGCAAATTTTTCTTTTAACTCCTCCGTTAACTTTACTGGAAAATGGAATACAACGTGCATTTAAACTGCATGCAAGTTCGCATGCAGAAATCTAAATGGTGCATGCAGACACATAGTATTTTAAAAGTACTACACAGCAGAATACAGTGTAGCATAACAGACAAACATTCTATCCCACACCAACAGGAGCAGTTCCATCTTCCTGTGAAGGTGATGTATTTCTCACTCTGATCAGCTTAGGGACTGATTCTGGGATGTTCACAATGCCTTAGCACAAGACACTTGGCATCTTTTGGTACCAGGCCAGCAATACATCACAGTGGACATCTACCTTCCATTTTGCAGCTTTCCTCCTTTAAAGCACACCGATAATTTAAAGACACATTTCCCAGAAAATGTGTTTGCTGTAAATTGTACCCTAGAACTCAATTGTGAAAAGCAGTGCATGCCAAATCCATGATATTTTCTCCAATTAGAAAAAAAACCATTCTCAAGAATATTAGTGAGTAATCAGAGCAAAAGAATCAAATCTAATAAAAAAAAATTAAATGTGGAACACCTTCCAGAATTTAGAAGAGCTCACAATTCTTATTTCCCTTAGTATGCAGAAAAATTAAAATGTCCATCCCAATACCCATTTTCTTAAGCATGTCTTTAGAAGATTACTAATGTTGTATACAGTGGAAGCTTCTCAGGCTCATCTTTTGGTAGTATTCCCTATGTTTGCAGAAACTATGACGGGTTGTTTAGTGCAGCTTAATGCTGTTTCTTGGCTTTACAGATGGAGCCTTTGAGAGTGCCTTTGGGTCTGTACTGGTTGTCTGCACCCATCTGTATTAGTAACATCCAGGAGGCCAGTGGGTGCACTGGATGAAGCACACTTTAAAACAATGACCTTTGCTATGAACAATGTTTATTGCAAGACAGGCATCTAACACACAGGCATGTGTTGTGGTTCTAGTTTTCATGTCACCTTTTTAATAACTTGGTTGAGGGAAAAGCGGTTCTTGTAAAAGGATCCTAAAAAACAACTGCAAAAGGTTGCCTTGCAGGAAATTCTACAACAATTTGTGTTGCATAACAAACTTTGTGATAGTTCTCAATTATATACTTATGGACCAAAAGAAAAGAAGGGGAACATTTTAATCTATACCAAAAGAAAAAAAAAAACCTCTCTTTATGGGGAAAAACAAAAACCACCCTAATCCAAAAATCATTATGTCCAGGCCAAAAAGGCATGACAATTCAATAAGTTATAACTCAGGGATCAAACAAGCATAAATTCTGAGATATTGACAGTATTTAAATTTTTTTTTTAAGACAAACAGTAGATACAATTACCCAAATAATTTCCTACTAACGCAGACAAAAATCCTCCATTAAAACCTCTATCTTAAATATACTATACTGGCATATTCTAATAAGGTCACCGAAATCAGCATTTCTTATAACAAATATAGTCTTAAAATTACACGCCAAATTATATCAGTTCCTTAAATTTAGAGAATGGCTAACACTCTAGGCAATGAGTGGAGAGGAACTAATAATCAGAATTCAGACTTCCACTACAAATTGGCAATGACAGTATAGCATTTTAGTGACATCCAAATTCTGTAAAAGTAAATCCTACACTATCAGCATGGTTGGGCAGTGAAATGCTACTTTATCCTGTTCATGAGACTTCACATAATTTAGAAGGCATCAAAACATTAAAATAAAAACTAATTGAAACCTCTAAAAATTATATTCTGTTTTACTAATATTTTAAAGTAAAAGCTAGTATCAGCTCACTTCCACATTATCTATGTTAAAGTCATTAAGTCAGAGATAATAACCAGTAAACTTGCCACAAAGCATAGTTCGTAGCAAGTTATGTTCCATTACAAAAATGTGTGATATTACGGAGTACACATAAAGATGTACTCAAATTCAGTAGGAGTTGTTAAAAATCAGCATGTGATGTTATACCCTTCACAAATTAGTACAATGTGAAAAGAAGATCATGAAGTTCAAAAAACAATTTCTTTGGCAAAATGTAGCAAGAACTTCCTGAGATCTCTCAACACAGATTAAAAAACATGGGCATAGGAAAACTATAAAGCAAGTTAAATGAAATACATAAAAACAGAATCACTAAAATTTATAAGAAATTGCAACCATATCTATTCAGGTTCCTCTGAGGTTCAAGTATTCAAGGAATCCATTACTAGGCTTAACAGGAAATTGTCCATGACAAATTTATAAACTATATATAAAATATTTCTTTTCAAATAAGTGCAATGAACACTGCAACAGAAGTGAAAACAGTGGTGTATTTTTGTTATAAAAAGGAATTTGTAATTACAAAAAAAATCATACAGATTATAACTCCTTAAAAAGAGTGCATCTGATCATCGTGTTTCAGAAATTAGGGGCCACAGAGGACATTTTTTAATATAAAAAATTAATTCGTGTTTTTTGCTAAAAATGATTTTTCTCAACTATAAAACAGATCTGCATCTGAAAATAGAAAAAAGGATTTATGCAAAAATATCCTCAAGGGGATCATTACAGAAACACAAAAAGTAATTTTCTACTAGAATTGTAAAGTACATTTGCAATAGATTTTTAAAAATATGGCTATAAAATAGATAAAACATACAAATGAATGGGATTTAATACAACTGCAATAATTTAAATGGTATCTTTATTTAAGTGACAGACAAAGTTCCTGGGAGAAGGGGGAACACATCTATAGGTAATTTAAAGTTAGGGCAATATTCAAATGGATAAATGTCTTTTGTACTATGTTGATACACATCTTTTATTCTCATGAGTTATGCATGCAGAGAGTATTGATAGTTTATTAGACTTCCTGAAATAAATCCTTAGACAGAGTTACTCACTTGACAAAAAGAGGAATCAGGGGAGCAAAAGCACAGGACTGAAAGCAACAAGTACAGCTCCACAGCGAAGCCAACCCAAAAGCGCGGCTGGCGCGGCTCTCTGCCGCCCGTGCGGAGCAGCAGTGAGAGCTGGTCCCCAGGAGGACACTGGGCAGGTCCCCCCAGCCAGCCCGGAGATGTCACTGCGCCCTCCCAGCGGCGGCAAGGGGGGCTCCAAACCTGCGGGGCAGGCGCAGCCTCAGCCAAACGTCAACTCAAACCGCACAATAGGTCTCCAGAAACGCATCACGGTGCTCGTGAGAAAATCAGAGCTCAAATAACCCATAGATTACTGCAATATACTCTGACAAAAATAAGTCCAAGCATATCTGACAGTAAAATTACACTCTCCTCAACAACAGTATCCCTTAGGTAATCCCCCTTCTCTCCCCATCCCGAATGTTAAATTGTCTTTTAGCTTTACAACAAATCAAGGCTAAAAGCTGTATACTGGCAGCACTTCTTTTCATCTTACATAAATTTTATTTCTTCTCAATAGCATCAAGTGTGGTATATGTTATGAAAATTATGAAAAGCACCACAAAGAAACAAAATGTAAATGATACAACAACTCAAAGCATATGAAGGGCACTATTTCTGCTACATACAAGAACATCAAACCACTTCTTCCTCTACTGCAGCTTGAGTTCATGTTTTTCCATGGACCAACAATGATAAAATTGGTACTTCTGTTCATGGAAGTAAAAGGGTTAGTATATTTTACACCCCTATTAATATGATGATATCAGCTAAAGACAATGATAAGTTGCTCATAATTGAAGACAGCACCCAGGACAAGATTTAAATTCTTTAAAACACTTCTTGTCCTAAGTCTTACCTTAACTTTCCTAGGGATTGAATCAGAGGCTCTGTACAAGTATTGTCTCTTTTTACCTTTTTTCCATCTTATATATGATCTTATCCAGAAAGATAGGCAGCTCATTGCTTTAATTTGTCTGCATAATCAAGCTGACACATAGTCATGTTACACAGAGAAATAAGAATGGGGACAGGAGGTTGTAAGGTAGGAGGTGAAGAACTGCTGACAGAGGATATATGTGACTTCTTTAACATGCACTTCAAAACGGAGTTTATATATCCAAAAAACTTACTGCTGATGTTTTCCACTAGGAACAATTCCATATCTTAAAACAGATCACTTAAGCCTTTCTTCTCCTTATAGACAGATAACATTTCAATCTAAATGTTGCTTTTCATATTTTTGGGTTATTCTTTAAAAAAGTTCTTCCCTTGTATTCACAACTGTCCCTTCTCCATTTCCTCCATGGACCCTCAAAAATACTCTTGACCTCTCTTTTCAGAAGTGTCACAAACAAAGCAATACTGGATATGTATAGTAACAGAGGAAAAAATTAAGTACAATTTGCCTGTGTAGAGTTCCCAAAATTTCACTGTACACTACAGATTCCATCTAAATGTATGTCTCTGACCAATCACTTCCCCCCATAGCTCCTTCCTAACCTTTTTACCTCTAGAGACTGACCGTGCTAGGCAGAGAGTTTTGAAGCCCTCTCTGGTAACTGAACAGTGATAACTGAACTTTCACCAATCTTCTGGTCTTTTCCCAGATTTATTTTAGCTTCTACCAATCTCTTTGTGTCACTTTCCTACCTCCACAAGTGACTGGGATTCCTCCAGTTTTCTGTCTTTCAGTGTGCTGCTTCCTTCCACATAAAGGCATACAGGTAGCTTTGTCAAATGTCTCCAGACACACTGAAGAATGTGGAGTAATTCCATTTATTTACAACTATGAAAAAGCTATAAATAAAACAAATAAATCTTTGGTATTGGGATATTGTAGTGGAATAGTAAAACATAGCAGGAGGATATATAGCAAATAGTTTTGGTGGGTTCAGAAGTGAACCAATACAGAAGTGAACCAATGAAAGACTGCAGAAACTCTGAGGTTCTGAGATCAAGTGTTGTGTCCTGCTGACAACAGACAAACCTGGCTTTATGGAAGGTTTTTCCATCCACCATTGAGCCTTTCCCTCCTTAAGCTTTTGAGTTTCCTGCTGACGCAAAGAAATGTTGAAACTACAAATTACTTCTGTTAAGAAATTTAGGAAGTGGCAAATTAAGATTTTGCTGTGGAACTTTCATGTAGTCTCCTAGTATATATGCAAAATACTGCAATAACACAATCATGTTTGCTTCTGACATTCCCCAATTCTCTACGTAATAATCTGCCATGTAAGAATATGGGATGAGAGGACACACATGTAGATGAAGGACCAGAACACTAGAGAAGAAAGGGAACCAGGTGAGTGATCAAGACACAAGAAAAAACCAGAATGGCGTAAAGATACTGGGAACCCTGGGACCTGTCACAAGTACAAGGCTCCATCACAAGTACAAGAAAAGATGGACATGTAGAGTAAAACAGTGAAAGAGATCTCACAGTTGACAATCAAAATATCCTGGCAGCCATAAAAACCTGAGGAGAAGACTAAGAATATGACAGAGAACACTTGGATTCCAACTCTTCCCAAGTGGTTTTATCCCAACTCCTCCATAAAATTTAGGACAAAATACAGGGAACATGACCACATTTTTCAGATGGGCTGTCATATTTCCTAACCAGAGCTGAAAAAATGACAGAAGTCTGACTGCTGTGAATCAAAAAACCTCACGCTATATAGTCCAGTAAATAAAAATAACAAAATGAAGGCCAAAACTGATGAGTAGTATGATGTTACCTTGATCAATACTGTTGCCCATGAACTACCTAATAATATCCAGAACCAAGTGAAAAGCTACATACCACAAGGGGTCAACCTGCTCCATTTAGTTTAACAACTAAATAAAAGCCAAACAACAGAAAGTTTCTGAGAAGATAAACCAAAGAGTACTAGGCTTTACTTGGGTTAGTTGAGGATAAAAGTGCAGTTAATTCTCCCCATTTTCTTGTTGATATACAGCCATAGAACAATGCCCATCAAAATAATCCTACTATTGAACTATCAACTTAAGTGCTACTTTTCCATAACTCCAGGCTTTCTGACAATATATGTGAAAATACTTTCACTGATTGCCATTCCATATTCTTGGATGAGAAACATAGTAACTTTTCTTGTGTTCTATGGAAAGAAACCAACAATTTTTAATGTAATCAATGAAATTTCCAGTGTGATTAACTTACATTAATCTTAAAACATATTTTGATCCAAATTTCACAACACTTTCAAGTTATGCAACACTTTACAGATTATTTGAGAAGGTCCAGCAATACCCCCTTATAAAAATTATACTAGACATCCCTCCAGCAGAGACTCAAAAGACTGATGTGTTTTAAAAATACTTCTTCAAAAACATTGTGTTTCATAATAGCAGAGGAACTTCGTCCTGATCCAGTTAAATTGTACAACCCTATTTTTAAAAAATGTCACCACATGAATCTAGACTGACACACATAAATATTTTACACTGACTAATAAAAGGTTGACATAAAAAGAATAAATATTGTGTGTGCTAGAACCAGCTTCCACTTTAGACACAACTGATTTTACATCTTTTAAATAGGACATGTCAGCACTGTGTAATCTTGATGAATTCAGACAGACCACACACCTCTAATTGACTTAACTGGGCAAGAAACATAACTGGTGCTCAGAACTTCAGCCAGAAATGCTGTTATTTGGCAACCAGAAAATTACACTCAAAGAATGAAGTGCAGCTGAGACATTTTGCCATTGTTGGTCCATCTCTTCATTCATTTGAAGTGCTAAAGTATAAATATATTTGAGAAAACCACTTGAATACCTAAATTTAATTTCTCCTGCTATAATTTTATACTTCCAAATCCTTTTTTATTTTATTAGTCCAGGACAGAGAGCAAATGATTTTCATTACTGCAATAAATGAATTGGCAAGAATTTACAATTTTTAGTGCTACTGCTGCATTGTGTGAAGAGTTATATTGTACAGCTTTTCTCTAGAATCATTTCTAGGGTATGAAACTAAGCCTTGACAATGCTGCATCCATCTTTTGAGTATATATGGCACAAGTACAACATATTCTCAAGATGGATTTAGCACAAAAGGCTTTTCTTCATAATAAAAATATCTCCAATCATCAATTTCTCATACATTGCCTTCCAGGTACACACACACTTTAGACACAGTGTTTACTTTTTTCGCCTTTCACAAATTGTAATTCATCCATTCCATACAGCAAGTAAAAAGCATTATATGTCCAGCTGCCCTGCATGTCCTCCTTTACATTGGGACATTTTGCTGACAGTCAGTTTGAGGACTTTTAGCTTTTAGTGAGCACCTGACCAGGACCACGGGCGGGTTTCAGTAAATCTATAAATCTCAGAGACACCTCCACAAAAGTGCAGAATCTGCTCTCTGCACACTCACTAAGTTAACTGATTTCCATAAGCATTAGTTCACTTCCTCAAGCAGATACAGAGAAATACACATACAGATACACATTTATTTCTTTCTGAGAAATTTCAGACAAAAAACAGAATTAAATATAAGGCTTGGTCTACTCGTGGCTGCTGAGATGCAACTAAAGTCTAATCTGCACCTGTAATTGTTCAAGAAACATTATTTTGTAAAAACAAAAGTGCTTCCTGATCAATGTTAAGTCAATACACTTTGAAAAAAATAGATTAAACTAAACTGGAAAAGACATTCATTATGGAGTAAGAACACTCATAGCAAAACTAATCAAGAATATAACTATATAAATACAACTATTTAAGAAATGCATTTTACTATTTTCTAAATAAATTTTGTGCAGCAGAGCACTGAATAAATAAGCATGAAGGTGTTCTCATCTCAGTTTGTAACAGACTCAAAATCTGTTTACATGTGTCCTAGTAATTTATTTCAAATTAAAACAACTATATATTCTAGTCAAACTTCTCAGACAAGAAAAATTAGCTCATCTCGTTTGCTCATAGCATCACATGTAGCCAATCATACATACTTAGAAAACTAAATTACAGCCATGAAGTAAGGAGGACACACAGCTATCACCTGCTCCAAAGAGCTGTTACATGGCTGTATTAATATTTGTAAAGTACGTTGGATTTACATAAAAAAAGCAGCCATACACACAAGGAATATTACCAATAGGGAATGTTAAAAACACAAGTTTCTTTCTTGAGGCCCTGCTTTGGCTTCCACACTTGCTCTTTGCTCACATTCAGTCAGCCCCAACACTTGAGAAACTCTTTGGAGCTCCTTGACCTAAAGTAAGATAGAGAAAAGGGCATAGATACAGAACAGAACATGAGGCCACTGTTGAAAACAGAAAAGACTGAGGAAGGATGAGAACTTCTGGCAAGAGACAAAAAAAGGAGGAGTACTGGCATGAGAACATGAGCACAAACAACTCAGCTCTTGGTATGGTGAAAAAAGGGTCCAGAGAACATCCAGAGTGCTAAGAAAGGGGAATAAAGTCAGAAAGATCTCCTGGCACAGAGAAAGATGGTTCAACAGGTTTAAAAATGAAAAAAACTATTAGATGTGGACAGAAATATGCACAGAGCTGCCAGTATAATAAACTTGGCCTACTGTGAAACCACCACAGCCCTAAGCATGTACACACACAACAGACAACTCACCCCTAGAGCAATATCTCAATGTTTCAGAGTTTTTTTAAACCTGTCAAAAATTACATTACATATCCTTTTGC
>QUSF01000014.1:7381726-7602834 GCA_003676055.1 Chloebia gouldiae | reverse complement strand
GTTGCAAACTATCACTGTTATAGCAGGGAAAATCTCCCCAGACTCTTGCAGCTTCTTCCTATATGAGAAAAACCAACAATGACTGGATAGATAACATGCTTCTGAAGAGTCCAAGTCATCTTTCTTTAATTCTGGAAGAGTCTGTTAGTATTTATTTTTTATATGCTTTTAAACTTCTGAGTATGATTTGTGAAGTATCAGAAAGAACGTCAAGCCCTCAAAACCAACATTAGGATCTCAAAGTCCTAGGAGCAAAGCACACAAACAGTGGGAGAAAAAGGGAGCAAACCTCTAACACAAAGATCTGGATTCCAACTGGTAGCCCTGATTCTATAAGCACACCCATGGGTTCAGACGACTTCTTCCTTTCACAAGGAAACAACAACAGGATCAAAGTCAAAGACTACTAAAGACAGAAGCTCTTTCTTTGTATTCAGATTCAAAACAAAACAGACAACATCAGAGAAGATAAAAGGAAAACATCCCAAATAAACAAGGCAGGGCTGGGTTACTCCTTCAAACTCCTGTTGGTTAACACATGTAACCTGCAAAAGAACATCTTGCAACACAAACAGATGTGTTTCTCTTAATTCCCAAATAGTGATCAAGACAATCCAAGCCCTGTGAGTACAATTATCCACAGTATCAGTAAAGGCTGAATCTCCTCAACCTAAACCTGCTAAAATATATAGATAAGGGAGAATGCCATGCCACACAAATATCTAACTTCTTCTGCATGACTAAACCATAATTTTTGTAACAATTACACTCTGCTCTAGCTTTACATCATGTTCTTCACCTTGGGAGACTGTGTCTTATTTGCACTACAAACTCTTAGCAAGTCACTAAGGCTCAGAAAGGGTCTTGCCACTACAGGCATCCAGCAGACTGTTCTCACACACTGCTGAGCTGCCTTTTCTGGGGCAAAGATTACAGGCAACAGCTGCTCCTCCCTGCACTGTCAGCTGCAGCTGGACTTCCCAACAGAACTCACACCATGCTCCAACACAAACCAGGTAAGTTACCCTAGGACAAACAAGACACATTGAATGCATGGGGTATACAGCCACAGCTTTTCCTAGGCCAGCCAAAACCAGCTCTGAAAAACACATGAAAACTAACTTGACAGTGCCATATGGTTTTATTATAGACTTGCAGACCAAGCTGTGTTTATACTACTCATTTGTTTTTGTTAAAGATCATATATTGGAAGAAGTAAGTTAAAGATGAAGAGATATTCCTTACTTCTCCCATTGTAGAATGTAATTTGTAAGATGCATTTATGAATTTAGAAAACTTTTTAAAAGATCTAATCTGGAAGCAGAAGCTAGTTTTGAGTACATCAACCATCTAATATTCTCTGCTCAAAGGTGACTTGTTAGAGACCAGCCAACAAAGGTAAAGGTAAATAACTGCTCCCCTCAGGATGCATCCTGTTGTTAAAATGTCATTGTTTGCATAATAAAGTGTTTCATGTCTTTAACCTTTGGTGTAAATATTGCAAATGATATTTCTTTTTCTGATAATTAAACTTAGCGTGCAAAAGACTGACAACTAGTTATAAAATCTCATTTGCACTTACCTTCCATACTGCTTTTAGAATGAATGATAAGGCTTTTAGCTATATTCAGCTGAGAAATACTGTTTATAATAGAAAACAGGTTTATACCTGGACACTTTAATGAATCATTGAAATCACTGTTTGTTAGGCTACCCACAGAAATAACCCCACTGAAGTCCAGGAGATCTGCCTTAAGAATTACACAGCAATGTCAGTATGGCCTGCATAATTAGAGCCTCCATGATCCTTCCCAGTTACCTAGAGACTAAAAGCATAGCATTTCCCCTTCAGGGTCTCCACAGCTACTTTTTCAATCATTAAATAAAATAGGTCCAGGACTGTTTTCAGGCATTGCTTGTGCTAAGTTTGCTCATGATCTGTAGTCAATCAACTACAGATTTGTCATTATGTAACTATAATTTTTCCTCTGGCACTTCCTTAACTTTTTGCCTTTGTCCAAGCACCACCACTTTGGGAGGACAGTGATTTTTTACCCTCAGCCATATGCCTAGCTGGTACAATTGCCATTTAGAAGAGCAATTACCCAATATTTCCTGGCTATCTTCATAATGTTTGCCTCATACATGTCATACAGCATGTAATATACCTGTTATATGATCTGCAGTACTCTTTATATGCAACTTTTAGATAATTATGAAAGGTTTGCTGTAATTGAAAAGGGAAAACAAGAATCATTGACTTCAGGCAAGTACATGAAATGCACTGCCATACACTGACTTTTCTCAGAACTCTACTAGAAAGTGCCATGACATAATTTCATTTTGTAATGTCCCATTTTTAAGCATCGTCTCATACAAGTCTTTAAATGTGCTAATTGGAAATCCCCACTATATAGAGAGAATTGCTTTCAAAATGCCAACAGTTCCTCTTTCATCAGAGTACTCAATAGCAGGAGAAAAATACTTTCCAAAATTCAAAGCATTTTGATCTGGTTCTGTCAAAATGCTGTGTGTTCTCAGTTGGTAATCTCTCTTTAGTCAATATGTGACTATTTCTGTTTAGGAGGGTTTTCTAAATATTATCTTCAAAGGTCAAAAGTGAAAAAAAAATTACTATTGCTACTTTACCCTACTATCTACCAGGAACCTTACTGTGAACCTGTAAATATATTTCAATCCAAATTTAGAACATTTTAAAAACACCTAGTGAAAAAGAGACACCATATAGCTTTGTTTCATTAAATACATATCCATTGGAAACTAGGATTTTTTAGGTAGCAGGAAGAGGTATCAGTAGTTAGCAATTAGCTATTAATTAGTGGGTGATAAAGAGCTCCTGCTTACAAGCTTTTCTTTGTAAGAAAATATTAGCATATCCCAGACTTTTTCCACAATATATAGCTATGTCATACAAGGAATATTTTGGACTCAAATCCCTATCAGCAGTCACAAAATGATATTTAAGGGATTTATGGAGTTCACCACATACAAATCTCATATAAAGTGGGGCCAAAACCAATTTTAAATAAAGTTTCTGACACCCTCCACCAGTGCCTACAGTATTACTTTAAAAGATTAGTAAATTTATGGGATTGTTCAGCCATTAGGTGTTCTGCTGGTGGCTTCTCTTCCTGTTTCTGCTTGGTACAATATCAGTGCCTACCAGCAAAAGCAAGCAGCCTGGCAGCTCCTCCTCTTTTCCAACAGCTATTACAGACACCAGGACTCATTTCTGCAGTGAAAGCACCAGACATCTGTAGAAGCAGTAGGCAGCAAAGTGATAGAGCCAGGAGCGTGCAAATTGCCAGAGGCATATGGACAACAAGTTGCCTGCAGCCTGAAGTGTGAGAATCAGCAGTATTTAATCAAGGAAATATTAGAAGAAAGACTTAAAGCTGAAGTAGCTAACAGTTTTGCTCAGAACAAAACAGCAGATTGCTGACACGACAGGGTCTCTCTTGAGCGTGCCGAATTGCAGCAAATGGAGCAGAAGACTGGCTAGTGGATTGTATTCCAGATTCCATGTAAAAGGTGGTGCACTGTGCACCTAAATATGCCGGGATGCTTGCCCTGATGGCAAGCCAAACCCACCACTGAGTTACTGCTTCTAGTCTAGGCCAGACATGACACAAAGAAAGTTTAAAAAACCCTGGGCAACCGACTGGTCTTCCCCACTCTCAGTAGCACACGGGCCTTAACAGAGTTGTAGTGCAATCATATATGGCAGTAGATATCCCAGCTGTAACCATAACAATTATGAATCCATACAACATGAAAGCTGTGACTCTGACTTGACTGACCTTAGATAATGCTGAGGAAATCAAACATTTACAGTAATTTCAGGGCACTGCCAACATCAAATTTATTTCTCTCACTTTTGCCAAAGCAGTAACTCTCAGCAGTACAAAGATTAGGTTTGTATGTGCACTTAAATCCTTCACTCCCTACCCATTTCCCTGCATCTCCAAGTGGGTGCCAAATGGGTGCCAATTATTCTCTCTTTCCACAGATGCACAAATAGGACCTACCATCTCAAATTTAGATAAATGTATGTATCTTCACTACTGGAAATAATACAAGGCTCCCAGATGGACCAAGTAAATCTAGTAAGAAAATGATCCAGTCTTAATAAAAACTTCTGTAACACCATGTGGTTCCAGATGTCTTTCACAAAGCATACCTTAAACATCACAGTTAACAAGAGTCCCCATTACCTATAGCACAAGCAGTCCCTTGCTAATATTGTGCAAGTAATGATGAAACTGAATGAATAACATGCTGTTAGACAACTTAGATGGTGTGGAGAAATGATGAAAGGATATACACAGGATTAGATTTCATTATACCATTTCTCACTTTCCCACTCCCCAGTTCAGTGTCTTGCCACAGGTCAGTCTTATCTGCTGCAAGTGATGGGTTTTTTTGGGGTTTGTTTTTTTTTTGCAATACAAATATTACCAGTGCAAAATTTGCTCCGTATGCTGAACACAAGACCTGATGGAAAGCAGCTCTGCAGAGAAGGACCTGGGCTCCCTGGTGGACCCCAAGCCAAACAGGAGCTGGCCCTGTGCCCTTGCAACAGAGGCTAATAGACTCCTGGGACGCACTGGAAGGTTGGCAGCAGGTGGAGGGAAGTGACCTGTGCTTAGCAGAGGTGAGGCCACACCTGGAGAGCTGGGAGACATGGACACACTGGAGGACAGCCAGTGAAGGGCCACAAAGATGACTGAGGAGCCCAAGTGTCTTTCATGTGAGAAGAGAACACACAAGGGACTGTTCAGCTTGGAGAAAGGGGTATCTCATCAATTTGTATAAATACATTTACACAGGGAGGAAGAAAAGCCAAACAAAACCTGACAAAAAACCTCCACACAGACAAACTTACAATATTTATATCACCGACAGAATACACTTGATTGTTCCTACAACATAATTGAAGAAAAACTAATTAAGATAATTATTAATTCATTTGCTTCATTCCTTCCTTCCAACGCTTTCAGAGTCCATTTACTCCACAGGACATCATGTGAGGCCACACTGTCACTACTGCTCTACTCAGATGGACTTTTAAAGGTGGCAAAAATGCTAGTAAAAGTGGTTATAAGTTTCAAGTATGGAGGTCACAGTTTGTCTGCTGTGCAAAACAAGAACAGAGTAAGATTTTGCTTGAGATAATAACTCCTGACATTTATCTATATTATCATAAAACTTGTTAAAATTAATACGGTTACTAACTCTAGTAAAAAATTACTACAAAACCCATTTCCTATCCATTAATAGTATAACTTTAGAGCAAATGAAAACTGATGTTCTATACTACATTTATTTTATCAATATAGGTGTCAACAATATTAGCAGGGTCTGATACTATTTATGAAGGGGTTTTTTTAACACTTTATGAAAAGACCTGTAGCTGGTCTAATTAGAGACTACAACAGTCCTTAAAAAATAAAGATAAAAAAAAGGCAGGGAGGGTCAGGGTCTTAAAGCCATGACTAAGTTTATGGGCTGAATTGTGACTATAATGTAAACAACCTCATGCAGTAATATCTTACTCTCCATTTAGGATCTGCTGATTTCAAGTGAAACCACTTGTGAAATTAGGTACTAGCAAATATTGAAGTATTACAATTCAATCCTAATAATAATGCATTTTGGAATATTTCAACCACTCCAAAAACTACAGATTAACTGACTCTGAAAAAATATTAACTCATTAATTCATCAGCACACTTAGACAACTAAGTCCATCTATTTAATACATTGGAGAATTTTATATTTTTAGTTTCCAATATTATTCCCTTGTGCCAAAAACAAAACCTTGAAATTGCTACAGTTTTAAAAATCTGAATGCTTTTTAAATATAGAAAAATTAGGCTTTTCCTCTTTATAAAAGAGCATGCCTTCATCAAATGAATAATTTAAAACCCTCAAGTAATCATACATTCCATTAATCTTTCTGTTCAATACACATATTAGCAATGAGACATTGTTGTGAAATCTTCAGTAGAGGTTTAATTCAAACAAACAAACATGTTTTTATGCTTATTTTTATGAAATGATGCCTAGATGAAACAGATCAATCTTTAAAATTAAAGAGCAGGTTGTAAAAACTGCATTTACCATATTGTGAGCCTGTTTGGAATCATCACAAATACAGGTATATTAGATTTTTCAAGTACAGCAGATCAAAGTGCATTACATTAGTTCAAAGACACTGCTTTATTCTTCTTCCCATCTACAGTATACTATGTGAATTCTTGTCATTATATCAATTTAATCCACTGCCATTTTTTAGGCTACTGTTTGTCTAACCGAATGAAGAACAGAGTAGCTGGCATTTAATGTGACTGCATCACTTTTTCCAACCCGCCTACTTTAAAGAAGAAGTTTGTTGAGTGCACACAATTCACTTTACAGATCATTTGAAATGCATAAACAATTCCAAATGCAGAAATAACAAAAACAATAATTTGTCATTTTGAAATGCTGAAACGCTTGGAGGAGGATTTGAATATAGCACACTCTTTTGTTTGTAAGCATGGTGATTTGCCAAGCTACACCTCACACTGCACTAACCCTAGGGCATTCCAGTCACAAACACACTTTGATCTGCTGTGCTTTTGGATTCTCTCTCAAAGGGCTCTACCTTTCTTGACAATCCCAGAGGGAAAATGCAGCCTTGCATTCTTTCCCTTCTACCACTCCAAAACGAACACTCCATATGCTTGCTGCTAGTTCAGCCTTGCACTGTTTTTCCACAAGCTTGTTTGTATAATAACGACAGCTGCAGGAGTCTTCAGCTTAAGTTGTGAATTGGATATATTAAAAAAATAAAATAAAATAAAAACCCCACATATTATATGAGAAATGAGAACTACAGAAACAGTATTACTTCTGCATGGTATTACTACATCCAGTGAAAACTAGAATGCAGCCACAGTTTTGTAGTTGTCTGTCTGGGCATCCTCTTTTAAAGGGGACAAAATATAGTTCATATTTACTTTATGATACAAACAGTCAAGAGACAAACATCAATAGGTAAGAAAGAAGGCAAAAGTCAGTGGATATTAACTGTCAATCAGACCTGTGTTTCAACTCCTCTGTACCCAGATCTGCGGAGAAAAAAGAGCCATTGCAAAGGTTTCAAAAGTTATATGTATCTATTCCAGAATATATGTGTAGGCATTAATAAAAATTATAGTTTTAGCAGTGTCAAGTGGTTTTAGTACAAATACCTACTTTATTCTTGAAAAAAGTACACTGACAACAGGAATCAAGCAGCAGCTTGATCTGGCACTATATAGTATGAGTTCACATGTCTGAGAGAAATAGGAAAACAAAAGCAACGGCCCTTAGGTCTTTTGTCCATACTTCTCTTCAGAGTTGGTAATTGAATGTCTTTGTCTTTGTGTTTTCAATAACTTTAGACATTTCCAGACACGCTGTTGACATATTTCATTCAAGTCTATGGCCATGATAAACGTAATGAAAGTAAAAATTGAGGGGATGTAAAAGCGTACGTTAAACCAACACAACTTCCTCACCCCCACACCACTCCCCCTTATTCACCTATTCCTTGGTGATGGGGAGTAACTGTACTGCTGGGAAGAAGAAAACCAGCCCTGGAAGTCATATCTGATGGTTCCAGAGGAATCTTGTGATTGATTTCTTTCTGCAGTCACACACCAGCCTTCAATTTCCTTCTTCCCCAATGAATACTAGTGGAGAATACTATAGTGATAAGGAAAGAAACACCAAGTATGCTGTTTTTCATACTCACTGGAAAATCCCTGAATAAGATGGTTCAGAGTCTCAAAAGTATCACGAGGAATTGGTTAGTAATGACTAAAAAAGCACAAACAACTCTCTTCTGGACAGAGTTTAGCTATTGATATATAAGGTCTCCTCTTGCTTCCACTAACCAACAATAAATAAAATAGCAAATACATAAAGCTCTGCTATAGATGCTTCACAAAATTCCTACATCTGTCAAAACACCTTAAAAAAAAATCCAACAAACCAAACCAAAAACCACAACTAGACATACCCAAATTCTAAGGCAGCTCATAATGTCGAGACATACTATTTGATACCATTTCTGATTTCAAAGTACTGATACACTGAACACATATTTGAATACACACATCTAGATTTTAAGCAAACCTGAACATATGCAAAGGGTGCACCACTCCATAGATGACTGTTTCACATTCTCTCTCTGAAGATCTAATACTTAAAAGCAAACCAAAACATCCAATCACATTAAATAAAAACAGCATTTATGAACATTCATGACCAACAACTGGATGCACATAAAATGGTAACAATTTCACTTTCCAAAACCCAACACCAGCCACTTTGCCTCCTGACTCAGTGTGCAAACCACGTAATCTTTATTTAAAAGTAGTAATTTAAAACATACGAGTACTCCCATCTATAACAGCATTAGCAGCATAACTTTACTAACATAGACATGAATTAATATGCTTAGTTTTTAATACTATCTAATGTAAGAGATGGAAAGCAGAAAAAAAAACCTCTCCAACAAAAATCGAACGCTTGAAAATTGAAAAACGCAAGATGCCAAAAGAGATTCTTCAATGTCTCAGCCATTTACTGAAGAGATCTTTTCTCATTTGCTGATGACTTTGGCAGAGCTGGTTTTGCCACCAGTCACTCTGTACTTTGTTTAATTATGCAGTACACCAACAGAAATTTTCTTTCTGATTGCATAAATCACAGTGCTTTGACACCAGCCTCAATAGGGGCTGCTAGAACAATACAGTGAGCGCTATTGACTCCATCTCTCAAGTCCACAAGGTGTATCATTTAGCCAAGAGTGATAATTAAACACAGAATATACTGAAAACTGTCAATAGGCATGTCAATAGGAGGACTTTTAGCGTCTAGCATCCAGTGAATCAATGGTGTTTTTTCAGCTATAAAATCAAGAAAATGATAGCTTTCAAATGAATGGTGGAAAGGAAACACGAGGCTCCTCAGGGAGGAATAAAACAGCTCAATTTTCCTTCACTGAGTGGCTCTCCAACTGCCTCACTCAATGGAAAAGGTCACAGAACATTACAGCAAAATATCTCTGAAACAAGATGTACAACAATGCTGGGACATGACATGAAGTACAAGCACACTACAAAGGCCCGTATATCTCTGACCTGACAGAATTAAAGCATGGGTCAGCAGATGCCAGACAAGACAGGAATTGAAAGACAATGATTGATCTGTGTAGAAGAAAATATGACTGCCTGTCCATATCCAATATGTATGTATGCATGAACAGGATTATATGTACAGTATGCCCCCTCACCTCACAACAATTTTTAAAGCCATAGTATTGCTTTCTTTTTTTCAAATTATTTTATGTATATAATTTTCAGCTGAATTCCAAGGAAGATATAAAGCTGAACCTTTTAGCACATAACTTTCTTGACATATTTCTACCAAAAAATGTACCAGACTTAAACTGATCCTGGAATACCACTTGCATATATCTTTTTAAGATATATGTACACCTCTGAATACTGGAAGAGTAGTGACAGGAAGCCATTTTCATTCACTCTGAACTCTTTCAACTGAACACTTTAGTCGGCATGGAGAGACAAAGGATTCCCATGCAAAGCCTGCTCTGAGAAAGAGCACATATTTTACAAAGCCTGGTTTATAACTGCAGCTGTGAAGTAAACGTAGCCTCTGCAACATGATTAGTTGAAATGGTTAGAAATGAAACCAGACACAAGAAGTACAGTGTTGACAGGACAGAAGGGGGGAATCAGAACAAAACCAAGCAGGTGAAGAATTTCAAAATGGACAAACATTTTTTTTCTCTTCCTTTGTACCCTAAAGACAACTGTCTTTTAAAAGGTGACTGCATAGTAGTTGTGAAGCCAAGACTTTATATGATACCTGTCTTAGGATATTCAATGCATTTCTTACCCCAGGGAATGTTTCCATGAAGGTATAAATGTCCCCTGGAAAAAACTGCTAAGTGATCCTGTGGCATTCCATATATTTCTCATTGCTTCACTAATTGCCAGATCAGTTTCTTCAGTAATTTAGAACTATACAAAGTTATCCCAGGATGTGAAATCAAGCTCAATACTGTTCCCAGAACAGCTGAAGTATAAAACCACTCATAAGTTAGGTTAGAATCTAGCCCATGCTCTTCTGTGCTTGAGAGCAACCACATTATCTCCCCACTAAAGAGGGTATGTTCATGACTCAAAGAGGGAATGGATCTGTTGAATAAGAAGCTGCCATTTGTACACTCAGCTTGCCATAACTGCTTTTTGTTATCAGTGTGTTCTCTTCAGTATCTGAACCAGAAATATACAAAATAAGTCACAACATGAATCTTAAGTCTTGTTGACAGAACCAACATAAAGTTGGTTTTCTTCTGCCTTTCTTGAGTTGGAAGTTCTTGCACTGAATAAAAGATAAACTTTTTTTTTTCCTCCCCTCAACAAATTGCTATGTGAGAAACTGGACTTCAACATGAAATGAAGTGTGTCATCATGGAGGTGCTAGTAGGCAAGAGAATGCCACCAACAGTAGCAATAGCACTTCACAGTCAGGAAAAAAATAGCTAGAATTGCTCTTTTACATGATCAGTATTCAAGAAATCCTGTCATAGACAAAGTATGACCACCTCTGTTGAAAATACAATTTTAAGCATAAACCCTTTGAATGTCTTATAGTAGTTCATTCTAGCAAGCTTACAAGCCTTCCTTATAACATTAGACTAGTCGTACAACCACCCTAGGAATCAAGAAGGGACCCTTATTCTTAAAATAGAATGCAATCTCAGGGAAATATCTATTATGAAGTATAAAAATATAAGATTTCTCCTTAATGTGGATGATTTATAAACTGTTCCTTCATACACTTTTATAAACCTTGACCAAAACATAAAAGTAATTTCTGCAACACACAGCTACACACTTCACAGAAATGCAGCCAAGGAATCCCCTGCTTTTTCAGACATTTTCATGGTGCCTTCTAAAACCAATAACAGACTAGAGGACAAAATAGCAGGCAATTCCAGATATTCTAATAATATGAGTAATCTCATTCAAATTTTTATTCAAGTGTTCCAAGAGAGGAAAGAAAATTCAAACCCAAACCAAGCAAACTAAAAAACCCCAAAACACAACTGCATCATATCGGAAGAATAATTTATGCTTTTTAAATACTGTTCCAGAACACTGCACATCTTGTAATCCATTTTCATGGATTTTAAAACCACTGATAATTTTTTTCTCTTTAAATGGTTACATTTACAAGTCTTCAAGCAGTACTTTCATAATTATGAACACAGATGTGTTTTTAACAAAACACATTCAACTGCCAAGGGTGTGGAAACGCAGTAACCAATGCTTAATACACTAGACAATGAACAAAGGTGTAGATCAAAGAATTCCAAAGAGCACCTGCTGCAGAAGCTAGACTGTCAGGAAGGCACTAAAAGCCATGAGAATTTAGGGAATAGTTACAGGGGTACAATATTTCTGTTAGGAAATCTGCTTATGAATTTCCTCCACCTTTTCCCCAACCTTTTATTTCCAGTCTAACACTTCACTTCAACTTCTTTCTAATTTTTTGCAGAACTTTAATTGGAGAAAATTCAACAGTTTGCAGTGGTAGGCTCACAACTCAGGAAACAACACAACCGCTTCCTCCCTGCCCTCCAAAATTAAAACTAAATCAAATAAAATCAACTTTGTAACTTGGGATCTATTACCTAGAGGTAACAATTTTTTCTCAAAATAAGCTTCAGATAGAAACTTCTCCCATTGCTAAGATTAACTAGAGTACAGTGCCAAGTCTTGGTACAACAAGCCAGTGAATCCTAGTGTTCTTTTTTACTGCTCCTTTTACTTTTTGTTTCTCATACCTTTTTATGTCAGTGGAAATCAAAATTAATGACATAGAATAAACAAGCAGATAACTCAGCATTTTAACCATCTTGAAATCAAGTAAAACAAATGCTCTCTAGCTTTATTTAATTTCTCAGGTGTTCATAATTTTGTCTAAAACCTAAAGTCATGTCTACACAAAACAGAAATCTGCCTGATCTCCTCCGCTTCTCTGTGAGAGATCTGCTGAAAGACACTTTAACAATGCAAAGGCATGTTTCATGACAGCTACCAAAAAAAGCAACAGCAGTTTCAAAAATCAAAGAATGTTCCTTTGGGAAAGCATTATTTGCATGTTCATAATGAATACTTAACTACACATCTGTGCAACCCTTTAGGTTTTTGTGGTAGGAAATGATCTTTTCAGAGGACTTTGCCAACTTCCAGCAAATACTTACACAACCTTTGCTAGGCTGAATAACAGCAAGCTTATCAGTTAGGTTTCAACATGATTTTAAACAGTTTATAAGAAGTGATTAATTACTGACTGAACTGACCAGAGTGTTAGGCCAAAACTCCCTTAAAATCAGGGGGTCATTGCTGAACAGACATTTAATGAGGTGTTACAGTTTATTGCTTATAATTCATCTGTTAAAAAAATAAGCATTCAAACTCAGCATTGCATGCACTACAGTACTTAAATAACAAACAGGTTGGCTTCTAAAAAAATTCCAATAATTATATGCTGTTCAATTTATAGAGGAAAAACTCTTTTGAGACTATGACATGCACACACATGTCCCAACAGAGTACCTACGGTTACTATCTTAAAAAAGATCCAGAGAAGCTATGGTGTAAGCAAATTCCCACTACTTAATCTGTCCTAACTCAGGGATCAATTAATTGAATATTGCTTCAAAATATTAAAATAGTGCTTTAACATTAACCATCCTTTATAATATATATCACACCCAAGTTTTGCCTTATGGTACAGATGCCTACACTAGTCTGCAGTCATGGTCTAAACCAGCAGGAAATAGGAATGTAAAGATTCTAAGAATCACACTGTGCTGCAGTGTTATCAGTGTTTAGTTAGCAGTTGTTTTTCTTGCTAAATGTATAAAACACAATGCTATGAAGAGACAGATAAGTTTCTTTTTTAAAAAATCAAGCTACAGTAATACAAATATTTATATGAAGACAGTATCAAAGACACTAATAATGAAATTGAAAGCCTTTATGAGACACTGCTACGTTTCACATCCACCAAGAGCAGTCTATGCATTTACATTAGATGTGAGGTATCTCTTAGGTAGTACAAAAACTTTAAATACTGTATTAGAGACACAGATTTCACCAGAGAAGGAGCTCAATGAGCACTTTTATATTAAGGAAGCTTCTCTGTCTGACCATTGAGGAGGCAGGGATGGCTCCAATAAGCTGACAGGTCCCTGCTCGTCTCCCTACCCATCCCACACACAACCAGACCAGGTTTCCTCATCAGCTCAGCCTCAGGTTTCCCTATGTAGAATCTCATAACTCTCACTCCATAAAGTAATTTACTTAAGGTGCAATAACACAGAAATAGCTCGAACTGGTGCCTCCAATCCCCTCGCAGTCCACAAGCAGGAAAGTCTCACTCTCGCTGCCGAGCCCTCGGCTCCTGCCGTGTCCCTGAGTGACCAGGCACAGCTCCCTGAGCCCTTCTCTGTGCAAATGTCAGCAGCTCACGACCTCTTCGCTGGGCTCCCACCCAGAGCTCAGCCAGCAGCTGCACCCCGAGCTAGCACTGAATGTGCTCCTCAAAACCCACACCTCCGCTCTCCCTGGCCGCTTGCCTTTCCCTGCATCCTGACCAAGGCGCTGCGCAGTGCTCTCCTCCAAAACACTGTCACCATCTCCGTTCATTTTGAGTTTTTTTTCCTTCAAGTTCTTTGATTCTAAGAGAGAGGTTATTCAGCAATTTCACTGTTTTAAGCTGTTAATGAAATCTAATAGCTAATGGCAATATACCCACAAAGAATAACAGTAAACTTCTTATAGAGGTATGGAATACTGCATAAATTCCACTGCAAAACTGAACAAAAAGGTTGAAGAGAGTAACAGAACCAAGAAATTATATTTACCATTGCCTTTCTTTCTCAAATAAGTCAGAGAAAGACTTGCAGGATCAAGACTGGAAAAAAAGAAGCTGTGGGAAAGTGGGATTAATAACAAGAAGCCCTACCTTTTTACCTTTTGTCATGAAGCTCATTGATTTTAGATAAAGGCATACAATCAAAGGTTCAACAGCTAACTGATAAGAGAGAGGTGATAGGATTAAAAGCTTGAGCAAAACTTAGGAGGATACTGCCAAGCTATTTAGTTAAAGGGACAAACAACTGTTAGGGTATAAACAAAGGCTATGGAATTTAAGGACTTAGGCAATCTAGTAAATAGTAAACTATTGCATTGTTTGCCATGGATGAAAAAAACCTCTAAGTTTGGTATATCAGAAGTCTTTCCACTGTGGGCTTGTAAACAAAGCTAAACCACAGAACAAGATTGTTGCTGTCATCTGGGTCAGCACTTTATTCAACAGCAAGATCTGCAACCAAAGTGGGTGCTTCTGACTTGTAACACCACACACAGTAAGAGGAGAGAAAACTTATGAATATGATCAACAAGATCAAGCTTTTATCACATATGCAAAGAGACCCCAAAAATTAAATTTAGAACAACAGGGAAAAAAGTAAGTTTCAACAGTCATTTTGTAACTACTTATTCAGTACTCATTAGAGACAATCTCTCTGAACTGTATCTCAAATCAGTTCTGGGGGAAAACAAAATAAAACCACACACCAACAAAACTATAAATTAATTTATTCTCTTCAGCCAAGTTCACACTGGGAAATCCTGTATTTTTCATTCCTATCCACTCCAACACATCCAAACTCCATTCCTACCTAGAGAGATGTATATTTAGTTATCCAAGAATACTAGCTGGGAATTACCTCCATAAAATATAAATGTTGTAATTTAAATAGTGCATGAAGACATACAATGGACATTTTCAAATACTTTGATACTTAATCAATAAAATTATGTTTTCAAATGGGGAGGGGTGGGGAGGAGGGGAAGGAGTATTTCTTTTATACAAATTAATATTTGTATTTATTGTATTTCTCAGTCCTGCTGGCTCAGATCCTGTGTAATGGTGTTGGAGGGTGGCAGTAGCAACTCACATATTAGAAATATTTTTTTTTTACAGAAACAGATTAAAAAGCTGAAAAATCATCCATAAGCCCCATGCAGATTTCTCTGAAACAGGTCTTTTGCAGAGTGTCTGTGTATATATTGAGTAAGTCTTCACACACATCATGCAACTGATCATTCTGGGCCTTTGGGGACAGGGTAGAGGTGGGGAGGTGTTCATGTGAGTGTTACTTCACAGGTTTTTGAACATTCAGTCCAAAAATAAAAACTAATCTGAAGACAGAGGAAAAAGAGCAACTAAGTGATGGTTTGAACTGTGTCTAGAGTAACCAGTATTTCCTAGCCTCAAAAGTAACAATTTCTTACTAATCCAAACTAGTATTTAAGAAAAGATTTCTAAAGCTCATAAAACAGCTAAGTATGATTTTCATTTTTTAAAGTCCCCCTCACCCCACAGCTTCAGTTCAAATGAGAGGGACAGGCGCTGAACTTCCACTACTATTTATAGGAGCAGCAGGTGCTGGGCAACATCACAAGTCAGTAATGTATGCCACAGGCACTCCTTAAAACAAAAGGAAACCCAAAAAATTGCTACATCAAAAGCAGTGAAATTAAGGCAGAAAAGCTGACAGAGAATGTACTATACTGTGACAATAAAGCCCTCAATATACAAGATCTTCCAATATTTGGGAAATTGTGTCTATTGTTATTTTTGAAGCAGAAAACATAATTAAGATCTCAAGCTTATACTCCTAAACTACACTGCTGATTTTTGCCTTTCAAATCAAAAGCTTCTGCAAATTTAACTAATTGATACAGCTTCCTCCTAATTCCTTTACTAACAGTATTTCTCTTGCAGCTCATAAAATCTGTTACATGTTCAACTTTTGAATTTAATTTGCATGGTAATTGCAATAACAATAATACTTCATCATTAGGATAATATAGGCTAAGATCCTATGTAATTTTCACTTTTTAATGGAAACTCTGAGACTAAGAACACAGCTAAAATATTATATATTAATGTCAATATAGCTAATACCCCCCAAAATCCCACCAATTTACTTTTCACTGACAATGTTAAAGGAAAATGATTTATGCAGATCAATCACCTAGCTCATCAAGTCATTCACTGACAGCCAGCCTTCATCATTGCTATTTAAAAGGCACTGCTGACAGAAAAGACCGACTCTTTGATTAAGGGCTCTGTCTGGCTAACCTTTTATTTGAAGAATGATTGCTGCTGAGTGACAAATACTTTCCCATTCATTTCAAGGAAAAGATATTGACATTCAAATTCTTGATGTCTACACTGAACAGATGCCACTGTTGGCAAGTGGCTTGATAGCAACAGCAGGTACACTACTACTCTGGGGGGTGAAAAACAGCACCACTGGCTCAAGTTAAAGGCTCTCAACAAGTGAAAGCTACAGATCTCTCAGCCAAATCCTCTCTCTTCAACAGTTATCATCAAAGAACATCTGTTTGTTGTTTCTCCCTAGTCCTCTTCTTGAAAGTGTCCTAGCCTCACCTTGACCCCACTTTCAATTGTATTGGATGTTATTACTAAAAATAAAGAGAACTCAGCAGCAAAGTGACCCTTTGGTTGAGAAGGGCGTCCTCCCTTACACAACATCCCCAAACACCAGTCAGGGAAATCCCAAAGCAAGGGCTGCTGCTTCCGCAATAATGTGATTTCTGTTGACAGTAATATGAAATGGAAGTTGCATTTGCAGTATCACATACAAAATCAAAGCCAATATGTTTGTTACTTTAAGCTGATCCCTCTGTCACTTTCTACTTTATTACTTTATAAAAAATAAAAATGGAGTGAGAGAGGGAAAGAGGAGATGAAAGCTGGCCAAAAGCAGCTGCATGATAATGGGCAGTAAGTAGTGAATGTTCAGATCTTGTTTTGCACAGAATTTACAACCACAAATATCCTTAAAAATAGTCATTAATTTATTTTGCCAAATAAAAATTAGAACTCGAGATAAGATATGTACACCACATTACAGCTTTCAACACTAAATATTTTAAAAATAAATCTATCACATGATGAAACATTTATTTCTTTACTTGCATGTTTCACAGATCTTAATCAGATTCAGTGTACAGATGCATATCACTTAAAAAAAAAATCTTTCTTATACTACTTGATGAGAGTTCCCCAACTTCTTTAGTACAAGCTGTAATGCATACATAGATGTTAAAATTAAATTCAGCTAATAAATAATATGAACAATTCTCCCTGCCAGAGCAGCATTCCTCCCCAATTTCTTTTTGCATATGGTGTGGCATTGAGAATTAATATTCTGCTGCATATTAGAACTTAATATTTTCCTGATACTACAACTCAATTTACTCTTCTGGAATATCACAGAACTTCTGTTTATGATTGTATTAGGCAGCCATATTAAGCCACCAAAAAAAAGATTCTCCACAGCAATAAACTCTCTTTAGAATTTTCTAACGAGGTAGCTCTGCCACGTAACTTCACAGAAATACACCATGCAGTTAGCAAGGCTGGAGAGGAATACAGAGCCAACATCACTCCTGAAGAAAAGCATGACTTGGGGTAGAAATCTTTGCTTTTCCTACTCTCCAAATAATTTGCTTCCCAGCTTCTTCCCATTTCTGAAACTCACAGCACAAGTTCAGCAGCACAGAAACAGAAATTATCACTACCAGAAGAAAAATAAGGAAGCTTTAAAAATCCGGAGTGCCAACAGCATTACGGGGGTAAAAAGACAAACTCATTTGACTCTCCATGCAAAAGAAAGAAACGACAGGAGGAAGGACAGAGGTGCACACCCTCCTGATGTCTGTCAAAGGTGGAGGTGGGTATATATTTTACATATCTGTAATACCATCAAGACTATAACTGTCATCTCATAGCAAATTTCATGGTTGTGGAAAAGATTCTGTGGTTGTGGAAAGTAACAAAACTTATTAATTTCTAAATGGATTGTTAGCTGTTTTGTGATTTTTAAATGGCTTGCTCTAACTATTAGGAGCAACCAAACATCAAAACCAAACAACTTATATTGGAAAACAATCCAGCATTAACAGCTTGTGAGGGTTTGGTTGAAGATCTGATTCACTCTGCCCTCCTACCCCATACAAGAAAAATCTATGGTGTAAGAATATCTTTACTGGGTAAGAGCAAAAGTCTCTGTCGTCCAGCACCTTTTGTCCAAAAGTAGCCAAAAGGGCATGTCCTGGAATGAATACAGAACAAGCTAAAGCACTTTGGAGCCAATTGACCATAACAAAAAACAAAACAAAACAACAGAAATCAAGCCTTGTACTGTAGTTTCTTCAATTCCATGTGCACATACTCATAAAAAAAAATATGGTTTTGTTCATGTATCTAATAATGGTAAATAAACACAGATTTACAGGCTTGAACTTTATTTATTAAACTACTTGATCATACAGGTTCTCTGGCATTCTTCCATTTTAAATAAAGATTAATCTGTGATATACCTCTAAGGCTGCCACTGTAATCAAAAGAAAAAATGCTTTCAGATTTTCATAGGCTTCTTCACATGCTCTAGTAGTATCTTCTTTTTTTTCCTTAAGCATATTTGAATGAACTGTTTGAATATGTTTACTCTTTCATCTCTACAGCTTTGAAAACTTCATACTTTGTATCTGATCTACAACAAAGCAATAAGGATTGCAGAGGTTGACAGCATGGACATAATTAAATACTACCATCAATGAACTGCCATGTTGAACAATGCTGACTTATAATGCACTTCAAGATCAACCATTTACATTTAAAACTATTTCCCTGAGAGGTCTAAAAAAGGAACAGCTTAGATTTTTTTTTTCATAAGAGGTCCACAGAAAAATAAATCAATTTCTATATAACAGTAATGAGTCCTGCTCTTTACCAGAAGATTTGGTTTACATACTGAATGCACATGGAAAAATGTAAGCAATACTTTGTAGATGTCACCTCTAAAAAAAGATCAAGAGAAGAAAATCAAATCTACAGTCATTGCATTTACATAATCAGTGAAGTGTCATCACACTTACCTTTTCCAAGCTGTACCATACCAAGCAACATAGTAAGTGATTGAAAGACAGAAAATTAACATGGAAATGAAGTAGCAACAAACAGCAATTCATAAAGGAATTCTCAGTATCATAAAAATACACTAATTATCCTAAACTTTGGAGAAAATATTTTGACACAAAAAGCTTTCAATATGTATCAAAAATAGCATTAACCTCTTTCACATTTATAAGAATGTTAGGCCCAAATAGAAATACATATAACATATATAAGTATAGAGAAGAAAGATTTTTAACAAAGCAGAATTACAGCTATCACAGCAGTTTGTGGATAAATTATTAGGTTTATTACTCCTAAAGTACTTTGAATAGAAGTGTTCCAGCTGTTACATCTGATCACCAGCATACTGCCAATTTTCTCTGCCAGATAGTCCTTTTATGCATTGGGGAACTTGTTGCAATTAAGGGATTTTCTCATTTCTTTATAATTCTGTGACTTACAAGCGTGTCTTAAAAATTCAATTGCATCAACCATATTCATGTCCTTTTTTTCAGATTTGCTGCCTATGAAACAGAATGAAACCACCAAATCTATTTCCAGTGAGAAACCCAGATTAACACTGTTCTAGTGATGCTTGCTGCATTTGTATGTTGCTGCTGGTACATCTGACGGCCAATAGCAACAGCAAACTTTACAGTATATTTGTGGAAAATCTTTGTAATGAGATGCTTTATGCTAAATCCCTCACTACCTTTGTAAACATTTAAAATTGCAAGCTATTTTACCAAAAATAATCTGTTGTTTTTTTCCCTTCAAAACTGTTCAATTTCTAAGAATAAATAAAAATCTAAGGCCAGAAAACAGGACATCTTCACTAGTGAAGAAGAACTAATCTGGCAGTATTCTAAGAGTTCTCATCAGTAAGATAAACCTACTGAATTGATAAACTGTGTCTTCATTACATTTACGTCTTCCACTCTACTGTATCTCAAAATACATTACTTACTTCAAAAGGAATGGAAAAATTTCATCTACTACTAGAAGATGCAACAACTCTACAGCTAGTAGAGTGTATGTAACAGTAGAGTAGGACACATGGGGGATGAAATGGGAGACTCAGGAAATTAAAATTGACTGTATGTAAAGTGCTTAAGTAGGTATGATTTATGTATTTGCTCAGGGTATTTAATCAAAACACCCATGGGGTTTTGATAGTTTTTTTTACGAGTGACATACCCTAAAAATGATTACTCAGAATATGGTTTAAAAGACAGCACATGGAAAAAAAGCTGTCCTCCAATGCCCACCAAAACAGGCTTCTAAGAGAAGAGCTCACCCACCTAATCACTAGGGCAACTTCCTTCAGAAAACACTGGCTTTCCCCAAGGGCTTCCCTTCCCAGGGCTAATCAAGCCCAATCTTGTTTGGTTTGTACTATCTGACAAGATACCGCTGTACCACACAAGGTGGTCTAGCAGATAAATTTAGAGCTCAGCCTAGAGCAACTCTGGGCTCCATTCCCACGTAGAAAATCAGGGAACATTCATCAAACAAGAAGTGAATTGGCATGTAGACACAAATGCCATTTCACAGACTTCTCCTACTTATTAAATATGCAACATTCACAAGAGTATGCATATTCCTCAGTTTTATAGCTCTGGACAATTTGGGAAATACCTCATACGTAGACCCCACAAATGGACTTAACCACTGAATCAATTTAGGAACAGAACTAGTTTTCTTTTCTCCACATTCACCCATCCCCCTAATTCCCTGACATTAAAAAGGCATCCACACTGCAGACCTCCTGTACCACTTCAACATCACAAGAGGGATCATATGACCACCAATCAGCTGCCCCAGTACGCACACAACCACTGCTGTTACACTGCACAAATGTAAACCCATAAATAAGGTCAACCCAGTCAAAGAAAAACCTCAGGTTTATCAAGCTAAAAAGGATTCTTCAATTTGTTTTAGCCACTAGTGAGTTATGCTGAATAATCAAAAAATCACGGTATCACAACACATTCTTTCATTAACCTTCATTCGCTAAACAAAACTCAGCTTAAATTGATTAAATAATTATTTTCTCATTTCTTTCATCTCACATTTAAGAAACAACATACACCTGGTCTGGACTTCTAGGAACACAACAAGAGAGGAAAGATGAAAAAAATGCAGCAAAGTATTTCCTTTAAAAGAAGCTGGAAATACATGTGTTTATTTATTCCCAAGTCATACAGTGACAAAACAAAAGGGATGACGAGAGATGGATGGAGCTGGACAGAGACTAGACCCACCTCCTTTCCACAATTCCATAAAGAGGAAATAGTCCCTCACTTCATCGCCCAAATGAAGTGACATGATTTAAGAAAGGACAAACTTAAAGAGTTTTTCTTCATTTTGAAAAACAGGGAAAGAAAACCCAAAATTCAGAGGAGCTCTTTGTCAGAACTGACTGCCATGTCTATCATGACTGTGGGACCAGACTAGGACAAAAAACCTTCAAGAAGCTGAAGGGAAACGGTTAACTGAATTCCAATTTTCCAGAAGTCACTGTTTGAAGCCTAAATGAGCATTTATGAGATTGAAGCACATAAATGTATATTGACTATATAATTTTGTCTAGAAAACACACCTCCAACATCACTAATTAGGGAGCAATCATGTTTTACAGTACTGTGCAAAGTTTTTCTGCTTGCTTCTATTAACATCTACCTCTGAGGAGTTAACTATTGACCCAGAGCATCAAGAACAGCTGCAGTTCTGGGAAGGCTGTGTTCAAACTGCAGGAGAGCAGAAAGGGTTGGCAGTGGTCCCAGAGGTCAGTTGCTAGACCAGACAAAGTGTTGCAAAAGGCCATCCATTGTAAGGCTTCAAACTCAGCTCAGCTCCCACCTGCTGGGTGCAGGACAGGCAGATAGGAAAGGCTCTGGGCACCCCAAGGAGCACCCAGTGCAGTGGGAAAGGCAGGGGGTGAGCTCCACCAGAGCAAAAGGCTTCTGCAGGGGCCCCACAGCACCCACCAAACCGTGGGAAGTGGATAAATAGCTGAAACAATGCCAGTTACTTCAAATTGAAATGTGAGCTACGTGAATAATGACAAGAACACTAACAGTTACTAAGAAATGACAAATTCATCAGCAATAGGGGGGAAAAAATAGAGGAGCATAGAAAAGTCATTAGGAAAATACGATATATTCCAAAAATACTGCTTAATTGAAAGCTGAATGCAAATGAGTAGCTGCATTTTCAAATCTGCATATGCAAAGTGTTGGCTTGTCAGTACAATCCCACTTCCCTTTTGCTCCTCTGCCCTTTTCCTCCTCCTGTGTAATGTACAGGATCAGTACTCAGTACAGAAAGGAGTTAGCAACCAGTTTTAACAAGATTATATTTTTAGCTATCAAGTCCTGATAACAAATGATTCTGATGGCCAAGTATTAAATATCACAGTGGCATGCTTTATTGTGAAATAATAAAAGTAAAACAGTTTTCCATCCATGCTGGTTTTCTCATTTTCTTTTTTAGAATATATTAATTATTAACAAAACACCTCACATCAATATTCAGCCTTATGTAAAAGCATTAGATGTCTTTCCAACTTTCTCAGTATAAAAACATTTTCCTCCTATTAGCTATAACCACTTTTGGATATATTTTTGTACCTGGAAAATCTCCATAATGTATGGTTCTGTGAAACAGGTCACCTCAAAGTCTGAAGCTAAAACAAAGCATCAGCCCATAGCAGATCGTTGGCTTGTCCCTATTTTGGTTGACATTAGTAATGCTAACAATTAAAAACATTTAAACACACAGGTAGCATTCTTTTACTTAAAAATTACTTGTCTCAGAAAAAGAAAAAATACAACTACTACAGTATAAAGAAAAAGCTGACTATGCAATCAAAAGCCCAAAGGACCCAATTTCTTCTTAAAGTGCCTGATGGACATCGTGACAGTCTGATTACCTTCTACCACCAATTTTTGGAACATGTGAAAAATACTGTATGCTTCTGGCTGGTATGTGGTCCAAGATGACTCATAAATCTTCCTTTATCTCCTTCGTGGTGTTAGCAGAAAAGGATGAGTTGCTTTTTTCCATCTCATTCACATGTCTTTCTGTCTGTTACCCGTGCCCTTGAGCAAAGATTACTGATGCCCTGCCTTTGATATATGACACATCACATACAGCAGCTTTTCATCAAGTGAATTAACCTGAAAAAATGCAAACCTACCTGCCAGTTGCTTCCCAACTTTCCACTATTCCTTTGTGTGCCTTCTTCCTAACATGCCACACAAGGCATGAAAGAACAAGGTTACCAGTCAGAGCAAATTAAATTGTCATTCAGTGGACACTGACGTAATTTATCGAAATATACTAACTTAATATTTACCTTCATAACTGATTCAAATTGTAAAGTATACTTTTCATCAGACCATAGCCTGAAAAATTTATCTATTTAAAAACCAGAGGATGAACTATCTGCTCAGATCACCCTAAATTATTGCTCTGAGTCATATGTAATAACTGCAATTCATGTAATGCATTACTGATACAACTCCACAAACATTTCTGCCATGCTAATCCATACATTAGGATTAGTCAGTCTGTTGCATATGTTGTTTTGTTCTAACAAATTAAAATATACTTTTTACATAGAAGAATCATTAATATCTTAAAATATTAACTCTTTTCAATGGTTGAGATGTACACAGTAAGTATTTTTATTACATGAAATAAAAAAACACGTTAGACTTTTTCCTTCAGAGGGTTCTTTTAAGAAATGAACCCGTGGGTGCTCTCTTTTCTGCATATGCCTTCAATCTTTCATTTTGAAGATGTCATTAAGATAAATACTGTGCTGCTAATTAGCAAGATTCACACACTAACATCTTTGAGACTTTATTTATGCTTGGGATTTTTTTTTCTACTGTAGATTACATTGTAAGTGCAAATTTGTAAATGGTTACTGACAGGATCTCAAAGAAATTTAACTAAATATTCCAGTGTTCCTAAATATTCCAGTGTTTTTAAAACAGGATAGTAACCTCCCAATATAACAATGCACTCGAAACAATACATACTGCATTTCTTATAAAAGTCTTTTATCAAAATTGTATTATATCTTCTAATGAAGGCAGTGAGTGAAAAATATAAACATTGATATATATTTTCTAATGAATTGGCTTAAGAGTAACATGTTAAAATAGGATTAATGGCACAAAGCATGTACTATATAAAAATAGCCTGTAGAAAAAAGCATTAAGCAATTACAACTCTAGCACTGAAGGCTCGAATATTATAGGGTAATATTTCCTTAATGTTAGACTTCATTAACCCTAAGATAATCTCTCATAAATTTTGCTGATTTTTAAGGAGAAAAAATAAATTATGTTTATTAAACTACTGAATATGTTTATGAAAACAAGACATAATCTAGTGCTATAAACTTCTTGTCTTTATCTGAATAATCAGGAAGCTCATAAATAAAATATCATATAACAAAGTGAGTGTTAAAATTCATTACCGTAATAGCTATGCTCATGATCTATTTCATTAACACTCCTCCTTTCTTTGAATAAATGGGTTCTTGGGTCTACCAGAGCAAGGCCATTTACAAGACAAAATACTAAGCTGCTTTTTCTCATTTTCCCCTTATCTGTTCTATTCCCAACTTTCTAAATTAATTCTTCCTTTAAATCTTATTGTTCCTTCCAATGTAACTCACAGCACATTAGAGAAACTTGAAAGAAATATAAGCAAAGAAATGGGTCTGTGGAGTTTAAGTTAATTAGGAATCTAAGTGACTGGTGATGAGACTTGATGGCATTTGGCTTTGGAATTAATTTAAGAAGATTAAGTTCATTTAAAAATAAAATATAATATATGGGAGTTCGAAAGAAGTCACACTCAAAAACACCACACTAACATTCCACCCCCAACACCAGCCAAAGTTAACAATATATGATGGCACACCAATTTTATCTCAAATATTTCTTCAAATCAGCATGAATTTAAAGAGCCAGTCGGTGTTAGAGATGCAGTAATACAGAGGCATAAAACTAAATATTAGCAATTGCAGAAGTCACCATCTGCAATCAAGTATTTAACTATGGGATCCAACTTAACATCCTACCCCTTAATACCTCAGTGCAGAACCTACTTTTCAGTCCTCACAGCAACAGACATCTTTATATCCATCTTACAAAATAGTTTTGTTTTCCTCTCACAGGAAAAGCCCTGAGACCCCTCCTGATGCAACCACAACAAACTGCAAAGGGACAGAGTCTCACATATTATACAGGACCACAAGCATTGGCAGAGCACCCCAATCCAGGAAGAAAAGCAGCAGCATCTATGAGGAAAAGCTGAAAAGTGCCCTTAACCCAGTGAGTACTTAAGTTGCATTAAGTTGCTCACTTCCCTCCCAGAACTTTGAAGAGAGGGTACAATAACTTAGGCATTCTAGGCCTGTAGAGTAATTCATACAGCTTTCCTCTACACTATCAATAGGTAAATTTGCCACCAGAGGACACTGGTTTATCAAAGGAAATTGCATAAAAATAAATGCAAAGTGTATTTTATACCTTTTATCAGACCAGCTGATAAAAATGCAGAAAACAAAAAAGGAAGTTTTGCAGGCTTTCCTAACTTATTGTTTTTAAATTTCATCAACTAGATAAACAATATATTGCAAATTGTAATAGTTTTCATGCTAATATTTAACCTCAACAATCTAAAATTGATTATCATTACAAAAATCTTAATGCAGAGCAGCAGGTTGCCATAGCAGGCCATAACATACAACACAAGAGCCTGTCTGGAGAATTCTTTGATCATATTGTTTTCCCTATCACCTTCATCAGCCCTGTCTGAGCGTATGAGTCTTGTAAAGCATAGGCTTTCCCCTGAATCCCACATCAGATCCACCTGCATTCAAAACCGTGCATGGCAGGGGTTTGCATTCTCTTGTCAAGGAAGAACACAAGCGCTAGGGCAGAGATTAGAAATATGCAAACACAGTTTAAATATCAACAATGGTTTAGATGATTAGCCAAAGACATATTTTGATAGTGTCCATTTCACAAAGAGACAAATACCTGAATCCCCCCAAAAGCTTCAAGGGTCGCATTTCAATCAGTGTAAAGCAACACTTCAATTATGGGAACTCCTGAAACCCGGGACTACAAGGCAAGATGCAAAATCATCAGTATCATTTGTTTTATTAGCATCAAAAGATAAAATACTGGATATATTAGATAAAGCATTAATAAATTATTAGAAGCTGTTAAAGGATATTATAGATAAGCAGTATGTGCATTATTGATATGTAATTTACTGGGCTGTATAACCAGTTGGTATAATGGATCGTTATCCATTCAATTTCTAATCCTCTGAACTAGGGACGTATCCTAACATAGATGCTAACAATTTTTCTTTGTTTTTAATAGTGACATTAAAAAGCTAAAAGCAGCAACAATATTTTCAGGAAATGCCAATGTTTCTCTTACTGATGTACATGGTGATTTTCCCTGCTGGTTTGGTTTGTTCTTTTGGAGGGATTTTTCGCCAACAGCATCTCCAGGAACAACTTTCTGCCTGTGGAACAGCTCAGGGCTGAGTACCAGTGTCCACAAACCCAGTTATGGGCAGTGCTGGTCTGCTTGCTTTGAAATAGGAGGAGGCTAATCACTGTGCTGAGATCTCACCAAGGGCATTCAATTGTTTCTTTACTCAGAATCATTCAGAAACAGCCAGCACCACTTACAACACAAGGAGCAATGACTTAAATGGTGCATCTTTGCATGCAACTAATATTTATCACAAGTGTAGGTGGACTTGCATTTAAGTTGGTCAAGAGTTCTGCACAGAAAGAAAGAGAACTGAGCTGTCAGTGTCAAATCACAGCTGAGGAGTTAACCTATAAAACTTGGCTGTATATCTCATTGGACACACAAAGCAAACAGAAAAGAAAAAACATCAAAGGGAATGCTTGCATTAAAAATATGATTCTAAAAAGACTTCTGATCGCTCATGATGTGTAATAAGTCATCTGTCTGTCTTAATAAAGAGAAGTCATTATTTACGAGTGAACTAATACCAGTAGCTGTGACAAGCAAAACCAAAAAAGCCCATAAAAATATAAAATAGCTGTTCTATGCAGTTAGGCTAAAAGAGAACACATTCAATATTTTAGATGAAAAAGCACTTAGGCTTACTATCTGTTCAAAGACAAGTTCCATTACAAGTTTGAAGCTGAAACAAATAGCAAGAACTTTTCCTTCATACCCAACTCTTTCAGGAAAAATAGAAAACACGTCCTTTTTAAACCATGAAGTCATAGGAACTTGTTTAATGCTTTGGATAGATACCTGTGAGTATTATAATTAATGTGGCCTTTCAGATAAATGTACTAATGTTCCAACACTACATCACCCTTGCATACTGTAACTTAAATCATCTCCTAAATATATAAGGGACCCCAACTCAGGTTTCCTGTATCCATTATCCACATCAGCTGTTTTCTCAGGATGTTCATGCAGGTGATGCAGTGAAGTGTCATGGAACCAGAAAGGAGGATACCACTAAACTGCTTTGCTGTATTATTTTTCCATGTCAATAACACAGAGGTTTTACCATTATTAGAACAACCCTTACAAAAATAAAGCATCGAACAAACACTGTATCTCTAGGCAATGTGACCAAAACTACATTTGCAATGTCTTACACAACACAGGATTTATTTATTAATATTTTTAGAGTATTAGTCTTGCTCAAACCCAAAAAAATAAAAAAACTTCATTTAATTAAGGTATTTAAAACCCTATTTGTGTTTTCTGTTTTAATTTTTGTGAAATAAACTTAGATACTAGTGATTATCATGTCCAATAACTCCCCAAACCCACTAGGATATAGAGTTTTTCAAATTATGAAATTAATCTAACAAAATAAACACTGAGATTACAGGGTTTTTTTCTTGAAAAACAAGGAATGAAAAATGGGAAGTAGTTTTGTAAAAATGTTTCAACTTTCAAATCAGTGACTAATAAGAGAATCTTCAACTCCCTCTATTAACTTGCAGTTAAAATAAGAAAAATAATCACAAATAAACTATGATTTCTATTTAGTTAATTTTACTTGACGTGAGTTTGAGCCTACTCCTGTTATTTATTTTCCATACATGTTTATCAGCAAATTTTAACATACTTTTTTCTGATAAAAATCATGCTTTTTATGTTTAGAAATATTGCAATACTCTAATTTTCAGAATAAGCAAGGTCAAATTCCTCCTATTCACAAAGCAAACCTTAAAAGAAGCGTATGACAGTGAAGGTGGTCTGATAAAAGTAAAAAATAACTTCTAAAGCAGATATTTAATCAAGTCACTGTGCCATTGCTCTAAATTTATGTATTAAATTTTAAAAATTGTTAACTCAGAAAGAATAAGCAAATGGGTGTATTATCTGGTGAAAAATTCTACTAAACAGTTACGGAATGTACAAGTTGATCTCACATGAAAAATTTTTCTCAGGTGATTCCAAAAATTGTTATCCAACAAGAAACACATATCTTCTAGGAATTCTGAAGGTTGTTAAGCTTTGGGAGGAGGAGCTTCCTTTAAGTATGCAAGATTGAGCCAATACCACAATTAAATCCATCTTACAAAAACAGAAAACTTATTTTAATTAACTAAAATTTTCATCTTAATAGTGATTTTATCTTCTTAATTGAATTACTTTTTTCTGACATCATTTTATTGCCAATAAATAAAAACATAAAAAACTAAATTGCATAATAAAGTATGAAGGGATTACATACATACAGCATGAAGTAGCTCATACAGTTATGGGCTACTCTACCCCAAAAGAGGCCTGCAGTATTTTATGTTCAGTGAAAAAATTAAGAGCAACAGGGAAAAAAAAAGCTAACATTCTTCCAACAATTAATAACCACATTTCAGAAGTACATTCTAAAAATACTATTGTTTGTTAA
Organism: Chloebia gouldiae; assembly: GCA_003676055.1. NCBI lineage: Eukaryota > Metazoa > Chordata > Aves > Passeriformes > Passeridae > Chloebia > Chloebia gouldiae. The sequence continues at coordinate 7,573,719 of QUSF01000014.1, read as the reverse complement.
AAAATGAGAAAAGCTGTAAATCAGTAGCAGTAGCAAGCACAACCATCTTTTCCTTACTGATTTATAATTAAAGTCATTATTGGAAATATCTCTTATGTCATTTAGGCCCTTCAAGATTTGACAATTACATAACTAAAACAACCAGTTGATTATGGCAGCTAGGAATGCCCCAAATGATTTTACCGTCAACATTGTTTAACTCACTAAAAGCTAACAAAAGTAACTTTTACTTACAAAAAAACCCAAAAAAAAAAAAAGCTTTAGAAATTTAATGGAAAATATATAAACCAACCATTTGAAGTGTAAAAGAAACTGATTCCTCATAAACCTAAATTCCATTTTGTTTCACGAACATGTATTTTTGTTAGACATGTTCAATGCTCTCTGGCACAGAGTGATTCTTGGGGTGTCCTGTACAGGCCAGGAGTTGGATTCTATGATCCTCATGTGTCCCCCCCAATTCATGATTCTATGAAATAAGTGCAGCAAGCTTGAGCTGAGAGCACAGACTTCTTTGTCACATGCATTAGATGTGAGTCTAATGCCAAAGCTGAAAGGAGCAACCACCCAGTGAGGATATTTTTCCCTCACAAACATGAGGCATGCCTGCAGTTCCCTTTCAAGCAGCATTTGGGCAGACTCAGTGGGGCAAGCAAGGCAAGGAACAGGCAGCACAAGATTGTTCACAGCACTAACTCCAAGCACTGATTTGTCTCATCTCAAAATGCCAGCAAAAACAAAATTAAGAAAAAACCCAAACACATTTAGAAGCAGCTGAAGAAACATCATTATTCTCTACAGCCTATATACCTAGATAAACTCAGTCTGGCATTTTGAAACAACTCTGTTTTATCAAGGAGTTCTCTAGATTCCTTATCGTGGGCCACGTCTCTTTTTACTGTCCCGTCCCATGTGTCTTTTAAAATGGCTTCTAAAGATGAACGTCTTTAAGAGCAGCATTACTTCTGTACAGCTGGAGTTTGTAAGTAAAATGGGAAGCAGGGCACCAGAGCAAGTGTGTAAGGGGCAAGCACAGAGGAGAGAAAAGTAAACTTGTGTTGTGGTTTAACCCCAGCCAGCAGCCAAGTCCCACACAGCCACTCGCTCGCTTCCCCACCAGCGGAACTGGGCAGAGAACTGGAAGGGGAAAAGCCAAAAAACTCATGGGCCGAGATAAAGACACATTAGTAGGGAGAGCAGAAGTCATGCATGTATTTGCCTTGAAGTCAAAGCAGGCATAGTAATTTCCAGTTTTCAGCCAAAGCCCTACTCCAGGACTTGTGTATGCTGTTAGACAGTTCCTACATTTTACACCAAGAGAGTGGGTGTTTCTGTGATGTTTGTTCCTAACTCTTTCTCTGCATACACACCCCAAGATATGTGCATCTGCAGATGGCAGTTTAAGGAATGTAGGAACCTTTCCTGATGGGATGAATAGATTTAACAGCAGTGAAAACATTACTGCAAGTAAGATTCTTCATTTTTATACACTACTGTGTATTTTTTATGATTCGTGTCTAAGATCCTGTTAAATATTTAAACAACAATACAATATCAGTAAGTAAACTCTTTAAATCAGGCATCCACTATAGTGTATAGTGGGAACAGATGTGCTCTTATTAAGGCTATATTGTAACTCAACAATAATTTGTCATATTTGACATATTGTTAGATTATGTGCACCTGCCAGAACTGTAGTAGCAATTACAAATGATATACATACCACTTTTATTTTAAATACCTAAACAACTTATGTAGACGTGAATACGATGTATGGAAAAATTGTAATTTCCTAAATGTCATCACCAAACAACACCTAATGTCTCACAATTTCTTTTTATGTATATTTTATTATAGCACCCAACTGTTTCAGCACTCTAGTGGCTGGACTTTAATGTGGTTCAAGCAGCCCCAAGTAACATCACCAAATGTTTAACATCTGTGAAAATTGGACCAACAAATGCTCATATTTTCAGGAGGTCATGCTGGCCAGCTTTCATTAACAATTACTTTAAACTTCAGTTTTCTTTATAGCTGTTTAATTCAGGAAGGACATGCAAAGTTCACCTTAGTTAAACTGTTAAGTTTATTGCAAACTCATAATATTAATTTTTGGAATATTTAGAAACTTTTAAAAGTTTCTTTTCCTTACCCAAAATTTGGATCTCGTTTAGTTCACCCATTATTTTAACACAGGGAAACAAAACTTCTGATTAGGTCTCAAGACTCCAGCATATTTTCAGAACAGGGTCAGAATCTCCCAGCTTTTCTTTTTACTTTGCTTTTCTTCTTCCCCCCAGTCCATCTACAATTTTCACATCATATTTACAAATTACTTACAAAATTCCTTATTACCATGGATATATGGTAATTCCATAATGATGAACTATTGTATCTTGAAAACTCTATTCAGAGTTTTGAATTTTTCTACCACCTTCATACCTTTAGCAAAAAGGCAAAGCAAAGCTTTAAATTTGCCATAGGGTCCTAAACCAAAGATTTTCACTATAGTGTTGGACACCCCAGTGGGAACCTGGAGAGCAGAACTCCAGAATGTAGGAATCCTAAGGATTTCATTTTGGTGCAGGTTCAGCGCTGTAAGGTGTACAACTACCTAATCCTTAAATGAGCATAAGAAATTTTTAAATGTGCATAGCTTATGGGAAAAGGAAAGAAACAATCCCTGTGTAATAGCATAAATATAGGAGAGCATAGTTAAAAGGCAAAGATAGATAATCCCTTTTGAAGATCAAAAAACCTCAGTCATTTTATAATAGATGAGAGGAGACATCACTGATAATCTCAGCATTGCCTACTTTATCCCTGCAAAATTAATTAATTTATTATCAATTAACCCTACAAAAATCAAAATGTTTTTTCTCTCATCACAAATTCCACATTTCCTGCTGTAGCCTTTTTGAAGGAAATACAGGAAATAACTTTCAGGAGACCTGCTCTTAATAATTTTTTACAGGTTTTAATAATATTGTCATCTCTTATTCCTTTCTCCAGCAGGAATCCTTGGTTTTCACTGCGTTATAACTCTCCACATTCCAGTAAGTGCCATTTTAATAGCATGTTGCTAAACACTTCTGTTTCAGAGGACCAGAGAGGAAGCTTTGATAAGGATAGGTGGGAAGTAATCTCTCTCTCCCAAGCCTACAAGCTGTACAGAGATCCCACTCTATAGATTCTACAGTGCTACAGCCACAATCCCTGACCCAGTAATAGCTTTGATCTTTAAAGGGAATTCAGAGCACACTGCTCCCAACCCATCAAGTGATGCCAGGGAGCCTCAGCCTCTAACAGTTAATTACAATAACAGGCCATTGTGAGACTCAGCTTTGCTTTAGGACCTCAGAGCCACACATCCAAACCGGGATCAACATTTAACACACAGTTTGTTATAGTGGCTTCTTTAGTGTCTCTCCCTTCTATTATTTATAAAGAGTCCTAGTGCACAATCATTGGAAAGGTAGGTGAATACAAAACTCATTCTAAAGAGGATGAAGGTACTTCATTTTATTTTGGAAATGTTTGCATTATGTACGAGTTTACACTAAGAGCTTTATAGACTGAAATGATTTATGATTAAGGTGCATATTGATTATAATCTCCAGTTATTTAAAAGGAGACCTGTTTACCCCACAGCACTTAATAAACTGTGACATGTTTCTGCTTAACAGTGACACAGGTAAACAAAAGTTACTGATCTACCCAGCAAGTTATAAAACTTGTAACACACTGTAAACAGCTCTGTCATTTTATTTAGCATATTGCATTGCATGAGCTGCTTTATTTACCTAGTGGTAAATCTTTATGTATCAAAAATGCTACAGAAGGCACAACAAATAAATTACAAACAGACACTAACATCTGACTAGTTAATCAAACAAATAGGACATATAACAAAGAAAAAAGCTATAAATATTGACAACAAGCTGCTTCAGTCACAAAAACATTCAATACTTCAGTTCTCAAGTGTGAGTTTTATATCAGTCCCCTGGAAACAGTTTGTATCCTCCAATAAATTTTTACAGTTGATTCACCTGCCTGATACCCTTCAGCCATTTCCTTCAGAAGCTGTCAAACCCGCCAACAATAATATATGGCCCGACCAACAAGAACAGCTGTAGCCATTCTCTCTGCTGGTTCCTGCACCCTGTTCTGCATAAAATAATACATCAAGATTAATTGATTTCCCATCAGTCTCACAGAACAGAAAATTAATTTTCATGTAGCTATTTTCCCCAGCATATGAATTTTGAACATGGCAAGTAATTTAAGTTTTTAATTATTCATAAGCAGGAGAAAAAGAAAAAAGAAGAAAAAAAATCACAACACAAGATAAAGTGAACCCCTGAAAGCCCCAAGGCCATGGCCTGGACCTTGATTTGTGCTGAGACAACAATAGCATTCACTAATGCCTATATAAATAATATATGTATTAACATACATCTTTGTACAACACCAATTTCTCTCACTCTGACCCAAGACTACCAGGTCATACAGCAGCAGTTTGTCACAGACTGTACATGTGACATGCTACAAGGCAAACATATAATGTGTCAGCCATACTGGACTGACCCTGTTTGCCTCCAGAGCATGAACACACCTATAACATAACGGGAAGGTAATGGTCAGCAGCTGAGGGGAGTAAAACTTGCTAATCAGCAGGGTGTCATATCTCAGCAAACCTTCTCTTTGCAGGTGACATTGACTTGTGAAAGGAAAAATGCTAATGGAAAATTAAACAGAATAATCTGTCTTGCTCAAGTTAAATCTTTTCCAGATGACTGCTAAAGCCTTATAGAAAAACACAGGCTACTCCAAAGATAGTAAGATGTCATAAAGAAGGCAAATTTAAGAAAATCTCATTAGCTAAAGTTCACATTTCTATAAACAGACATTGTCACAAGTTGAAGAATAGAATTTGTAACCGTGAACAGAGGCCAGAACTGTACAGGTAAATAGCCATAACTCAAAACGTTCATTATAATAATTTGTGATGAACTACAAATCATTCATTAATAATTTAGCACAATGAATGATCAATAAGTCTCAGACTGGATTTTTTATTTTAAGGGGGAAAAAAGCACACAACTTCTATTGTGCAATGCTCACACATGGCTTGAGGTTAAGGGAAAATTGCAGCATGAAAAAGTACCCATAAATTCAAAAGGAGTGTACAAATACCAAAGGCACGTCACTGAAAATATTAAACCACAGGTTTGCTTCTGAGGATTTGTTTTTCCTTGAAAAGTTCTGGGAAGCTTCATTTTATTAGTTAAGCCTTGTTAAAAACCCCCAAACTTTGACAAGGTGTGCAAAGTTACTCCAGAGGAAAGATGGTTACTACTATCAGTGGCGCTAGATAAATTCACAAGGGTGAAAGTCTCAGAGAACTCAGTAAAATAACAAGAGTAGGCTGTGACTATTTTGGGGTATATATTTTGATGAAATGTTAAACAATGAACACAAGGAAGCGTAACAACTGCCAGGAGTGTGGCAAAAATGCTCCATCCAGCTAGAGCCCCTGTACTGGATAACAACCTGCTTATTGTAGGGCTGAGCATTGGGTCACATCAGCAGCTCTCTATTTAAGCTACTTCCAGTATTTCAATGCTAAAATCATTGCCAGTGTTTTTTCAAAGGCTGCTTATTGTCTTATTCAGGAAAGGCTGAAAAACAACTAAAACTCAGCATATCGACATTTGTCCTTTAAAAGCAAGTTTTGAACAAGAATATTCAGTCCTATATTCATTACTACAAAACAGGTTTTCAAAACAGGAACCTGAGCTCAGTATCTTCTCAACATATCCCAGTAAACCTGTTGTTTAGATGGAAAATAGACTTTTGTCTTTAAGAAGTGACACAGGTTAAAGGCCTTTATCTTCCGTATGTTTACCCTTGCAAATATATGGATATCTAGTAATAACAAAATTATCAGCAAACAGGATCAAAATACATATGCCATGCACATTCCCTGGCAATTCAATGTTAGTGTCCTGACACATGACTGTTTCCAAGAAACTACCCACTGAAAATAAAATAAAAACTACATTTACCTCAAAAATGTAGAGAAAGTTTACATTGCAAAGAACTAAATCATTATAAGCTTATCTTTTATTGTCACATTCAAAAATAGTTGCATATAGCTTTAAAGTTCCACTGAGAAAAAAAAAGTATCGGATTTTAAGGGGAAGGCTTTAAAAAGTTGCTTTTGATGGATTTGGGTTTTGTTATTTCCTTTTCATGTTGCAAAATGATTAAAAGAAATAGTACATTATACTTAGTAATACCAACCATTCTACAACTCTATCTTCCCACTTTTTCATGTCACATTTATCTGCAGTTGTCCTCCTAATATTTACTTTTTTTACTACCCTTTCATTACAAAAACAACCTTATTGAGAACATAATGAGATCATAATGTTCACCACTAAAATACGTTTGCTGTCCTGTAAATGAAATATATAAAGCAGGGAAGGAAAAAAAAAATCCAAATAAAAGTCCACATACGAGCAAAAACCCCTACAACTTTACAAAGTTGGTACTGCTGCTACAGATACTGTTCCTGGCACAGCTTAAAGGTCTTTGTTTCTGTAAATTCAATTGAGTGTTCCTATTTCTAAGTCTAGCAAGAGGTTCTAATTATTGTTAGAAGCCTAATTAGCATTTAGTATTACATTACAACAACTGCAGCAAAATTGTACCCGTTCTCCAATAAACAGTATTCACAGTGTGCAATCAAGCTGCTGTACGATGCAATGAGAATTAATAGCACTGCACGACAATGGTAAATCCTACAACTCCCGCTGTGTGTGTTTAATAATTTTTCACTCCTTCCAGATTGTTCCCATCAAGCGCAATTCCCAAGATCCTAATCAGCTTTCCTCCCCATCAATACTACATAGAGATCTGAGCACGGAAAATTATCTGCAATTTCAAAAAGTGCTTTGTTGCATTATTAGGCCACTGACCTAAGAGGTAATGGGTAAATAGTTTCTGAAAAATGTCCAAAGCACAACATAAATTAAAGATTATAGTCTTGCCTGCTGTTCTTACCAGAGCTGTAACTGCAAACTCTAACAGTTTTTACTGTTAAATCCTTAACAACAGTATTATTTTTTTTCACAAAAATTAGTACAAATATGACAAGTTTTTTATATTTAAATAATTCCCTTTGCCATATTTTTCACAAATAATACAAAGTTGGAGAGCTGTGAGCACCTTGTAAATGTATTGCCCATGTATCTGCACACAGAGCAATCAGAGAACAGCTACCATAGTTTTGCCTGCATTCATGCATGCAGAATACTTGACTCACTTCTGGAAAGAGGTACACACACTGAGCAGTACATCTAGAAATGGAATCAATCTTTGGTCTTCTTTTTTAGCCAAAGCAAGCAATATAAATCCTTGTCAGAATACTATAATTGTGATGGTCAGATAAATTCAAAATTTCACCACTTTTCATTAGAGCATATCCATCTCAGACATTTCTCTGACAAGATTAACTTAATACAAATACAGAGGCATTAGAGGGGCAACTTACATCTAGAGGGAAAATATAAAATGCCCCACTGATACATTAGCAAGGTCCATCCTCCAAACCCCCAGATAAAGGGACTCTCTTCCTCTACAGAACTGTAGCAGTGTCAGTGGTGGGGCACTAAGGGAGCCAGACACCTCACTCACAGGCCCAGATGCTGGGAACTGCACACCAATAGATATTTGAATATTATGAAAGGAGTTGTAAGTTTGGCAAAGCGCTCCCTCTGGCTTTGTCACAGTAATTTGTTTCAGTTAATGGAGTTTGAGCCTTTCCCCATAATCACTATCCCTTATTATGGAAATCTTATCTGTATAATAAACTCATCCTCTCACAAGGGAGTTCTCCCTTCCTTTCACAGTTTGTCAGTGCCAGTACCATTTAAGTTTTACCTTGTAGTCAGAAAGTAATTTTATTTTACCTAGTTATCATGAGATATAAAATGCTGTGGTATTAATTATCAGTTACCACTACGTCTGACAAAATATGGCATTATTAATTTTAAGCAAAAAGAGGATTTGTTCATTATTTTACCTCTCCCCCTCAAAAAATATTGCAAAATTATTCTGCAGTAATTTGCATCTGTTACTGATGAGCTGATTTCAAGGATCACACTTTTAAAAACACCATGTTATGACATATCTGGACATAGTTGCAAGCATGTGGCAGCAAAGGGACAGAAGAGCTTGAGGAAAAGACAGAAATAGGGCATGAAGGAAAAGTTAAGCACAAGCTCAACTCTGGTCTGAGATGTTGATAGTTTTTAAAGAAAAAAGCACACAAAGTCCAATTTATGCCAGTTGAATGGGAGATACACAAAGCAAAATGAGGAATTCCATATTTTTTGGTTAGGCAGAGCAAACTGCGAACTCCAACAAAAGGCTAGCACCAAGACCTTTTTTCCCAGCTGGCAGTGTTAATAAACACATAATCTGTGAACTGTGAAGCCAGCTTCTCCTTCTCAATGGACCCACTTGAAAAATGCAGACTTTTCAGTCCAGCCAGTAAAGCATAGTTTTCCTGAACATTTTTGAAACAGCCGACTTAGCTAAAATTAATTACATGTATCTGCAGAATAGAACATCTTGTTTCCATGCTCTAAGTTGAACACACAAGAACAGCTTGATCTTAAAGGAGATGGGGAAAAAGGAGGTTCCAAATATGAATTCTTCATGAGCCACATGACACTTGGTGGCATTCACTTTGGTTGCCACTGAAGATGTCACAGTGTTCAATGTGACGACAAATAAAATGCTGAGATAGCATTATCTAATATAACACAACTGTTGCCTTTGTTGCACAGCTAAGGATTATTTGCTCTTTAAGTCTTCCTCTTTGGTTTTTTCCTCTTCAGAAATACCATAAATCAAACAAATTTACACCTCACAAAACCAAAAATCAACATAACTGATTTTAGTATTAGCTGTGGATACAAAAGCTGTGACAGCCAGATGAGAACATTGGCACAATTTTTATTTCTCCATGGCAGCAGCCATAACCCACAGTTGTGTTGGTGAACTCACTTCTTGGCCATCAATTTGTGTGACTGTTGATGAGCTCTTGAGGCAGCTTTGTCCATTACATATGAGTTTATTTTCACTGCATGTTCAAAATTTGCCTGTCATTCAGTATTAACTCTTTTCCGCATATTCTCTTATGTTTTGGCCTTTAAGTTGGTATATCATCCCCAGGTTTAAAGCTTTTATATAAAAGCAGGGGTGCCTGATTCATTTCTTTTAAAAATATGAACCCAATTGACATAATCCAGAATCTCTGGCTCTGAACTGGGTTAGCATATGTTATATTTGATTTGTATTTCTACCAGTATCAACCCAAGCATCCTTATACACACCAGCTATGAACATGATTTATAGCAAGTCATTCAAGGGAAAGCATATAGCTTCCCTTCACAATTTGACGTTATCAAGATTACTTCAGAAGCTGGCAGCAGCTACCACAAGCAACAAGCTGTCACTGTAAATAAATCACTCCCTCAGACATAAAAGTTAAAAATATAGATTAACGTGAACAGAGGTCAGTATTTTAGGTTTAGCTTTTGTTTCACCTCTCAGCCAAGCCACAAATCAACCCTCTATCTGACCAAAAAGAAAAGCCAAAAATTAGCACAAAACTTTTCATTTGTATTTGAGACAGAAATTAAAAACAAAACAAAGAAAGGTAGACACCATGCCTTTATCAGATAAATTACATGGATTTAGTCTTGCCTAAAAATCACTAGCCAAGGACTTGAACAAGTGTGGTCTTTAAGGGCTTACCCGACCAGTTTTCAAATATTCTAAATAAAATTGCTAAATATTAATCACTTAATATGTGTTTTGGGAATAACTGGCCTCATACTTCCAATTTCCATACAGATACTCCTACTCAAATAGCATTCTTATTCCCAAGGCTACTGCAACCTGCTCATGTAAATCTACAAAGAAGTATTTGGAAAGGCCATCAACAGAAGTACCAATGTACTCTGTGGTAACAATGTTCACTGGTAATGTGCAAATCCCATCAGAGTAGATTGAAAATTAGTACAGAAACACAACCCACCCTCGACAGTACCAAAACAAAATGAGAGTTCTTAATTTATCTGCTTTTCTTTTCTTTCTTAATGAACCATGTTTAAAATATTAAAAGATTCAAGTTACCTCCTTAATATTCTAAGATCTTGATGATTTAATTCTAAAATTTAAACAACTCCTTTGTTACTCAATTCTTTAAGTAAAAGAGTAAAGTAGAGGAAGCTGCCTGGAAGTGAAACTTGCTAGAAAGTCAAAATAGCTTTTGATAGGAATTATACGATGACAAAAACATTTTCTTGGGAATCGGCTCCCAGCTGGAATGCTTTTATCAGCTTATGATATCCTAGTTTCTTCTTGTCAAAAAAGCACCTAAAAATTCTACTGGAGGATACCACTAATTTCAGAACTGTAATTTGGAGCACTTGCTGATTAAATTATCCCAAAACATTGGAGTCTTAACAGGAGTCTCAGTGGTCCTTCCACAACTTTATCCAGTAAGATATTGTTCAGTAACCATATAGTTGCAGTCATCCTCAGCTATCAGTGATCCTACAGCTGTTGAGATGTCCTGTAGCTTGCTTGTCAGTCATTTTATGTCGGACCAACCCACTTATTTTGCTTTGTACATTTTGACACATGCAAAGTCATACACTAACATTTCATTGTTAGAGGACTCCAAGCATAGAGTATGCCAAGCATTAGGACTCTAAGTGTATTTTCTCTCCACAGAAAAAATAAGAATCTGAAATTCCAGAAAACAAATTTGTTCATTAAAATATTCACAATGTTTTTCATAATGTGACACCATCAACGAGAAAATGTGAGAATTTTGAAAAAAATCTCATTAAATTATACTGCTTTACACTACTCAACCAAGCGTCTTTTTCAAAGCCAATACAGTATAAACATGAAAGAAACTAACTTTGAAAAGTATCTCTCCTACAGTTTACCACTCTTTGATATGTAAATAATTCACTGCAATCCTTTTTAATATTTTTTCCTCTACTCTTATGCTGATAAAGCATTTTTTGCTATAGAAGAATATACTACATTTATTAGCATACATATGTACAGCTGTATGCAAAAAATACTGTGTGTGAACAGAGTTGAAGAGAAGGAAAGATAAATTTTTCATGTTTTCAAATGCAATAAACGCAAAAGCTTTAAGATACGTTCAAATTTACTCTGTGTGTGCCCTGTGTTTATTTGTAGGTAATACATGAGCAAATACGGAGATCTAAAAAAGAGAAAACAATCAAGGTTGGAAAAGCTATAATTGATGATCAACAGTAACTGAAGGCTTCTAGATATTCACATTTATGAGAGATGAATCCCCCGGCCCAGTACACAGGGCTAAAGGTGGACAGATGCATTTGGATGTTCTAGACTTCAACTCTGTTCTTTAGAAAACAAAGCACCTCAATTCTCTCCAGCTCTGATGTAAGGAACATGAGAATCAAGATAGCTACATGAATACTAGCAGTGATGTCTGCACTACAACCCAAGGGCCCAAACCAAATTAAGCAAATTGATTCATTACACATTCTAGTCTATGACTCTTACTGTGAACTTTAAAAGGTAAAAGTTGTCAATTGCCACACAGGGGAGTACATGTACCTGCACAGAGACAAGCAACAGGGGGAAAAAAGCAGGAGCAAAGCAGAAAACAATTAGTCTTCAAATACTTTGCCAGAAAATTTTTTAAACCCAGAGAGATTCTGTGTTTCATGATCAAGAAAAAAAAAATATTTGTGTCAGTACAGGCAAGAACAGATATCTCATAAGGCTCTAGTGAATAACTGCAAAACATGCAGCAGCCAGAAGATGAATGCTCTGTTCTCCAAATACACAATTAATACATTTGCTTTTTGAGTCAACAACTTCACTGCAAATGCTATGGTATGTTTGGCAAAGGAAGATTAAGTTATTTGGTTTTTGTGCTTATATTGTACTTATGAAATCTTGCATTCACCCCTCCTCCCCCTTTTTAAACCTGTTATCCCCACCACATGCCACCTCCCCCCTCAGCAGGGACCTTGGTCATGAGAAATTACTGTGCTACTTCATGTCCATACGAAATTGTAGGGCCTGGTGTTCGAGTTATCCAGGCATAACAAGTTATTTCCCAGCATGCTCACTGATTAGGTACCTTCCATAACCATAAAGTCAACAATAATCTACCTACATGCCCTTTCTGCAGGTGGCTGACCTATAAATGTTAAGTAAGTCAGTGGCAGTTCAGTCTAAATTACTTGCAAAGCATTATGCGTAAACATTAATGCTGCAGCGTGTCCTTAACTATACAGCTGGGACTCTATAGTCTGCAAAATAATGTGACGTGATATTTTTTTCCTATGTAAAAGCGTTTTCCCATTATAAAATTATGCAATGCCCCTCTTACCTGATGTCCCATTATTTCCTTCAAGTCTGTCCCATAAAAATTAAAAGCATCTTCCTTTAGTTCAGGGCCAATTCCTCCTCTTTTAACAGAGTGTCTTTTCTACACATCTAAGGACCCCACATACTGACATAGATTTCAATCAAGCCCCACTTTTCTGTGAAAAACTTTCTAATAAAACATACTTTTAAAATTCACCTGACTTCTTCCACTGCCTGAACAAAAGATTAAGAGCTTAGTACTTAAAAAAAATCCAGAACCTCACATACCATGGGAACCACGACTATCAAATAAAATGTTATAACATGTACCATAAAAGCAGTGTAGGAGGAACAGTGGCTGCTATGTTCGAGTGGCAGTACTGAAGAGCACAGAGCCTGTGATTTCATGCAGTGCCCTGTGACTGGAATGATAACAATCCACATTCCCTGTGCAGTCACTCAAACACTTCCCTTTGGGTATTGTGGCGCTGAATGCTCTTTGCTATTAACTACAAGCAAGAGGAAAAGAGTATGTCACCTCCTTGGAAACTCCGAAATGCACAATTGTCTGACACTGTTTCAAAATCAAAATCAGACTTGTCAATTTTTTCAGTTGCCTTCCTGGATTAATTCCTTCACAGAAAATCCTAAGGAGAACAGCATCCAGCAGATTTAGTAAGCAATATGGGACACATGATTTTATCAGCATTGAGTTCAATAGCTGAACTCAACCGGTAGCTTAATTATGAGCACTCCTAAAACTCAGTCTGCAATTATAAATGCTGTCAAATTAGTTCCCAGGATTATCTCCAGGTGGTGGTGGCAGACATATGTTTGTATTTTACTATGAGGAAGACAAGGGGTGAAAATCAGTTTTTAGACTCGAGTAAATATTTCTCCAGGATAACTTGTGCAGACAGTTGGTATTTTACAATAAAGTTAACTTCAGTGATATGAAGTACCAACACAACTCTTCTATCTTCTTAATTTACTTTTCTGCATAAATAGATTTCTTTTCCCCTCTTCATTTTGCCACCAAAATAAAAAAGCCAGCAAACAAGCAATGAAAACAAACCAGCTCCTTTCACCCATGAATGATCAAAATATTTGGAACACTGAGGATATTGCAATAGCTACTCTTAAGAGGGCAAATAGGAGATACCAAGAGAGCAACACAACAGAATTTAACCAAAAGCAGATTCATAACAGCTTCTTCGCATAGTTTTTAAGATAGCTCTACTGAGCCTATTCCTTAAATTATATTTGAGGGAAATGGATAAAAATTACTGCATTGTATTCATATTGGTCTTTGAGTTACAGAGGACTGGTGACCATTTTGCTCACCAGTAAAGCAGCCAAATAGGTCAATCTTCCACCAGCTCACACTGCAGACTTATCAATACACCTGGCACAGCTCATGTTTGGGAATCCTTCCTACATCCAAGACATGGATTAGAAACTTTAAGCAACTAAAATACTACCAAAAATAAACATTGAGGCATATAGATTTTCCATCATTTCTACCCTGAAAGAGATAATCCACTTTTGAATCTTAAACTGCCACATGAGCACTGAGCTCCACTCCTGGAGTAAAGTAGCATTCCACCTGAAATCAGCTTCAATGAGAAGTTCGGAAATGCAGTCACTCAAAAGGAAGCAAAACTTCCAAACAAAAGATACCCTTCTAAAGCTGCTCAGAAATTCAGGATTGCAGACATGGATGATGTGCACATAAGATAGCCAAGGCCGTGCCATCTTCTCACAGCACAGCTCCCTCTGATCAAGAGACAAAAAACACACACACACTCCAAGTTTCTCTAACCTACAACATGGCAGTATTTCCTAGTTGTTCACTACTGCTTACTGTTTATAGCAAAAATATGCCATGCTTTTTTACCTTCAGTTGGATTTCATGTTATTCTTTCAAAAAAAGGTACAACACTGCTGTTCAAATGTAAAAGAAATATTTCTGGAAAAGCACCCTTCAAAAAATTAATCTATACTGCAATGTCCCTTGTAGGTTTAAAAACCAGCATCAGATGGCAAAACATAGACTATTATTACCCAGTACACATTCATTGTATGCCAGAGTTCAAAAACAGTTAAGAAAATGGAAAAGTTGCTTTTTTCCCCTCTACACAAATTTGTTAATGGGGAACATAATGGTAAGCCATGTTTGCTGGCATTCTGTGAAACATCTACAAATTGCCTCTGCAAAGCATTATAGGTTGTCAGACTAATGCAGTTGAAGATAATTTGGCCTTTCAGTGAATTGAACCTCACAGCACGATTATACTCCAGCACCAAGTAGAGTGTCACAATTATTCTTTCATGCTGAATTACCATATAATGTCATAAGCCTACCTGTCATAAGTCCTGCAGCCAAGCTTGAATTTTTTTTTCTAAATCTATGGTTCATGGGGAAAAAATGAATTTTTTGCTTCTAATGGAAATCTGATTGTTTTTATCAACAAAAAATTTCATAGCAAATCAAAGGATATGCTTGGACAAACAATCTGATACTCAAGGTTAAAAAACACACAAATAATAAATTGCTGGTGTGTCATGTTCAATTTTTACTACTGCATTACACTGCAATAACCATAACAGGATCTAAATTGTTGTCAGAACATTAAACAAACCCCCTTACTTCACAAAGGCATCCTGCCTGAGTAATTCACACAACGGAAACAACTATCACATTTTCCACTGTCCCACCACCATAACATACATCAATGCAGTTTATGCATTTGGACAATTTTTTGAATAAATTACTTCCATCCTGGCTGATGTTGCCACTTCGGTAAGAGACAGATCAGTTTTAATTGTCTTTTTGTCTATACTGAGCCCCTGTTTCTCTGGCTCCTTCCTGCCCTTACATCCTGAGCACCAAAATAAACTATGACCATATCAAACTGCTTAATTCTAGGCAAATCAGAGCTCTTGAAAGAAAGAAACCCATGAGCTCACTTGTCATTTCCACTGTTATTAGTCTTCTTCCTTGCATTCACCTAAAGAAAGATGGGGAAGTGGGGGAGGGGGGGATGTGTGTGCTTTTAAACTAATAAACTAGCTCTGACCCAGACTGAACAAAATGTTATGTAAATTCAGCCCATTGCATTGGTTGGATCAGTATTACCACACAAAACACCAACTTCAAAAGTTTTACTTCAGCCCAAATCCCATTCCTGGCAAATAAGCATCATACTAAAGAATTACCAAAGAATGAGGTTGAAAAGATTTCTCTCAATACTCAAAATAAATGCACCTTTCTTTAGCCAATCTTATCTCACATGAAGATACAGTGTTAAGTGCACACACAGATACAAGGAACTACCTCTGTACTGTGTGGAATGAGATGCTGGGATCTGAACAGATCAACACTGAAAAACTATATTCAGCTCGTTAAATGCTTATTTATAAATACTAGTTTTACCTGCAATTGAAAACAGCTCACCACCTGATGGGTAGTCATCAGTGTTATACTACATGAAGTCAGCATACTTAGGATAATTAATACATTTGTAGTTAAACAATTATACATTGAGTTTTACTTTCATTACTTAAAAATGAGCAAATAAACAGTATTAATGGTTGGAATAGAAAGACCATAATTCTTTGTCTCAACAAAGAATTGTCTCAACACATAGCTACAGCAGTAGAGACACACAAACAAGGTGTGTCTGTATGATACAGAGTTAATGACTTAACATCACCTTTTAGTTTGCCTTTAATAGCAAACCAAACTGACATAAACTAACATAAGTTTGATCAGTTAGATCCAACTCCATTTTCTAAATAAGACCCCCTTGTGATTGCCAACAGGTCAGCACAGCCATTTGTACCAGTGACTGTGTGCTGGTGCCCTCCAGATGCAGGGCCAGACCACTAATGTATTACTGGCCAGAGCAGAAAAAAAAATCACCTTTCTATTGGATGACAATTCAAAGATACAAACATGTCTTAGCTCCTATTCTCACATTTTAAAAATGAAAATAATAAAGCTAACCCCCATCTCCCTCACCTTATAGAGTGAAAATGTAATGTATGCCCAAAATGTCAATACCAGACTTATTTTTCCTTGTTAACTAAACCTTTACCAGTTGGTACTATTTATTTATAACCTCTGAAGCAATAATAAACACAGAACTATGATTTACTTCAAGCCTATCTATTATTAAAACACTTTGTCTTATTGTTTTATTGATTTACAATCTGTCCTACTTACATTTTTAGCATCTGAAAACAATCAAGGCACAAAGCTGCAAAATGTTTAGACATTAATTGTTAAGAGACAGCATTTTATTCCAGGCTAGGGGTTTGAGTCCTCGGCTGCTAAGCATTCTGGTACGGAAATGATTTATGGCCTTGTAGCAATAACGATGCGGCAGAGCCATTAACATATTGGCAGACCCTAGGATGGATTATCGACATTGATTATTTCATGGACCACTGATATCCATTTGTTAAGAGAAGCTCGAAGATGGCCTCTCTCTGACTGAAATCTTTTACGAGCAGACAGCATTTTAAGTATTAGGAACCTGGGATTTGGGCAATTTTTTTCTTCCCGTTCCCCTCTGCCCTCCCCCTCCGTCTTCCTCTGTCTCCTCTTAGACTCTAACAAAAAGTGTCAAAAATTAAAGTTCATTCTTCAATATGGTCTTAATTTCTCAACTCATCATAACCATGTCTTCTTTAAAAATTAATGATTGCCAGCATTTAGCCACTGGTTGTTGCTACGAAGATCTATGCAAAAAGCAAGGATCCCTATAGAGTGCATGATATATGGAATTCTCTTTATTACTACAATAAAACTTACTGACATTTCAATACTTCTGCAAATAGCATTATAGTATCAATCTTCTGAATTAGGTTGAAAATTAAGTTGTAAATTAAAAGAAAGTGTACTTTGGAATACAACATGATATGTCACCTAGAAAAAGACCTTTGTGCATAACAGAGCTGAGCAGAAAAACTGAAAGATAAGCCCAGGTGCCTCTAAAGTGCCTATTTCATCATAAAATATCTAGGTTATATTTTACAAGAAGAATACTGTCTGAAAGCCATTATATTTCACCTCCAGAAAACAGATTCTGAATATCTAAAAAAAAAAAAAAAAGATATTAATTTGACAGCATCCACTCATTAGCGGAGATGCCAGAAAAGCCTTCACAAGGGACCAGCAAGATTTTAGGTGGAAGAGGGCTGGGAGGGTGGGGAGAAAGATGGAAAGATGAGAAGGGAATTAAAAGGGCTTTATTTTTAGTATAGGACCTCCGTGAAAATACCCTGCTTTATCCAAACGTACTTCCACCTACTTGAGTTACCAGAAAATAAGAAATGATATCCACTACTGCACTTGAGTTGTGCCAAAAGAATGAAAAGTGTTATATTTCAATCAAAGTATAATTTATAAATAACTTCACTTATGGACTTCTTTGAGACTGCTAATAATGCAGGTTAATGGCTGAAAAATGAATTTCTGTGGCCCCCAAGACAAGTCTTTCAATATTTTCTAAAACAGGAGCTGCTAATGAGGTGATACATCAGGCTGAAATTCAAGCTAATATAAAAAATGTATTTGTGTTGACTGTGCATAAACACAAACTAAAAAAAGTTGTTTTGCAATAGGAAAAAGCACATACCTCAATACTCAAACAAGGAAGATGTTACACAGAGGAACAGCTGCCAGCATAAAAGAAACTTCAGCTCTCCAAATCATTCTCATGCAACATCAATGGTAAAGACCTTCATTATCAACTTCCCTTTTTAGGAGATTCAAGAGATACAGTGTTTCCTGGATATAACCACATCTCCTTCAGAGTAATTAAGCTCACAGACTGCATTATTTCTTTCTTGAAGTTATACAATTCTGGTATAAAGATATCAGGAAGCTAAAATATTCCCATTCACTAAATGGATTCAACAGTCATTACATGTTATAAAATCAAGCCAGATATCATTTACAGCTTAAAATGCCCTTCATAAAATGGCCATCTTCTTCATGGTTTGTCACAGTGCTTTTGTACAAAGGACATTACACCTAAGAGTAAAACCAGATTTTGTTTGGGTATGGAGCACCATTTTTAAAAACTACCCAAAATACATGGATAGAAAGGTGCTCTTAGCCTCACACCACACAAAAGTCCAAAACACACCTCACATTGTCAGAAGTGCTTTCGATGGTTTAATGTGTGACCAGCTCCTTCAAGGGGATAACACACATGAGAATGACACTGAGCCTTCCCCAGGGCTATCACCAGGCGAGGAGGAGGAGGGCTCTCTTGCAGCCTGGTCAATGTGCCAGTGTTTGTAACTACACAGAATCCAGGAGAGGGATGGGCTCAGAGGGTGCACTTGTTCTAAACTGGCATTAACTTTTAAATGGGAGATAATTTCTAATTTTCAGTAATAAAATTCATGTAGAGAGTGAAAGGTCTGGGAAGAAAAATAATCACAGACACACACAAGACTCGAACAGTTTGTTACCAAATGCTCCTGAATCAAAGCCTTACCACCACATCTCCAGAAGGAAGCGACTGAGACTCCTAAGGTCCTGCAGGAATCCCAGCCCCAAGCAGGCAGAGTCAGGCAGAGAAAAGCACTTTTAAGCAAGAATTCGCTCAGAGGGTCTCCAATACCTGCTCCAGGGCTGTCAAAGGCAAGTGGTCCTCACCTGGAGCAGCCATGAACACCACCTTCAGTTGTGTGCTCAAGAGAGAATCCTTAGAGCAGAGTTAGAGATGACAGTCCTCACACAAAAAGGAACTGCACCAGCTAAGCAGTCAAAATAATCTTGTCATGTTAATATAAAAAGGTACAAAAGTGATATAAGTCCAATGGCAAACTGGAAAAAAACCCATTGATTTTTCAAATTTCACACAAAACCAAAATTTGATGAGGATTCATCTACATATACAAAAAGTTATCACATGGCTTTATACTTGGAAAAATTCTTAAGTATTTCACAGTACTGTTTTCTCATGGTATCAGTTTGAAACTGCTGCAATATTCAGTGCAATAACAGAGACTGTACAGTATTCATCAACATAGACAACCTTTGTAATCCCCCTCCTTTGAAGGTTTACAATTTCTGCATGGACAAGATGACTCCAAAATTTAAATTCATCTTTATTCTAGTGTAGAAAAATAATAATGACCACTTACACAGCTGGATTTTAAACACACCACCCAGAAAAGACAACATGAAAAGAACAAACGAAAAATGTATTCTAGCAAGCCAAAGACTTGCATAGCCTATATGCATACCTCAAATGAGATTTCTTTAATTGTAATGGACTACTGTTTTTACAGTATTTGACATGGCCAAATAAGATCTCAATGATGAGTCACTGAAGCTACAGTTATAATTGCAGATTTACAGTGCCAGGTTGAAATCAGTGTCACATCCACATCCCTAAACGAGATGCAATGACTACTACTACTGTTTAGCAACAGATCTATACAAATTTAAATGGACCGTGATTTTTCTATAGGCAATCCTCAGACATGCTGCACTTACCATTCTTCTCATCACCTAAAACCACTAACCCACAACCAGTATTAAAACAGAGCCTCTGTTCTGTTAGTTAACTTCTAAATGACTAATACACACAGAAAAGAAACACCTTAGAGAGAAACAGGCAAGGAAGAAAGAAGAAAAGTGACTCAGAGTCATGTTTGTGAGATTTTCACAGCTAATCACACACAAGACTGATTCACTGCTCACCTCGCTCTGTTCACTCATTTTTCATATCATACTTTTCACTGCCCCATCAGCCTGCTCCACCAAGGTCAAATGAAGGAAATGATAGCTACATACCACACTAAGATTTATTATAAACACTTCTGCTTTCTTCATACGTGGAGGAAATATGTTACTGACATTACTGTTTATAAAAATTAAGGTAAGCAGAAGAGGCCATCAAGATTGGATAAATAATAAATGCAAAAAAATCAGTAAAAAGGGAGTAATTTTTCTACTCATTTGCAGTGCCTGACGATTTTTTTTTAAACCAACAAGATGACAAAAATTTCCAACATATAACATGTAAATTATCACTGCTACACAAGTCAAGTACTAGCATGCCTTTTTTTTTTTATCCCTTCCTTTCTTATACTTTAATTGAAATTTCAAACCTGGGGCATAAATGCCACTTCAGCTACACTAACAAAGCAAATTCTCTCTGTGAATTCATATATGCAACAATTATGAATGAGTGCACACCCAGAAACTCAGGCCTGAAAGTAACCCATTAACAACAAGGGATGATTTGCAGCATGTTAACAAAGCCAAGTGATTTGGCCATGTATAAATTCCTCCTTAGAAAGAAGAGTGGTATTTCATTATTGTAAATCAGGAACTAACACGGCGAAGAATTAATGAGTTACCTCCAAAATAGCTACAGATTTGTCAAAAAGGCAAACACCAAGAGTCTTTCACTTTCCATCCAAAAGTCTATTTTGAAGACGCCCAATTCACCTGTGTACTTTAGTGCATGGCATGGAAATTCTGAGACAGTACAGAAGAACAAATAAAGCTGTCTTTTCACATTGCCTATGAATGACCACAGCACACCACTACACCAATTTTCCAGGACTAAAATGATTTTACTTAAGAAAAGCTTATTAAGATGTACTTAAGATCTTTCTGTAATATGAACAAAGCATTTCAGTACTTATTCTCAAGCTGTCAAATTACTTATTTTTATAAAAGAAATGGACATTTTTCTTGGTATCTCTTTAGTTAATTAGTTTAGCTCTAGCAGTTAATGCAAAATGACTACAAAAAAAAAGGTGACTGAAGATTTGAATGAATGCAGGGCCAACAAAACTCTATGTAGTACTTCTCACCAGTAGCTCTAGCCAAAAAAAAAAAACAAAACAACTCTCTATTTGCAGAAATACAGAAAAATGTGCAAGGTGCCAAAAATTTGCTGCAAACATCAGATGTGGTATATGCATCCACATTCCACGCTGAAATCACTGACTCTTTAATCCACATTAAAGAGCCATCATAAAATAATTCACCTCAATGAAATAATTCAAGTAGACTCTCAAAAACGCAGTTAAAATGAGGACAGGTCTCTAATCACACTTACCTATGTAAATGAATGACAGCACTTTTTATTTACACATTTATCAGAAATGTAAACTTGGAAATTAATTACTGTTATCATATATAGACCCCAGGGACTGCTCCTGACAAGGCATAAGTGGCTTATATCAGGGCTGACTATGTTGCATGTACAACATAACAATATATTTGGCACAAGACTCCCAAAAATAACTTACTCAGAGTAGCAAGGATTCTACTGTTCTAGTTTATAGCTAAAATATTTTTATAAATAAATAAACCACATACTCAAACTGTTGGGACATGTAACATGGAGCGACACAATCTTCATTTTCACTTTTATTTTCAATTTTTAAAAATTGGGAAAATGGAAGATTATAAGTGGAGAAATTACAGCTCAGCAGTTTTCCTGATCCATTTCAAGATTAAATGCATTTTCCTAGGGTAACTTTCTGCAGCTCAAAGAGTTCTTGCTTCTTTGCAAGAACAGAGCACACAGCAAATCACCTCCTGATCTTAGCTAAATTACTTTTAAAAACAAAGGAAATGCAAAATATGTAATCTAAATCAAAATTTCTTATACCCTAAGAAACCAGGTACTACTTACACCAGAAACAACATCCATATTTGTCATATTTCATAATCATACTCTTCCTAACCAAAAAGCTCTAAAAGACAAATTATTCCTTTCCTTCAAGATAGGAAGTATCTTGAAAGCATCAAGTATACACTGAATAAGGGCTATAGAACATTATCATCCATTAGAGTGACCAGAATTATTCTACCTGACTGTCCCCAAGCCTCAAGGAGAGACAAAAGAGTAGAGCAGCAGATGACAGAAACAGCTCACACCAGCAATTCCCATACCTTCCAAAGACCTTCTGAATGCATTCAGTGTCCAGTGAAACCAATGTACATGACCAGGCTTCAAAAACAGATTACCAAATACATTGTACAGTGTGAACAACATCAGTTTTCCCCACATAATTCCTATGCATCTTTCCAAGCCCAAAATAATTCCCTGGAAATGTGTAGAGACTCTATTAATCAAGACAATTTCTCTAGTTTAAAGAAGCCTGTGTTTCATGGACACTCTGGAAAGCTCATCAGTAAAAACACTACACTGTAATTATCTTCATAGCAATTTATTCATTGACATGCATAAGACTAAACTGCCTTTCTTAAAATTCAATTAAACTCATTATATTACTATGCAAATAGCGGTTTCCCACATACTACTGAAGCTAACAATTGAGGAGCAGTTTCTCTTTACTCTAATGACTTGCATTTTTCTCCAGTTGAAAGCACATCAGGGCTAGATGGAAATGTCTTGTTAGCACTGTGTATTTTGGTTTTTCATAATCTGCTGAGTGGAAGGAGAAGTAACAGCTTGGGCCAACCCATGTTCTTCAAAGTGTCTGTGTGAATCCAAGGGATGCCAACACAACCACCCCATGCTGCCAGAAGAGATTTTGCCCAGTATGCTGTATATAAACCTTCATTTCTATTTGCATTCTGCACTGAAATGATATTTGATTTCTAAACCTAAAGCAGTGGATAAAATTAAGACCTACCAATTTGCTCCAGTAGGATAACTCCTTTTTTTTTTTTTTTTGGTTTCTATATAAACAGATGAATAACAAAAAAAAAAAATCCTGTTATCCTCTCATGCCAATAAAATCGGGTAGTAGTCAAAAGCTACAGGTCTGTTTCCCTTAAAAAACAGACAGTAATACTGTGGTACCAAGAAGCTACATCAGTGGGAAACCATCTGATTTTTCTTCAGTAAAATAAAATGCACATAATGGGCTTATTATTACCATGCATCTGAATGCAGTATCCAAATGCCTGCCTCTAACAGTTTGTAAGAGAAAAAATATTTTTATTCACAATAGCAAAAGCAACAATAACTGATTAAAGTAAATTTAGTGGAAACATTAAAATAACATCTGTGGAAAGAAAATTTATTTTTCTCTTGCATACTGTGTGAACTTATTGAAAATAATCAAGTACTCAGTTTGAATTAACTGAGTGTGAGTGAATCTTGAGAAAAGGAGAAAGAGATGGCAATAAAAGACACTAAGAGGAATTTGTAAGCTCCTTCTCTGCTTGGTTTCTTCATATATTTTAAGAAAATCTGCAAAGATGCAAAGAATCCTCCTGTGTTCGGTTAGCAGTAAGTAAATTGCTGTGGGCTCTGAGTGCTGGAATACTTTAGCAGGCAATTCCTCTCTGTCTTTCATTCTGTTTGTCTGTGTTAAATTCCCCCTCTGCCCTCATCCATTCTCACATCCAGTTCCCAGCTTTGTCCATCCATCAATCCACACACTTTGTCAGTGCTGACTTCATCCTGGCTCTCACAATCACATCCAAGCCAGGCTGCTGCCACCAGGGAGCTTTTCGCCTCCCATCTGCGTCTCCCTGATCTGCTGACTGAGGCCCTGCCGCTTGTCGTTTTCTATTGCACAGGCAAGCAAAACCACTAATACTGAACCTGATTTCTATCGTGCAGCTTTTCACCTTTCCTATCGGGAGGAACAGAGAAGGAGACAGACAGACAGAGAAGGGGGGAGAGAGAGATGTTTGCTGAATTTTCTAAAACAATTCGTCCGCTAGTCAGGTTGAGGCTCAATTCATCTTCAGCTCTACAAAACATCAATAGAAATCACAAGGAGAAAATGTATCACTAATTAAGGGTTGATAAGCTCTATGTCAAGAGCAGTTTAGGAGAAAAAAAAAAACACCTCACCAGCATATAGAGATTCTTTACCAGCTGAAATCCATGCAGCAGCTTCACGGCAACTAAGTTAAAATCTCATGTAATTTTCTTGCATAAAATATGCTGCCTTAGAAGCAACATTCTGGGAAAATAACACACCAAAACCAGATGTGGCTTCATTCAAAAGGTAATTTACAAAGATTTAAATTTCAACTGGAAAAACATAAAAGATGACTAAAGAAACAAATTGTTACCTAGCAATGAAATTATATTAAATCACTGTGTTTTTCTCGTTCCTTTTCCTCAGTTCAGCAGTGCAATAGTCTAAGTACAAAATAACTACTATTAATATTTTTCTTTTAATTAGAAGCTAGGTACTTGCAAACACATGGTGCCACTTCTTAAAAAAAAAAAGTAACATGATCAGCTCAGCATTAGCTACAAATGACAAAAGTTCTTCAAATGTTCAATTTGTGCACTGCAAAGTTGAAGTAGGGTGGAAGGGTCTATCTTATCACGAAATCAGCAGTTACATGAGCAAAAGCAGTTTATGAAATGGAAATTAACTCACTTTCATCATTATCATATACTTGACTCTACCTGTAAAAACAAAATGAAACAAGAATGTTTCTGACAGGTCATTTCAGGAACAGAAATCACTTGCATGAAATCACTCACTAAGGAACTAAAACATTCCCACAAACAACTTCTATGTCCTGGTATAAATCTGTTTGCCTAATTATGCTTCAGTTTACAAACTGCTCACCCACAAGAACTTTGTGAAAACACTATCAGTTTCTAAGAAATATTTTTATAGGTTTGAATGAAAGATCCCATCAACAAAAGTACAGGATTGTTCTAAGGGCTGTACAAAGTACTTCAAATATTCTGGGACTTGCTGTACAACAAAAGCTTCTGCTTTCAGTCCTGGTAATGCTACTAACTATCCCCTTACTGCTGAGTTCACAAAGTCCTGCTGATTCCTCGCTCCTCAAAGACATAGAAGGAAGAAATAATAAATCTAATGATCAGGCCCAGGCTTTTTTCTCTCATTACACCCCTTCCCTCAGGGATCAAACTGTTCTTTTCTCAAAGATATACTGACACACCCAAGAATCACATTCTGTCTACATGTATACGTTCAATTACGATATCACAGATATGTTTTACTCTAAGTTTATTGGTTATTTTAAGCAAAAATTTGAACATTAAGCCAATAAAAGAAAACAACATAAGAAGAAAAAAAGAGAGACTTGAGGGTGATCTGAGCTAATGAAAATAAAGACTTCCCCTCAACATGCATGTGCATGCAGCCCGGGCCTTCCTGCCGCACAACCTGCATTTCATTGCACTTCCAAGGGGAGACGGAGCCCCAGAACACCCCAGTTTCACTCCTGAACCACTGCTCTCACAAATGTGTGGTACAGCAGAACTGAAAAGCAGCAGAAGAAAGTCTTCTTTGCTGTGCTACTATACACATCAGACATCTCTAATTAGACAGCAACAAAATTTTATTAATAGGCTGGACATTATGGAATGAGCTTGTTATAAATGGGCCCTGTCAAAGCCTTATTCAGCTACCAAATGAGTATTCTCAGTTCACTGCTCGCATCTGAAGCATCACCGCTGGTGCCGGATAACAAATGATTGCTATTAACCGTATTGTTAGTAATGATGGCTGAAAACAAACAAAAACCCATAAATAACAGTCTACAGAAAAATTAACCCATAAACTTGATAGATATCCAGCTGAGAAATAATAAATGACACTTTGGATCCTGCTGGGAGAAGCTAGTGGTTTTTGTTTTCTTCTCTGTCATTAACACATTTTCTGTGCTAAAAATTAGATTCTGATATATAATTATCAACGCTTCCAGATATTAATTCTGCTATTGCTCCCTCTGCTTCTCTGCTGGTTGGGTGTAATGTTATTCACAGATTACTCTGAGAAAACACATCAAACACTTAACAGAGCAGGTCAAAGTGACAAGCAGCTTTTGCTGACAACACCAACCTGCACAGCCTTTTTTACCCCGGACACAAAACAAATTTCTCATATTAATTAACTCCAGTTTCTTTGTAGCTAGAACAAATCTTTGCTATGTAACATGAGCTATGCATATTCCCAGCTGTCCTAATGTAGGCTGCACCAAGGAGGAAGAACTGACAATTATTATCTTGCTTTTATAGAGTGAAATCCACATTTGTTAACATCCTAGAGAAATATGCCTATTTTCACAGCCAATTAAAACAACCTTCTTTTTACCAGATATAATTTCAGTGGCAAATACATGCCTTCTCTCCCCTTTTAGGGAAAAAAAAGTAAAACTGACTGTGGAAAAACACTCAGATGTTTTTACAGAAGATGGAAAAGCAGCCCTACTCTATTCAATAGAAGAAAATTTAGGAGTGATTATTCACCTGCCTCTTGAGCACAAAAACTTTGCAACCTTTGCACACAAACACACCAATGAACAAGTCTTTATCAGACCCTAATACATCTTGATGAGAAAACACAGGGTAATATCGCAAAATAATTATGCCTCACTCCCTTAAAAATGTTTGCATACACGAGTAACTTGAAGGAACGTTACTGACCACGGTCAGTCATTTGCAGCATCTGAAGCCCCAGTTGGCAGCAGACCCCTCCTCCTGCACACTGTGCACAGAACAGGTGACATGGCCCCTTCTTCCCCCTCACACCCTTCCTAAAGGCTTTACTGGCCACTGCTGCACCCATAAAGTGAGAGGCTGCTCACACAACCAAAGTTATATATGCATGTTACATTGGCAGGAACACTACATTTTCTGGTTCATGCTCTGCACAGTTCGCAATAATTTTTTTAATACTACTCATAAGCCTTTTTTATAACACATTTTTAACTATTTTGACATATATTCGTATTTGACTTGCCGTATTTATAGTGACATTTAAGTTCACTCATTCGAGCAATGACTTTCAGTTCCTTAGAGTTCAATGAATAATATGCTTCAGAGTATTAAAGAAAAAAAACCCTTAGGTAAACAAAATTAGAGGATATAAATGCGCATGTGGATCACTAAAGTATAAAGAATGAATAGTACAAATCACACAAATTTCTGGACATTATTTCCTCCCCTTTCCCCTCCTACAATAAAGTAAAGGAGAAAAATCAGAGCAATGTTTCTGCCAACAAGTTAGAAATTCCCTTAATTGCAATTATTTAGGGGAAATGGCTTGCTCAGTATTCACATGTTCTTTTCCAATTAAACAGCTTTCCATTACATTTGTAACAGCATCTAAGGAAAAATATTTTGGAAAAGTATTTAAATAAATTAAAAATGAAGGTTGGAGGGAGTATTTCCTGCTCTGCATGCCTAGGTTTTAATTTCCACATTGTGTCCCCATGGCCATGTTTTGCTGATGACAGAGTCTGACTGCAAATCCCATACCTGCTATACACTACGTTTTCTCAGTATCTGGCACTGTGATATTAAATAACTATAAAACTAGAAAGCCAAAATAACTAAATCACCTGGCAGCCAATTTCTGAGAGTTAAACCACAAACCCGGAAAATGGTGGAGTGTGTTGAAATAATGTAAAGGAAACCCATAAATTCAAACTTTATGTTCTGTAAAGAACAAATATGAAAAAGGCATCAAAATAATGAAAGATTGTTTATGTATTCTGGCATGAAATGGGAATGTGTTATGAGAGAGAGCGCAATGGCAGAGACAGATCGACAGAGCTGACAGTGTGGTATTCATCCTGCATGGTACAGCAGACGTCCTGCTAGTGGCAGTCGACAGCGCAATAAATCAAGGGCTCTCGATGCTGTACCTACAGCTTATTACATCCAAGATGACAAATAAATAATAATCCCTGTCACAGCGGCCCTTTGCTCAAGGATTGAGCCTGAAACCTTTTGCTCATCACTCCTGGTCTTAAGTGAAAATACTAGAACAAGGGAATTGAAGGCCACGGTTTACTGAGCTCATGAAACACAAAGCAAGCTGGCCACAGGAACTAAAACCAAGCAGGAAAGGTCAAGTAGCAAGAAAGGATAAATATTTAAATAATCCCAGCAAAAGGATGGCAACATTTCACAGCTCTGAAACTGCAAGAAATTTATAAAAAACCCAAGCTTCTCACATCAAGGCCCCAAACAGTTGAGACTGGTATCATTAAGTTCCAGAGTTTCTGTTTTTCAATTACACATTGAGGCACATCCCCAAGTGCATGTTTGCTCCCTCCATTATCCCCAAATAGAGTAGCTGTACAACCAAGATGGGTGTCAGGCAGCAAAACCACTGCCTCATCCCCTCTACACCATCCCCCTAAAGGCAAAGACCCAGTCTTAAAAAAGAATCCCTACTTTTCCCTTTTTAATTTTTTTCCCCCCAGTATTTAACTTCTTAGAATGCTTTTAACATTTAGATTATCCATTCAAAAGACAGTACAAAAAAAAAGTCAGCATCAACTAATACTGCAGAGAAGTCTCATTTACCTTGCTGGCCCCCAGTTATAAACACACATGCATACAAGGTGTCTTGAGGCCATCATCAACCATGACACAGGTTTTCTTCTTCAAATTAATCATGAATTTTCTGTAGAGTCTAGTAGAATGTTGAAGTTAAGATAAACATATTTATTTTTGAAATACTCATAACAACGGACTGTATTTTGTCCACTTCATGCCTCTTTATAATTTAAATTTGCAGTTGTATTTTCAAGCAATACAGACAGCACTGAATCCAATGCCAGTTCTCAGGCTCATTGTTGCCACCTGCAAATGCTTTTGTCTCTTGACGTAAATCCCTTGCTCACTCTTTAGTCCATTTTTAAAGTAACATTCCTCAACAAAATCTGGTCAATACAGCAAGTAGCACTCTACAAATATATTAGAGCAGTACAACATCATCAGAAATGCATCCAAAATATATGAACTTACATTGACTATTAATGCTGAATGAGGTACCCTCCTTGATGATGACTGACCAGGTGCTACTTTGTACCTTTTCTCTGATCACTGCCAACTTTTTCATACTTTTTCAGATACATTCCTACTTAATTGGCTAGCTGTGGATACTGAACAATAATTTGTCCATACCTTATTTGTGCATTGCACATTCAGTGGTTATTGTCTTCCTTGGAACACCAAATGAGGCATTTTTTTTCCTTCCTTTCTTTCTAACTTTACCAATTATATTTGTTTACTAGCTCTTTCTAAATACTGCATGTACAATATTAAGCCTTACACCTTTGAAATACATTTTTTAAAAAGCTATGCCAAGACAACCCTTGTTATATCTATGTATCAGTACAAAAATGCCTCATAACATTCGTCCAAAATATGTTTGGCTTACTGTCCATCTTCCTTAAATAAACTGAGGTTAAGAAAGAATGATCATGATAAAGATAGATAAACAAGGCCTAAACATCAGCATATTTCACAATGACATCTATAAGTTTATGGAACTTGAATAGGCTCTAAAGTAAAGGGACCAAACAAGAGGTTAACTGAGAAAAAGCTACACAGCTTCTAACTGCAAAGCACCTGAAATCCCAAACATTCATAGCTTGAATAACTTAATTCTAGAATCTGAATGCACACTTGAGAGATAAGGCCTCTTATTAGAGATAATGTCTGTTCCTAGATCAATAGATTCCATAGAGAAGAGACCTGAATTTTGGGGATCACAAGTCCTCCTTTATGATCAAACATTTTCTCCAAGGAATGTATTTCAATGAGAAAAGGTCTGCATTCAGAATTGTGCTCATTATTGGCCTGCATAAGTCTTTCAGATATTTGATGTTTTTAAGAAGGCCTTTCCTTTCATTTTATTAAAAAATAAACCATAATATACAAAAACAGAACCATTATAATAGGCAGCAGATAAAGCAGATTACTTTGGCCAGTACATAACTCCTACACACAGAGGAGCAGATGAAATCTTGATCTCCCAAATGGAATAAGCCTTATTAACACCTGTGAAACAGGAAGTTACCTTCCTTGTTACCAACCTGCAGCTGTGATACAAAATTACAAATAACCTCTTAAGCACAGCTCCAGTCGCCTGGGTCAGTGTTTTACAACATAGCAGCAGGCAGCTGAAGTAAAACTCTGCTGGGCTTAACACTGCAAACCCAAGCAGCATTATTGCAATGGTTTAATTACAGTTTAAATACAGTTCAGGACTAGGTCAAAAGTTCCCAATATCCCCAGGAGGGCAAAGCAGTGCCCTTGTGACAGAAGAAGCCCCTTCCCGCTTGATGATTCTAAAATTGTTGTATTACCAATTGGAAAATGTCTCATTTGTACTTTAAATACTGTAGATAGCAACAATTAAATATTATGTCACTATTTTGATAAATACTAATTCATAATCTATACACAAACTGCACACATATGTATGAAGGAAAATACTTGGTTGGAAGGATTTGTACTTCCTCTGCAGTGCACTGAGGCAGGGACAGTGCTTCTTCCTGGTGATAGAAAGTGATCATTGCCATCAGACAAAGCATAAGACAATTGCCATGGAAGTTGGAAACCCTCAGAATCATTTGACAAAAATAATAAAACACTTTGCATATTTCACAGACGCGGGTACACATAAGTGACAACTTATTTTAGGATATACTTTATACTTAATTACTTCTATGAG
Source organism: Chloebia gouldiae (assembly GCA_003676055.1). Taxonomy (NCBI): domain Eukaryota; kingdom Metazoa; phylum Chordata; class Aves; order Passeriformes; family Passeridae; genus Chloebia; species Chloebia gouldiae. Next base: position 7,542,813 of record QUSF01000014.1, on the reverse strand, counting down.
TACACTGGGATATTTTGTCATAAGCTCACTGAGTCTGCTCTATTTGTGAAGAAGCAGTATGCTGAAAAGTGAACCCCACTGCTAATGTTTTTATTTGAATAAATTATTACCCAACACAGCAACCATCAACATTTTACAGAATGAGAACACAGATTTCTGTAATTTTTTCGGCCCTAATGCCAGTCACTATTGGGAGCATTTAGTTATAAATTGTCTTTCAATAAAAGTAAAAGCTCCCAAAACAACAAAATGAAAAGACACAGCAGCTTAAATCAAGGAAGTCAATTTCCACATGCCAATCCTAAATATTTCATAGCCCTATTTTATTCTGACATTTGTAGATGACTAAAGTGTTACAAAGGAAATAAAATGCTGATTAAAGAGTTCACTGTCATAAAGGTTACTGAATTGTAAATGGCCCTTTCCATCTTCCTGTTAATAGGTACCCAGCTGTAAACATCATGAAGGATGTGACGGGAGGCCTGTGCTGCTCCTTTAGGAGTCGTATATACATTAATCACTGAATCACCAAGCCATGCTTAATTGCAAGTTGTATATCACACAAATCCATGGTAAGTAGAAGGAAACTCATTATTGCTGCTTCATAACTACTGGGTACTTCTCATTTTAACCTTCTCACACCTGGGACACTGTTGTTTTACAATGTGAATGCAGAAAAGGCATTAAGTCACTAATTATAGTAACACTGTATGTTGCCCTGCTGCTTGAACATTTTTCAAAATAAAACAAAGTACTATCAACAACAGAGAAAAATGGCATATTTTTAAACTAGTTAAATGAATTCGACAGGTTTTTTCATAAATTATAACACATGGAAATCCATTATTCCTTGATAGCTTGAGGAACTGGTTAAATGACAAAGAAAAAAACCAACACTGTATTTTGTTTTGACAAAATTATTGATTTAAATCCCATCCAATAGGACAATACTATTTAAAGGTCACCCAAAGAAAAATGGGTTTACACTCCAACAGAGCAAGCTTATCTGCCATGAAAGTGTAATGATGTGTTTATACTCTCACTAGTGTATATATATTTTTCAGAAAGATAAGAGATTTTGTGCAGGAGAAGTCTGACAAAAAAAAAGAAAAGGGGAAAAAAATGAGATCTTTGTGTAGTTGCTAAACCACCAGAATTCATTTCAATAATCATTTCAATAGGTTCCCCCCTACATGTGTTTTTACAAACTATTGAGCACCATAGCAGTGGTAATACTTTTATGCAATTCATCACATGTTTTATCAGAACTCTTTGAGGATTTGCAAGGTTTACTGCACAGCTTATGTATCAAGACACTAACAAGTGTCTTAATAGATATAAAACATGTTTCAGTTTCAACATCCCTGTGTTTTTATACAAACTGGTTTGAAATTTTGTTTCACAGTGAAACACCATATGCCCTGGCATACTGCTCAGCTAAAAGTATATTTATTAATGAAAATCATTCAAAATTACTCCATTGCAAAGATAAATTCTATGCAACAGCTATCTATTCCTAATGCCATGCTACTTTCTTATGTTCCATTTTCAATTCCAAGAGTAAATGGAATCAGTGTTTTCTCACACCCAGGATGCGTTAACACATTCTTCAAATCAGCTCTGCCCTAGGATATGCATTATCTGCAGCCCCAGCCCTCTTGCCACTGCTCTCCTCTCTGCAAGAGGCCTAACAGACTCTGCCATTATATCCTCCCTGTGCTCACATGATCCCTTTTCAAATTTATTTGAAGGACCTGAAAACCAATTACACCTTTTGCCTCTTCTTAAAAAAGAATATGCACAGAGAACAGTGGTTACGGCTTTTGCATCCCTCTGCTCATCCACACCAGCTGCTGTTGATGGGCTTCATGTTCCTCATGGATTTAGTTGTCAAGAATACACTGCAGCAAAGTCACATGCACTTCACAAGAGCCACCCACCTTTAAACTACCTGAGCATTTTGCTTCATCAACACCCCCCCAAAAAAGCAACCTTTCAAAGTAGAAAATTTTTATCTTATTTAGCAATTCCATATTCACAGATTGAGTATTCTCAGCTTTCCTGCTGTCCTCAGTTGTTGACATGAAAAAAAAAAAAAAGGAAATCACACCACAACATTAGAAAGAGACTCAATATTTTTGATGAAAAATTGAGCAAAATGTTTTAACATGTGCCAAAGGAAACTGTATCTTGGGAAGTAACATTTATTCTTAGATTATGGATGCCTGTGTTAGGATGGTCCTTTTAAAAAAATTAACTACAAGCATTTTGAAAAAATAATCAAAGGAAAAAAAGCTTTTCTGCAATCTTTCAGATGGTCAGAATCCCAATTGTCTTTACTTTTGGAAATTGTACACTCAACAATGCCCAGTCCTTGATCATGACAAACAGAGTCTCACACGTTCTTATGTCCACTACATACATCCTTTAGCAAGCGGAAACATTTCATCTAGTAAAAAGACAACAGATGCTCTGGAGAAAGAAAAGCGTCAACACCCAGACTGAGTTCTAAAAACACTCTTTATGCAACGCTCAATACAGAGCACACAACTAATGGTTAGAACACAAATCCCTTCCACCACTTAAATTTCCATTTTTAAAAACAAGGATGTTTTCATCATTTGTCTTCACAAAATACATGTGCTTAATAAATGAGCAGAGATATCCATGAACTAAAGAAGATATTTATAAATTAGATTTAGGTCTCCATACTTTGGAACTTTGCATAGAAGTTCAGATATAAAAGCAGACACCATGACAATAAGTGACTGATACCTAACCCAAAGACAGCACCTCTGAACTATATCCCTCCTCTGTCTTTTATTTCAATTCCCCAGTTTGTTCAGTATATAGGGGGAGTGGAAAAAAAAAAAGTGCAATAATAATTTCCACTAACTGGTAGGTTGTCTGAAAGCTTAATCCATCATTCACTTGAAAAAATTCAGATAAGAAGTGCTTCATTAAATCTGAAGAGCAATTCCTCTAAGCATGTTTCTTGCATTTTGTCCCATCTTTACATACTCTATAACCTTCATGCAAAATTACATTAATTTTAGGTATACAATCCTTTGTGCTGAGCCTACTATTGAGATATTGTCAGTCAGGATAAAAAAAAAACCAAATATGGCTTGTGATTTACAAGAAGCTTTAGACAACACTTGCTGATTAAAAAAAAAAAAAAAAAAGAAAAGAAAAAAAGGCCGGTATAAGAAGAGAAAGTAACATGCAAAAATAATTTCCAAAGAGCTTTTGGTGTAACTATTTTTTGTTTGGTTTGTAGTTTTAGGGCAGGCTTCTATTGTTTGGGTTGGATTTTTGAGGGTTTCTTAAAGAATTTTTCAACAGGAAATTATTTCAATGAAAAACATTATGTTCTGCACACTACGTAGCTAAACACCTGTGCACCAGAAGACATCCAAAGTGCATCGTGCTGACTTCCTCAGAGCACACAAGAATATTTTTTTCTGTATATCAAAGGCCAGTCTCCCTTGTTTAATTAGCTGTTCATGTGTGCAAAAACCAAGTACATAAAAACCCGGATTCGAATTGCTTTTATTCTGAGACATCTAAAAGTCTTCCCCTCTTGAATTTGTTGTCACATTATCTAGAAAATTGTAATAAGTTTTTTAATTAAAAACAAAAAAATTAAATGTGATACAATAGACAGAGCATCTGCTCACATTATAGAAATTATATATTTATAAAATGATTGTTTATACAGTAGTGCAATTGGATAGAAAATTATTGAAATTTTACACTCAACGGTACATTTCATTTGCTATTTTACCCTGCAAGTGACTACAAACTTCATTAAAACGTGATGGGTATTTGAGTTTCAGAACTCAGTAAAATTTCTTTAAGGCTGTAACAATTCTTAAGAAGAAAATAACTGCCAAAAAATAAGACATTATTCAATACTGACTCAACTGAAGCCTGTACCAAATTATATTTAAAGAATCCTGAAAGTTTAGGCTGAGAGTTTTTGAAACCACCACCTACAAAACATTAGATTTTCCCACGGTTTTTTTTTTCAGGATTTTCCCCCTGTTACTCAAAGGGGATGGGAGTGGGGCAGCAGAGAGAGTGTGACACCACAGATGACAGTCCAAAGCAGACCTGCTGTTTCTTGGGGGTTGTCTTCTGCAGGATATTGTAAATTTTCTTCCTGCAGCTGTGCCAGGGTCTGCCCTGTTTGTTCACAACAAGCTTGGGTGTCACACAGAATTATCCTGAGGGCTGCACAGTTCTACATTTTTCTGTTGTAAAGACATTATATAGTTTTACAAGAAAATTGAATTACTGAACATGTTCAGATAAACTCCAGAACAGAGGCTGCTGTTCTCAAGCACAATGGCTTGATCTAGATAAATCCCAAAAGAGTCCTTTGTTTGGGATAATAGATCAGAAAAAAATATGACAGGAAAGTACAGAAACCAAGAGTGAAGCACATTTTCCTATAAGTACCATTCAAGTAAAAGGCTTTGTTAAACTCAGTATTGAATATCCCCTATTCAATGATCTCATGGTTCATTAGGGGAAAGCATCAACAGGTAGATAAGCCACAGGATCAGTGTAAATTAGGTTGATCCTGTGACTAAAGTAGGCAGTGTGAAGTAAAATTGGTTTTAGCTATTCAGTTAGCATTTCTGAACACTGAAATGAGTCACAACTCCACTAAGTATTTGACCAAATGGGCACCGGACTATTTTTAATTTAGGGGAAAACCTCCTGGAAAGATAAAAGCACATTGCATAAAACTAGTGCTGCTGTTAGACCATCTAATCAGAATGCTTTAAATAAAAATTAACAGGAGTAAGAGAAATATCTGTTTGGTACAAACCCTTCCTCACTAGAACACTAGTACTGCATTCTTGTAGAAGCTTACCAGGTAACAAGCAACAGAACTTGGATTTAATAGATTTTCTACCAAGTTGTGGAAAATATAATGGAGCCAAGGCTCATTGTGATTGTCATGGCAACACTGGGTGATACTGTCATCTCATTGCCAGCACAAGTTGCATCAATAAATAGTGGTTACTGTCAGACAACCTATACACTGACACTTGCTGTTCATAGTACTTTTATTTCCACATGCAAAGAGCAAAAAAAGTTATGGTCTATATTTGGTGGTAGTTTGATAACACTGAGGGAAAAATATGAAATTCAATTAGCAGTTAGACAAGTATCTGTCATAGATAATAACTTCTTATGTCAAGGAATCTACATACTGATCAATGTGAAGCTATGTGTAATTGCATATACCAATCATAAATCACTCTTTATTGATTGACATTCCAAATCCTTGACATAATTAGAAGCTATAGAATGGGTCACAAGATAATGCTGTGTATGTCCACAAGCCCTTTATTTTCATGATTTTCTGTAATCTATTGCACTCAGGTTTTGCTGGAAATGGAGGAACCCTTCTTTTTTTACTTTTTAATTTATTTTTATTATTAGAAAATTAGGCATGAACTGCCATCTGATAAAGCCCTGATAAATGCCAGAAGTTAAAGAGGGAATTTCCCATGTCTGGATTTGATTCCTGTGTGCAAATGGAGACTTGCCTACATCCCGCTCATAATCTGATTTATACCCCAATTTATTTTATACATTAGGCACACTGTATGCAGTCTGACTGATGCATAAAAATTTCATTGAAAAAAAAAATACTTACTTGCACACAACTACTTTTCAGTTATTATTACCTCTTCTGGCTACCATCACAGAGTAGGTAGGACAAATGTCTTGATGCAGCGCACACATTTTGCCCACTATACAAACATTTTGATTGGTACCTATTTCACTTTCAGCAGACTCTTGAATAGCTTAACAGCTCTATCTTTAAAGAGATCAGATCTCACATTTTCTGTGAAGTCCTCTATGGTGACAACGCCCTACCACACACCCACAGAAATTCACCTCACAAGACATGGGGTTTATTCTGTGGTGTACCTCGAATAAATGAGCCAGATGCAGAAAGGGAGGACATTTTGCTAATTTTTGGATTATCTTCATACATGTATTCTTCCTATGCTATTATCAATCAAATTCAAGGTATGTTTTTGCACAGCTTTTATTTAGGAAAAATCAGCAAGAAATGCATCTTTCTATATTTTCCATTTATTAGAAGTCTCCTTTCATCCAAGAAATATGAGACCTGAAATAAATTGTACCATCCTGCTTTTTTTTTTTATTCAAATCCTTGCCAGTGCTAGGCAGTATGCTAATGAAAACAGGTTGATAAATGACTCCCTGATATTTTCCAGACATTTTTCTCTCAGAAGTGCTCTAAACTGATGTAGCTCAAAGAGAATAAGGCGCATTAAGTCATTATATCAATTTTTGTTACCCAGATACTTCAGTCCCAGTTAAGAGCTGACAGCCAATATAAAACAAGGCAAGGGCATCATACGACTCCATCGATCAAACCTTGTCGTAGATAGATTGCCTATTACACAAATAGAACCAGCAGATTCAGTTTGTAGTTTTATGCTCTCCAATTAAAGGATAACAGGGTACTTTCCCATAAATCTGCTAATTGCAACTGAATTAATTTAACAAATTTTGCCAAGCACAGAAAAAAGTGATTGGTTAAGCTAATATAAACTAGCACAGGTTGTCACAAAGCAGGTTCCATAACAGGCTTTTACTCTACCTTTACTGGGCAAGGTGTCACAAGCATTTAACTCCACCAGGGTTCTTTGGCAACAGACAGCTGACAACCATAAAACACTGTACAAATAGGAGATAATTTATTTGCTGTACTTCCCCCCACCCCCAAACCATGGAATAACGCCACCTTTGCACCTAATTAATGTTTCTCTCTAAGCAGGCTGTTTTTCTGAATCAGTATTATACAAGCAAAAGCACTAGATCACAAAAAGTGCTCCCTCATGGGCACTCAGCAAACAATGGCAGTGATCTGCAAAAAAAGAGAAAACCAGCCCATAGCAGTGCTGTGAGAAGCAGCAGAGACACTTACTAAGCAGCACAATAATGCAGCGTACCATGCTTTGGATATTATTCTAATGAGCTTAGATATTCATATGGAAATAGCTGGACTGACAGAATGGGAGATAATTCAGATCTATATTGAAAAAGCAATCGCAAGAGATCTCTAACTGTAACTTATGGAAGGAAATTATGAACACAATCACCTTTGCAATGATATGTTATTGTGATAAAAATCAGCCCTTATGTAAAAATTAAAATTGCTTTTTCCTAATTAATTTAAATAAATTTATATCCCAGCCAAGGAGATATTTTAGGAGCAACTCCTGTAACAATACAGAAAAATTATTTTTGTAGATGACAAGTTTTTCACTAAAACAACATACAGCTGTGTATGCCTATATAAAGTACAAAACTACAGTCATTATTAATATGAAGACACAACAGAGATAATCCTTTTGACACATTGGAATTTAAGAATGAGGGTACTATTATCATTTGAAGAGTCAAGCATATGAAATGCAAGTTGGATGCAACAATGGTAAGCTAAATAATTGGCAGCTGAAATCCAAATGCAGTCTAAAATGAGTACTTAATTCAGCCTGGTTTGCTTTGACTTTCTTTTCATGTTACGTTCACTGCCTATGGTGCCCAGACATTCATAGGTTCAACATAACTACATAAACGATAAAACAAAATAAGAACATCACAAAAATAACAGGAAGGGGGAAAAACCCTATAATAATAATAATTCTTTTTAAAACTGCTCACAAAAAAAAAAAACCCAAAAACCTGAAGTCAGAATTCTACATGTTACATTTTCCTTACAAATATCCTAAACAATTTTCTGTCATTGTTAAAAAAGCATTTTAAGACAAAAGACACCTGCAAAAACACAGAAGCACTTTTCTTTAAAACAGTTCAGGAAATCTAATTTGCTTTCATTCTGGTACACTTGCTAGAAAAATTCCAAATTTCACTAATTTAGTGTGTAGTACTGTTTAACATATAGTTATTTTTGCCTAGAAGAAATACCCACCCCCCTTCAGAAAGAGCAAGAATTATAGTTCCTCAAAGCAGTAAGGTGTCACAGCATCAGCACAGAGAAGGAAAAAAAAAAAAAAAACCAAAACCAAACAAACAAAAAACACAGGAGGAGAAAGAAGATTTCTCATGCAGAGCCAGCAAACCAACCAACATAAAGCAACAATGGAAATAGATTTCCAAAGTTCACAGCAAATTTCATGCTCTTTACTCTTCTCTGAAAGGAGAATAAAGCCACTCAGGAAACAACATACCCACAAAACAATCCACACACTTGTTCCAAATTATTATAATTAGCAAATACATTATGAAATAATTTTTAACTTCAAAAATCTATGAAAAAAATTGTTCTGTCACCAGTGGCAGTTGTGTTGCTTATTTATATTTCAAATTAAAAAGATTATTTTAAAAGTCTTTGGTATGAGAAGATATGCATTCTCTTTGCATATAATACACAATACAGCAATGTAATACAGTTATCCAAACAGATTTCAATTCCATTTTTACAATGTCCCATTTTTTCACATAACTATTAAGAAGAAGGTTCCATTCTCTTAGTTTAGATATTTTGCCCAATATAATTTTGATAATAATTAAAGGTATGGAACATGAATGGAAGCACTGATGTACATGAATATATGACTTTTTTTTCTTTAAACACTAATGGCCTGAATGCCATACATTAAGCTGTGGGAAAATTTAATTTGAAAGTAAAAAGCTTTGGCTAAAGCAACAGGTATTACTGGTCTCTTTATTTTTTTAGTCCTTGATTTCAATTGACAAATTCCATTACATCTAACATTTTACTTGTTTTCATCAGTAAAATATTCATAAAAAACAGCTGCAAAACTAAAAATACAAACAATATGTAAGATCATGAAAATACAAAAAAAAGTGTTATGTTGAATTTAAAAAAGAAAAATCATAGTATAGAAAATACAGAAACAAAGATCTGGAAAGGAACTCAAGCAATCATCTACTTCATCACGTTCCTCGGTCAAAAATTAAATTAATTCCTTTTTGTTTGTTTTTATGACACACTTCCAAATGTGCCAAGTTATCAGCTGTGCACTCTGTGTTCCACAGACATGATATTCTCATTCAAACTTCTGACCATCAACCAAACAAGAAGCCCAGACAAAATTAATCTGTAGTCAGCTAAAACAAAATTCACTAGAATTAACCTACCAAATATTTCCAGTTAAATTCTTTTGAGCTAGGAAAGCTAAGAGAGCCTACTGTCCATGCAGAGAAACCACAAAATATACCACTATCTTCAGGCAAATGGTTCTCAGTCTGAGTCAGTAAGTGTTCAAGAGTAAAATAAGTTTAACTTGCCAAAGATCTTTGATTAATAACTTGCTTTCCAAAGTGTTTTTTCTAGAAGTCTAAAACAGCCCCACACAGCAATTTCTTTCATGTATCCTAATCTGATTCTCAAAACTCTGTTATTGTGTATTTAAATTCTACAGCAAGGACAAACCTTCAAGACCAGACTGTTCCCTAATCACAGAAAGACCTGTGGACAAATGACTGTCTGCAAAGTTAGAATGGCATCATACAAGTCAACAAAAAATAAAAAAAAGAAAAACAGATTACAGACATGGCCATTTGTGTCCATAAGACTTTATGTGCTAAAATAGGTGAGGGAGAAAGCAGCAGATTGTCCAAGGGGATAAAAGTAGTTCTTCAGATTAGCAGGGGTTTTGCCTGCAGATGTTCACTGTGGACGTTGGACGTACAACGAAGCTGCACACACATCCATTCGCCAAGATCTGAAAACTTATTTTTGCAACTATTTTGCAACTATTGATCACTATTAAATTAGACAGTGTGAATATTAAGATATTGCACTACAATTTCTTCACATCAGTCTTCACTGTCTTCTTCCCTGTGCACCAAAGTGTAAATGGTCATCCAGAATCCATCTCTGACCTGGTGTCTCACAGCACATATCTGGGAAACTGGAAGCAGAACTCTGCATTCAAATCTATTGTTCTGATTTTCCTTCTCCATTGTAAAAGCACGCTGCAATAATTTCAGAATACTACTACTAGACCCTTCAGACAGACCCTGTTTGATTCTATAGGGTTGGTTTAATGGCAGGACGTAGAGAATAAAATACCAACAAAATAGCAAAGAGCTATTTGACACGAATTCTGGAGACAATGCAAGAACAAAAAGACCTGAGTCAGGTATCCAGAGAAGCATAGAATAAGGGGAAAAGCTGTTATTCTATGGAAAACCTTGAGATGTTCAAAATTCTTATGCCTAATTTGACAGCAAGCTACTGTGTCACACTGGTTGTTGCACAGGAACACTCCTGCACTGCAAAGCCAGGCTTGGAGATTTTCAGCTCCAGTTTTATATTTGAGGGGCAAGGGGTAAAGTTATCAAGTCACACTACCAAAAGTGCAGCAACACCTACAACTATTATGAAATTAATTTAAATTTAACCTGGTTAAATTGAGGCACCAAACTTTACCCAAAGAGTTTGCAGATATCTCTGTATGTAACAATCCAAGGAATTAACTTGAAAACATGAAGCAGAACAAAAGGGTAGCTGTGAGACCTTCTACAAACAACAGTTAAGATCTACTACCAATCACTCTGGAGAACACACTATAGATACTAAAACCTCAGACCAAGACCAGTGGGAGATTCAAGCACTCCATGTTTTGCAAAAGGGCAAGACACCTCCCATTAGTAAATTGAATACAAGCAACAGAACAGTCCTACAAAGGAAGGATTCTACTAAGAACTTCTTCCCTTGTTTGGACTTCTGCTAAAAACAATCACAACTCAAATTATCACACTCCTATCTCTGTAAGCTGCCTTTATTCTCTCCTCTTTTTCCAATTCTCAAAAATATTTCAGAAATATTCTTTTTAATACAGATATTGCAAAAGACCTATCATCAGGTCTAAGAACTGCAGTTCCAGCCACCGAGCTCCTGACCTCACCCAGTTCCCCTCACATTCCCAATAGCAGAGAAAGCTTTGCCGTTGGCAGCAAGCCATAACAAGAGCCAGCACCTGGAGTGTGAACTTGGGATTTGCCTTAACACCCTCAGTTATCAGGACAAAAGAAGTTACATGATTCATAGCAGGCTAAGGGACTCTCCCTTAATACAAACCAACTAGCAAACATGAAAGGTTTTACATCTTCTGACAAGAAAAATATAGACTCTAGAAATGCTTTCATGCAGATTCATCTTTAGCCGGGAGCAAAAGTGTCTGAGGATTTCCTCATATTTATTGGCATCATTATGTGTACAGGAATGATCCCAGAAGTAGGGCAGGGCTGAACTTGATTTTAGCTGGACATGTATGCATTATTGAGACTATAAAGAATAAAATTGAAATGGCTAGCCTAACTAATATGAAAAAAATAAAAAAGAAAAAGCAAAATAAACTAATACAAAAGCTAAGGCATAAAACATTTAAGAATACAATTAAATACTAAACATGACAGAGATATGATGAAGTGCAAAGATCTCAATTGCGTTTTAGATGTGCTTCAGAGAAAAACTATCAAGGGTAGTCACGCTGTATGAATATCAGTGAGGCCTCATTGGTTACTGGTTACAAAACAAACCCTCATTATTAATACAAAAAAAACCAAAAAACGATACAAGCACAGGCATTTCATCTCAGAGCAAAGAGTACTTCAGTATTAAAAGACATCTTTTAGCAACTTGACTTGCTAAGCTACCACAGCTTTAAAAACAAAAACGTGTCTTGGGGATGAGACCAGGTAAAAAGATAAATTTTGGTTAACAACACTATTCTTAGTATTTTCCCAATTTCATTGAGTAGTTTGATTAATTAAAAGTTTTCAGACCATAGAAACAAACAAAAATTAACATTGCCATTTTATACATTCAAATTTATGTGTGTATGAACAAAAATATCCTTTCCTCTCAGTGAAATTCAGATCAGTTTTGAATTAATAGAAACAAAAAGAAAAATTTATTTATTAAGAAAAATGCATTATTTTTTCACTACTGAGAGGCAGTTTGGGAGCACAAGCCAGGGTCCAGGCAGCCTTTCAAAATGCTGGGAAAACCCATGACTGACTCTTTATCCATGTACAGTGAAAATGGTGATGCCTTGTCTGGATTTTACTTGTTATTCCCATTATGCATCACTTTCAGAAGGGTACATTTTTAGTTTATACACTGCTTCTTAAAACTTTATTTTGAGTTTGACTGGGATCTGAAACAATTTACAAATAAGTATTTTACCGGTAAAGACAGCAAAAATTAAACAATTCTTTTTGTCCGCTTCCTTATCAAAATACTTCATAACCTGGCCTCAAAACTAGCACTTCAAATAGGAAGGGGCCAGCTCAGTTATTTGGCATTTATTGTAATCATTTCTCTGAGGCACCATCTCTTTTTAATTGATGCACTCTTCAAAGTTAAAACAATATTTCCTAATGCCTAGTAAAAATTCAGATGAGCCTCTAACAACCATATTTCAAGCATTTACTAGCTTTGTCTGCATTTTGATCAAGGAGGAAATTAAGTAAGCTAAAACTTGTATTCAAAGGGGTTTTTTCCCCTCCTAATATAAACTTTTGAAGACACACCTTTCTTTTACATTTTGAACTGCCACTGTAAGAGGGAAACAGTAACAAATCCTTTCAATCACCCTAGAGGAGGATCTCCTGTTTTGAAGCTTATTTTACCTCTTTGTCACTGTCACACAATTCCAGCTTGGGAATCTGGAGCACAAAACCTCCTCTTTGAGATGGCAATTAGATACAAATAGATGCAGTTTTTGAGAATCATTACATTATTCAAATCATTTTTCCACTACAAGAAGGCTGATCTACTTTTGAAAACCAAATACATTTTCTTACAGAAATGACTGAATTGAAAAACCATATACATCAGTCTTCTGGACACCAAGGTTTTACAGCATTTGGTTCATTTGGCCTCAGTTTGAATAGCCAAAAAGAGAAATCTTGTCCTTACTTCAGCCAGCCTTATAGGGAGGGCATTCCCAGGAAAAAGCAGGGCTAGTTTGGAGACATTTTATGTTCCTACAAGTATGCTGCACAAGCTATCAACATCTGCACATCTACTAAGACAGATAAATATGCTGCTCCCTGTGCTTATGGAGTCGATTCCTTCTGTCCTCATAAAAAAAAAAATATCTAAGATGAAGTATTCTAAGGATGCAGGCTCTACAGTAAGCTTTTTAAGTCTTTAACCCCTGCTTCTCAACAGATTGGCTGGTCAAAATCTTTTATTACAACTTTTGCATTCACCAAAAAGTATGTGTTCTAAATTCCAAAATTCATTCCACTGCAGCTTGAAAGAGTCTCATTCATTTTTGTTTTGTTTTCCAGGGAAGAAAATGTAAACTAACAGCTTCTGATGCCCCAGGAGTTTAAATTGGAAATGACAGAAGATCTATTATTTTATATAGAAAGAGGAGAGTCATCTATTCCCAATGCATCACCAAACACCTTAAAATAAGGTGATATGGGTTCCTCAGAAGGGATGCTGGCAACCCTTGGAATAAAAGAATGTGGGGACTGCCAGTATCCACCCAGCTGAGAAATGGTGACAACAATCTCCAATAAAGCAGTGTAAAACTACAGAGCCAGCACAACATGCAGAGGTAAATCTACGATTGATAGTTCCCATATGTGTTTTAGGGTAAAAGATGTAGCCCATAAGGTCTGTCTCTAGGGTCTTACCTCCTCTTTCTGTCACATCTGGACTAATAAGATTATACTGAATCCAACTGCCTACTATCTAAGAATAAGTCTACCTAAGACTTATTCCAACCTTCTATTCTAATATAATTTTGATAAACAGATATTCTGGAGGGAAGTACTTCTGCAGTTTTATATAAACACAATGCTGCTCACCCAAGAATTGAAACATGCAAAATTTCCCATCCTAAGATCCTTAGCATTTTCTTTACAATGTGTTATGGAGACAGAATAATTCATTACATTTTTTTATCTTACATTTTTTTTCCGGTGAGCTGCTCAGGACAGCATGCAAAAGACTGAAAAGAGACTGCATGAGCACCATTTCTGACAGAAGGCAGAGTTCAGCATTTATTCACTGTTAATTTGACTGTACACTATTATCAAGATTACTGTAGCACACAATGTTCTTGTAAGGTTATGAACTGGTTTGCATCCTTCCGCTGCTAGAATTTAATACCCTACTAACTGTGATATATCTCATACATTATTAATCCAGTCCAGTTCTGCAGCAAGTTTCTATAAAACCAGTGCTGAAATACTACACTCTTAAGGTGCCTGACAAATCTGAAAGATGCAATATTAATGTGGGTATGTTTCAGATAGGTGTGTTTAACCCACACTAAACAATTGATGCGTTCAGCTTCCTTCTTCCTGGGAATGTCTGTCCTATCACTGAGGCCTAGGAAACAGGGCTTCAGTAGAGTTTATGAGAGCATTACAAACAGTAAAGTTACAGATAAAATCTGAATAGGCCAATTAAAGGTTTTAGAGAGCTCTACACAAGCTATATAACTTTTCTGGACTGCGGAAAACTCATTCAAGAACAAGAATGAAAACACTGATCAAATCCTAGAATGTACTGACAGTTAGGATCATCAGCTGTGTTTACTGACCTTGAAACACCCAACTCCAGTGCTGTGAAGTAAAGCAGATATACCTTTATAGCATATATTCATCTCTTCAAAATTCTTATGCCCTTTCATTTTTTTTTTCCATAAAGCAAACATTCTTTTCAGGGAGAATGTGAAGGCTCAATTCCAATTTTTGCAATTTGCCACACTTTTTCCACTTTAGAGACTTTCTCAAGAAATTCTCTACCAATAAATATTACTCCCTGCCACATATCTGCTATGTCAGTAATACTGAAAGAAAGTATGTTTAAACACAACATAAGGCAATGTTCCACTTAAGCCATGATTCTCTGTAACACTGCCGTAAACCTTCCTCCCTTCTGAGAGGTCAGTAGGTGTTTTAGCATCAGTTGCAGTTAGAACATTTGTAACTCTGTACCTGATTCAGGCCAGTATCCAAAGTAATCCCCAAAAATAATTTTTCACTCAACACTCCTGGGTTTGCTCTCCTGAGAATGCAAAGTGGTACACACACATCCTAACATACAAACTCACACAGTGCCCCTGGTTTGGTGGTCCTCTAGTAGAAACTGTTATGCTTAACTTAAACTTCAGCCCATCTCAGCATAAATTATTTTCAGAGAAGGCTGCACCTACAAAAATAAAAAGGTTAAAATTTAAAAAAAACAATCTCCCCCAAAAGAAACCCTAAGCAAATAAACAAAACTTGACTTAAAACAACACTGCAAAAAAAAAAAACTAAGACAATTATACTACTGTCCAGGCTTCCAAAATTTCTGAAGTTTTTTAAGAAGAGTTATTTAAAGTCTACTGCAGAAAATCAGTTAAATCAGTTATTCTCTTAAAATTCAGGTGGCTTGTCTCACTTCTACTTTGATTTGAGCAACACTGAGCTAATCTTATAATGGCTTTTTCCAAATACTAATTGTCCAAATGCTAGAGGGATTCCCAGGAGTAAGACAGCAGTATCAGAAAAGAGTAGATTAAAACATTGAACAAGTATAACTCATCTTTTTACATTTATAGTAATTTGAAAGTCTGGCTATCATTAGCAATACATTGAACATACTAAAATGAGAAAATATCATACTATGGAGTTTTCCATTTCTGACAGCAATTTAAACAGACAACTGTGAAAAACACTCAATTGTGTAATTAAGCTATCTGGATAAAAGACAACAAGTTTCTCCCTTTTTTTTTCCCTTCATCTCCCCCTCCTGTCAAGTACATTTTTGCAGACATTCTCAGTTTAATAATGTAAAGATCCACTGCAATTTTCTTAATTGTGCTTTGTATTTATGCATGGCACAAAAAAATACAGTGACATTACTGAATAAGTTACGTGACAGCAAAAAGATTTTTTTTTTTCCATTCAGTAGGTTTGTTTGTTCTCTTCCCATCCTTAATCCGGCCCAAACTTTTAAAAAGAAATGTATATATACATTCTGAAATACATCTACGTGGCAGTCAGACAATGAATGAACTGTAGTTAAGTAAACACAGTGGGGAGGTGCAGTGATATTGAACCAACGTTGGTCCACTGAGTATCTTCCACTGTGACCTACAAACTCCTACAGGGTCTCCTGGCAGCCTTAAATACTCAGCTGGGAAGGGGCTATCTATTAAAGCAGGATTAATGTATAGATCTTCAACCCCACATCTAGCTGAAATAAGAAGTGAAAATGAAGGGAAAACTAGACTATCCAAAGTGATAGAAGTAATAAAAGGGGAACATATTTCTCATCTGTTAACCTTGAATATCTGCTAGCTCAAGATTTTCACATTCTTCATGTATCACTTCACTGTTCACTCTTTAATAACCACTCGAAAATCAGCTGCACATTAAAGAAATGGAATATAAATTTGTCTGGACTCACTACATCTGAGATATCCTCCAATACAGCATAAAGCTAATTTAGCTGTCACTTACTGTAAGTAAAATGACAAATATCTGTAATATCTGTCAAGATATGAAAGCTTTAAAGAGAGTTATGCAGCTGTCAACATTTTGATGACTTTAACAAGAGAAAAATAAACGAAGAGAGAAAATAGACAGCACGTCTGTTGTGTATCCAGTTGCCAAAATCTCCTATTACTTTTATTAATAATAATAAAATTACCTCATAAAAATAAGATGAACAACAAGGACTTCTGAAATAAACTGATATAAGTAAATATATTAGTACTGGCAAAACACATCCATAGAAAACACTGCTAAAAATGGAATTTAGGGCTCTTCAGTAACTCCATAATTATCATAGTATCCAGAATTTATTTAGTTTAGAACTACTATTTATGAACCAACAACATAGGAAGCCTTAGAAAGCATAACCAAATTATGACTTATCAAATATTTAGCTTCATATATCTAAACAAGATTTACTCTTTACATATTTTAGTGATTCAGCAGTAGTTCAAATCATTTTAGCTCCTGAAGGAGGAGCTTGTTCAGTTTCCCATGTTGCATACTTTTTGCAAAAAGGCATCTCAAAGATTGGCTGTAAAGACATTTTGACTGAGGCAATTTTCATCTCCCTTCTTGCACATGTATTGTCACTCTATTTTTATTTAGCTGTCAGTTTACAGGTGCTGACAAAAGCGTATGCCTTCCTCCTCTCTCCCTGCAGGAAAAACTGAACATTTCCTTAGAGTCTTCGGCTGACTTATCCCATTTTATATCCGGCTGTACAACTTTTGCATAAAACACCCAACGCTAAAGGAAAATCTGAAACACAGCTATTCTATCTATGATTTTCATCTGGGTTACAGGCCTAAGTTCTATGCAAACCCTAAAATACACCTGCCACTAAATAATCCAAGATTAAGCAAAACAGAAAGTTGCTTTCTTTTTTATTGAAAAGAATAATAAAAGTTTTTAAAAATCTGATTATAGCAAATATGAAGTCTAGAGTCTTCACTTTCATACACTGAACTTCAGCTACACAACCAATAGTTAAATCTGTTTTGGGGAATAGGAAGGGAAATCCAATATTTCAGTATAATTTTAATAATGATTAAATCTGACATAACAATCAGAAAGCTGCTAAAATCAGAAATCTTTGTCTTTTAATTCATTTTTTCATTACCCCCCTTCCCCCAATTTCAGACCCACAGTACCAAGCAGATTTTTGTAAAGCAAGAATTTATGGCTGACAAAAAACAAGCAGCTAGCCTGCTTCTCATCAAACCTCAAGGTGAATCAGCAGAGTAAGATATAAAATAAAAAAATGAGCTCCTACAAGAAATAATAAAGGAGATAATAGAAAGTATCCTAGAAGGAATCAAGAAAAATATGTTATATCTTGTGATTAATACCACCATGTTTGACAGACTTCCTGCAATAGCAGGATGTGGTAGTTACTGTTTGTTGCTAGAATACCCAAAGTTTTCTAAATAGTAATTTCAGTGGCTCCAGAAAAAGACTGAGTTTATACAAAAGTCTCACTACGACACCACGAAAATCATACGAGGTTTTGCATCCATTTATCTAGAATAATCAATTGTACTGACATTCTTACTTCATTTGAAGGCAATGCAAACTGATTCAGCTTAAGTCAATTTTCTAATCAACTCAGACTAAAATAAACTTCCCCTCTACTAAGACTATCTATCCATGGTTCGGCAACAGCTATTTAAATATGTTTCCAACTAATAAAACAAAGCCTGCCTGTGAAGCACTTTCTTTTCAAAAATAAAAAAAGTGTGCACACATTTTCTCAGTTCTCAGTTTGCCATTTCCCAGATTTCTGTATAATACCCTCTGACTGTGAAAAATTTATTGGCCATTTAGAGACAATTGACAAATTTCCAGGTGTAATCCAACCAGATCTCACAGTAAGCAGGTCTCAGATTTACCTGAGACTTCAGTGAGAGACCCAAGCAATAAACAAATAAAGGAACCCAGAAACCATGAAGATTGCTCCATACTGTCATTAACACAACAGAAGAGATTCAACATCTCAATATGTCCTGAACAACAGTGGTTCTAAAAAGCAGTGCTCATCCATGACACTCAAAAATTTTATGAAGATCTAATTAAAAAAAAAAAATCATACAACAAAAGTACTCATGGGTATGGTGATGAAAAAGACACAACTCAGTTAAGGCTGTGCCCTATTATTAAGATGACCTACTACATTTTATCTCTAACATTTTACAAGCAACATATATGGGAGGGTTTCTAGATGAAATGATGTACATTGTAGGTTTTTTATGGGGTTTTGGTCAGAGAGAGATTGCCATGAAACATGGTTTGTGGCTGTTTTGCCTGACTGCATTTGCCCATTCTGAAAGACTAATGGACATATCACCCCACTTGGCTCCAAAAGAAAGAAACAAAGCAAAACTCAAATAAGCTGTAAAAATGACAGTGTAAAATTGTCATTTTGCTACTCAAAATAGTGACTTAATGACTTACAGATTTGCACATCTATTTATCTCCACAACTGTGTTTCCTATTTCACTTGTATGGATCTGTCAATACAAACAGCAAACCATACTTTTAAACCAAGACAACTTGGGTTTGGAATTTTTGATAGTGTCCCTCATGCAAAGGACATAAGTCACTCATGTTCTTTTATCAACAGCTTCTTTTACATTTACAAATTTGATAGAAATTTTAAATCATATAAAAGCTGTGTTATTGTGCATAATTTATCACTACCCAGTGTATAGAATAATTATCATTAGCCCAGCATACATGTGATAAGAACCTGCAATTCACTTAGCAGATGACATTGGCAACAGTTTCTGATAGTGTCAGGGGCAGGGGGAAGTGGAAAAAAAAATAAAATCAACATTGGCTGTAAATTTATCTTTCTTATTTATACCTGTCCAAGCTCAGGAAAAAGAAACATGTCTTAGATATCAGAAAATGAAGCCTTCAAACATTGCTACTCCACATTATCACACATCTGATTTTTAAAAACAGGAACAGCTGCATTTACTGATAAGAAAGCAGGAAGATGTTGTATGTTTTTGCACAGACGTTTGTAAAATCCTTCTTTGTTAAGCATATGTCTAAGAAATAAGCCACCTTTAATCTTCTCTAATGATTAAGTCAAATGAAATAAATGGCATGACATAGTATCTTTAAAACATATACAAATAAAAGAAATCAGCATTCCTGTTTTTATACAGAAAGGAAGTTATTTCAACTTTGTAACTTCAGTTATCACAACTACTAAGAACTGATTAAAGATCAATGAGATTAACTGTCAAGAAAATATTTATTAATACTACTAGAAAAGTATACTTACAATCACACTCTGTACATCAAAGGAGAATATGGGAGGATATCTCCCTTATAAATGGGAGGCATTCCAAATAACTGAATTATGGATTAACAAAATATTAAAAGCAACCCTCACTTTACTGTGGCAGCATATATGATCACTTCAACTTTTCATCATTCTTCATTATATAACTCAGCTAAGCAATCATGGAGTTTGGAAAATTCATTTTAAGAGAATAAAACAAAGAAGTGAACTTGTAAAAAGGAAACTCAGTTTTTATATTTTACTTCAGGTATGTACTTTATACAAGGTGCCATACATATAATATCCTCTCTTCACATAGCCATGGGAACAGTTCAGAGACAGCACATGCAAATGGGGCCAAGTGAACTTCTCAAAACCTAAATGAGAATGTCTCAAGTGAGGATTTGGGATATATATGCTTTTTTAAATGAAGCTCAGGTAGGTTCCTCTGAAGCCAAGTACTAACTATTTCAAGCAGTGCATCATAAACTGCCAAATTAAATCAGAATAACCCCAGACTACCAAACTCAATAATGTCATCAGAATTCACATCTTTCACATAACAAAAAAATCTTTACAGATCGTCTAAAGATTTAAATAAAACCAGTCACTCCCAGAGAAGCTGGGTACCCACCCAGGGCAAAAATTACTTGCATTCACATAATTAGTTCAGACAGGGAAGGGTCAATCTTCTTGAACATGAAAGTCACATGTTGTAGTGTTTATGAATGGGCAAAACCCATGAGAAAAGTAACACCCTTTTTTTTAATCTTTTTTAAAGATGAAAGAGAACTTGGGAGCTGTAGGACCCCAGGGATCCCACCATGGAGCAAAGCTGAGAAGGAAGCAGGGCTGCCACATCAGCAGTAGCAGCCCTGTGTAAAGAGGAAGAGTCAGGTTATTCCTTACACAGCACCCACAGCCTGGGAACAGGACCATGGACACTAAAATATGTCCTGCACCCCAAGCAGAAACCATCATGTGCTGTTTAATACAGCTGTTTATTAGGTAAGCAGATCAAAGGAGAAAACTGCTTCCTAGGGAGCAAAGAACTAAGCTGGCACTGACAAATAGGAAGCATTTGAAATCACAAGAAAACAGCCCACTTAAGAATTGCCCCACCCATTAAGTAACAGCAGTATTTCAGAGGCCCTGAAGTCATCTCAGTTACAAGAATGTTGTAGATAACTATGTACTGAATAATGTATTGTATAGAAGAAAAAAGCAGAAAGCATATGTAAAATATGACCAAAAAACAGAATTTCAGATTTCTCTTCCAGAAGTTTATGCAAGTTCCCATTTTCATTCAGAAAAAAAGAAGACTCTTTTCAACAATGCCTTTGGGAATTTAAGAACCCAAAGATGTTCAAAGTGATTTTTCAGAACTGATCAATTCTTGCTGTAGAGCTGATGCTTCAAAATTCTGCATGTTAAAAAGCAAACTCATCATTTTACAAGCAACTCATTAAAAAAGAAATTGCTTTATCATTATATGAACTTACATAAATTTGACATGGATTTTATTCCTCAGCAAATACTACTCAAGCTTGCTCTTTTCTTGAATATGAAGAGATGGCTACTTCCAGCAAGAGCTGAAGACACAGCATCAATTAAATGCAGGTGGATTGCTCCTTCTGACAGAGAAGAGATTCCAGCTGGAGGAATAGTAAATGAAATCACTCAGCAACCTAAAAATCATTGCTTTCTGTTCTCAGGACAGGCATATCAGTAGTAGGGCAGCCCTGTACAATATATTTCTGCCACATACTTCTCAAGTGTCAACTACACAAAACAGAATGTGAACTGGTCTTTCTGCTTAGACTCAAAATTAGGTCAGCCTACAGTAATGGCTTAAGATCAAGAAAACTTTCCAGCTGTTCATTAAACAATTAGGCTAAGACTCAACTCATGCAACTGAAATCATAAAACATAAAGAGCCTTTAATTACCACAATTCCATAGATATATATATTAGAGGAGACAGCATGGAGGTGAAATGGCTCTGTAACATATCATTTTTCTGCTCTTAATAAAGTCAATGGCTGCATAGACTTTCAGTGACAAAATGAAAGCCACAGCTACAACAAGTTTTAGAACATGAAGTCAACATTTAGTACCACCAATGCCAATTTTAAAAAAACCTAAATATTTTACAAGTTCAAGGAAAAAACCAAAACTCCCATTAACACAAAAGCAAGCAAAAAAAATATCATTGGAAGAAAACCAGAGGGTTAGTCGTTTTTGGAGGTCTCTGTACTTTAATGATTCTTATTCCCAAAGGCAAACTCATAAAAGTTCAGCTAAAATGCTCAGCACAACAAAGGGAAGCCAAAGTACAGAAGCACTGCTGCAAAGAAATATTAAAACCTACAATGAATTAATGAGTTAGAATTAGAACCACAGTTCTGCCTAGTCCCATTCTCTATTTGCTTTCCTCTCACCCTGTGCCACAGACCATGGTGCAGTCTTGGCTTACAGCGTGGACAGTGAGAGAAAAGAACAGATATCCTCAAATAGAGGACAGAACAGTACTGCTGATCTATCTGAAAATACCTTTAACTGAAGAGATCATGGAGTCACAACTGAGATCCAACAACAGGCAAGGTCATTTCAAATTAAGGATTTCCAGAAAGGCTATGGAGAGCAAAGAGAAGTCTAAGCATACAAGTATTTTTTTTTTTGTGCTCTAATTTTAGAATGGTGGTTTGTATTCAGCAAAGAATCCAGCAAAAAAATAACAGTGCATGTACCAGGCATTGCACAGCTTAACTAATGGTAATCGTGCTGTGTGTTAAACCTTCTCACAGATTTTGCAGAGTCAACAATACATCAATGGTGACTGATTATATTAATTACCTTCTAGATTAATATATGTGGCCTTTTCTGCTGTGTTGTTAAATGGAATACAACCAAGAACTGATGCCACTGAATAGTGCAGTTCAGACTTTTTCCATGAAACCTGACTAGTTTCTATGCTGTAGCAAGTGGGAAGTTTTAAATGCTAACCCTCTATCCCCTTTGTCCTTTGAAGGCCATAGTAGAACAAACATGCTAATTTCATGCACTGAGATTTCTCAGTTTAGGATCTAAACAAGAATTGTTTTCTAAGACTTTTAATCAGAAATAACACATCTCAAGACTTTCATGCCAAAATTATCTTGTTCCTTCCTATCCCTCCTTCCTCATCTTTATTCTTCTGTTTAGTCCAAATACCCTTGGCAGTAAGCAACAATCATTCCTTTTTGTTTTGCTTAAGAGCAGAATATGATAAAAAATATGGTAGAGTTTCTTCCAAAGCTTTGAGAAGCTTTGCTTTGGCACTTGCACAGTCAATCAACATGATGATGTTGTTCAGTACAACTGGGAACAGAAATATAAAAGTCCATCTGGTGCTGGTCATAAGAATGAATGCATATTTTACCACTGAAATAGTTTTACAAACCCACTTCATATTTTACTCAATATGTCATGACACTATATCATCCCAGTACCCTAGGTGCAGGCAGGATAAGGAGACTGGAGGAAAGCAGGTTTTCTCACTGCAGCAACTTGACTTCACTGTATTTGTCATACCAAAAATACTGCCATTAACAGCCAGTTAAAGGACTAGCTTTACAATACCTATTTGTGATCATCTCTAAAAAAGTCACTGCTAATAAATTCGGGAGTGGGGAGCAAGGGAGCAACAACAGAAAAGAAAGAATTCTCATGTTAAATTAATAATTTCAAGATCCAGAATAATCATTATCTGATAGCCAAAAAAACACAGGCTGTAGTTTTGGTACAAAGAATGCTTCAGATTTTCAAAAATTAACACTAAAACTAGGTTATACAGTATAGCTATACAACTGTTTTCCTTCTCCTGAAGCATTATCACAATTTTTCCACTGCAGAAATTTTTTCACTATCAGAAAATTACACAATAGTACTACTTTACTGAGAATATTTTCCTAATTCTAGAAGCAGACACTCTAAATTAATGAAATGCTGTTTGATGTTAAGTGATCCTAGGTGAAAAAAGTGGTTATATTTTATTTTTGAAATATTGTGCTGCTTAATGATTCTATCAAGTGAGTACTAACAAGATATTTTCATCTGCAGTATTTAAATTTGCTAATATAATGTAAAGGAGAGAGAAATAGAAAATGTGCTGAGATTGACAACCACAAAAGTATTTTACTACTATAGTCTATACTTTCAAACGGTCCTTAAAAATATATCAATCTCTAAATTGATTTTTGAATTTAAAAAAATATTATTCTGTTATCCTTCAGTCATCTTTGAAGGGTAAAGCCAATTTTAAAAGACATATGTGTACCGTTATATTGGACTGTCTTGAGGCTGCAATTTGACTGAGCAAGGCTTCCAAATGACAAAACTGACACTGCACTAATACTATCATCTCCACGGGTTTAGCTCAGGCTCCAAAGTGATGTCAAGGACAGATCAACATTTGAGATAATCCAAAAAATGGTTCAGAGTATATATAAACAGGTATAACTGTCTGATTTACATTCAGCTTCACATTATGTAAAGGATAGCATTAATTTGACCTCTTGTATTATGCAATGTTAACAATTCATTCAAAAGATGCTGAAAAATTTATTCCAATTAATATCATACTATAAAGGAAGGAACCAGTATGGTTCTTAGAGAAATCACCACACAACTGCAAGTGAGGCAATAAGAAACTCAGGTGATTATAATCTAGCCAACAGCATATTATCAAGGAGTGATAGACTCTACAAATATTTATAATCCCTAGTTTAGAATTCAAGTAAGGATTTGGGGACTGGTTTTGTTTTCCTTCTTATTTCTGAGATGAATAATTCCTGGCATATTCAAAGACATACATACAACTACTAGGTAAAAATACAATATCCATATTATGAACAAGTTAATATCTGCACAGTAAAAAGAGAAAGAAAAGGCAAAATATAAAAGGAGCTCATTACACCACCTGTTACAATATCCCTTTCATCATGCTCACAATTACTTAAAAGACTTGTACATATTTAAGTTTTAAGGGGTTTCTTCCCAGCCCCAATGTGTTACTGACCTTATTGGTGGAAAGTAACATAGGAATGCTTTTTTTTCAAATGTTTCAAAACAACATTTGAAAATGTGATTTTCTTAACAGAGCATTGTAACTATGAAGAATGAGGAATCCATTTTAAGATCAATACATATCTCAACATACAATATGAAATTCTAGCTAGTACAATTCCTTTATGCTCATTAAAATATTTTCATCCTTTTTTTTTTCTTTTACTATTAATTTCTTAAGCTAGAATTCAAGTCTTTAAACAACATTTTCCAAACATATTGTAACATAATTATACAAAATATCCTGTATTCCATTCTAACACACTATCCCTCCATGCATCCTTCACTATGGGTGCTACATAAATGGATAGACAGATGAAGCTTGTACTGAGGATTTCTGGGCAATATGGGAAAAACAGAAACAAAGAGAACTAAACTATCCAAAGTCTACCTCTACCACAGAGCCCAAAAGAGCTGGGAAGGGAAAAAAAAATACAAAATATGCAACACATCTCAGCCTTTCTACCCCACCAACAAAATAAGAAATGCCCCAGATCTGAGGCTGCAGCTTGCAGGCATGCTGTCCTCAGCCATGGCTCCAGTTTAAGGCATTCCCATCTTTCCATGGCCCTCCAGTTGTTTTCAGGCCTGCTTGCACAGCACACTGCCTGTCAGATGTGCTAGGACAGCTAAGGAGGTGACACAAAAGTGGAAACAGTTAGAACTGATAGAAGAAATATTTTCAATGAGTACTGCTGCCAAGAAAATGATACATAAAACATCACCTTCCCAAGTTTGCATCTGTGAGTTTTATAGAATTCAGGCTTAAGCATCTCTTTCTGAGGCAACAGCATGCACAGGCAACCCAGCTTTCATAGATAAAGCTCCATGTTGGTATCAAACTTAAAATTTAACATAGAAACAGACAGTTTATTTAACTAACTCTAAAATAAATCTTTAAACATTAATAGAAAAATGGTTCTGTTTATTCTTCCTCCACCAAAACAACAGACACTTCCATGATGGTAAAGCTAAACTTTTGCATAAAGCTGAGGGTCACTTTTCCCCCTAGTATGAATATCCAAATGGTTGTGTGTGGCAGAGTGAGAAAAAACCCACACCACTCTCCAGGTGAAGCACGTCCTTGTGTTCACTCACAGAAGCTGACAACTGCTTTTCACTGCAGTTGTTCAGTCACCACAGATGCACAGTACCAAGAACCTGAAACTGAGCACATAGGCCACTTTTCAGCAGCCTGTGGTCCAGAAAATAGCATATCCCTGGGTTATTTTGTTCTTATCAATGTTTTTGTGATTAATTATAGTTCTATAAAACTTTTAGATCTGCTGTGGACTCATAATATCAAACACACTAATGAAAAGCTTTACAGAAGACAATTAAAATTCACTTGAGATTGTCATATACATACATTTCAACTTCAAGAAGGCAAAATACCCAACATTTCCCAGGACTTGGCACTAGAATTAAAGAATGAACTACATAAGTAGAAAGCCAAATATAAACATAAAGTAAAAGCAATTATTAAAACACATTAAAGAGGAAAGAGGGCATTAAAGCACCCCTGTCTTCAATGATACAAGTGACTAGAAACAAAATGTTTCCTTTAAAAGTATGTGGGATGAAAACTGTGGCATTTATTCAGGAAACAACTCTACTCCTGATTATGGAGATAAATTTCCAATGTTAGGCGATAAAATAATCTGGAGGAGGAGAAACAGTAAAGTACATGAAGACCTAATAACAAAGTTATCAGCTATATAGCAGAAGAACAAGGCCGAATGAAGATGTAAAATGAGAGGTACAGTAGGTCTTAACATTTTAACAGTCATTGATGGGAACAACTGTCTCCATGTTCTCTTCATTCATGTAAATCACAGAACTTCCTTCTGAATAACATCATCATTTCAGTTGACGTGAAATTAAAATCCCTCAACAGGCAAATGAAACAATGGAAATTTCTGAATCTGAGCTTCTACTAGAAAAATACTCAGGTATTAAAACCTGCTTCTGGTGAAAGGTAACTTTTCTGTCCCACCATCAGTCTCTCCTACCTTGTCATTCTGCCTGCTCCTTACACAGGCAAGCAACTCTCATTTATGTCCTCAATACAATGCCTTTGCAAGCACTGCAGTACAAGAAACACTTCAAGATGCATGCCTCCAGCACACAATCTTCTGACTCAGTCCTCTGACTTACACTTTAAATGTTCAAAGAGATGCAATATAATTGGAAAACAGCAGAACAGAACCGCGCAGGAAGAAAAGAGCAGTGAGCTAGTTTGGGCAGTCAAGAGCTTTGCATGTTGATTCAGAGCAGTCCCAGAAGGAGAAGCACTTGGAGTCTGCAGCAGTGCACTAGTTGTGGGAGCTAACACTACAAGCAAACAAGGATCATGCAGATAATCTTGCATCCCTTCAGCTGCTGGGAACCCCTAGCTGTGCAGTATGGCACAGGGCCTCCAGTGAGGGCACAGCCCACCATGCAGATGCCATCCTTAGAAAGGCTGCACCATTTTGCTCATATCAGCCCTTACCGTATTTTCTTCAATGAAAACAACTCTATGTTTCATTTCTACTGCCGAATTAAAAGATGTTTACATGAGAGCTTATTGCTGCAGCCCTAGATAAAGGCAAGGCCACACAGCTGGTGTCCTCAGCAGGCAGGAGCTGCCCGTGGCTCCTCTCTGCTAGTGGGAGGCTGAGCTCACCCTGCAGCCAGGCACCTGAGCAACACAGTACAGCCTAGCCCTGCTCAGGACTGTCACTCCTATTCACCCTGCTGTGTCACCATATTTTGTCACTACTGCATCTCATCAGCAACATTTTTCTGTTCTACAGGACCTAGAGTCTGTACTTGGAAATAACCTTTAGCTGACCACATGGGAAGGGACATAAACCTATAGTGTGAGGCCAGCAAAAGTTCCCCTATTCAAAATCTAAGTGTTTCTCAAAAATTTTCTCTGAATAAATTTTTGCTTGCTTGTGCTAGAATGTTTAATAACACTCAAGTAACCTTCTAGGAAATATCTAAAGTGCAAGGACATCAAAACACCTAAAAACTATGCAAAAAGGCTGAAAAAAAATGTTCAGCTCAAACAAAAGAAATTGTCCCATGGAAAACAGCACAGTTTTTCACTAGACTGGATGAAACAGTTCTGCTTGCACACTATGGTGTTCATGAAAAGCACACTGCTCTGTTCATGAATAAGTACTTTTTAAACATAAGACACAACAGTGCATTCTACATTTGGAATAGCAAAGCTTGTACCCGAATTAAATATTAATAATTTTCATGACACAAGTTTTTTGATACAGGTTTTTAATCTTTTTCTGTTCCTGTTGTGGTTTGTTGGGAAATATTTTCTTTTTTCATGCTGGCAATAAAAATAAACAAATTGCTTATTATGATAGCGGCTCATAAGGCTTTTAAGACAGCCTTAACTGTAGTTAAGTCTCCTGTAAGGGAAAATTGGATCTCCAGTGGAACTGAAATTAGACAGCACAAATTCTAAATACACTATTTATGGCCAAAAGAAACAGAAAAACAAAAGCAGTAGAGAGAAAACGCAAGTCATACTTGCAATCCTTTTTTTTCTTCCCTGTGTATAAACATGTAAGCTGACTAAATGAGTGGGCTGGATAGTTGTCTTTTTTACACTACTGATAAAATTTTCATCACGCTGAAGAGTTTCGGGGTTGGCTAAATAACTTTTGCATACTACAGCTTGCCTAGTACACCAGAAACCAAAGTGCTGTTTCTGAAATTCCACTCTACCATCTCAAATCCATGCCTTTTCAAAACAATTTTTCCCTCTCCTGCTGCCTTTTTTTTTTTAGAAGAGAAGGCAAGGGAGAAGAGGAATACATTTGTTATTCCAGTTATTTTGGAAAAATCAATTTTGGAAAAAGCTCTTCCAGCTTATTTATTCTAGAAGAATCTAGAGCCTAGAGCATTTTCTGGCCAGCCTCTCAAAATTTTAATTACTACAGAAGCGATGAGAGCACATAGACAAGAGAAGGAGATCCTTTTCATTCACATGATGTCTCTGAAAGTTTTTTTATATACAGAGACTTTTTAAAACCATCTCCAGTACCATAAGGCAACCATTATCTCAATGGAAGCAAAAGCAGGGAGCAGAACTGGGTTACAGTCATGTAGGTAGGCACACTCACAAAGCAGTCATTAATTAAGATACGCCTGACTGATAGCAGTGTGGTCACTCCTGTCTACACGGTTTCTTAGGACTAGCATGTGCTTTTGGAATCTGGGTAGCCTTCTCCATGGCTCTGCCCCATTGGCGTTGATTATGTATGATTAATGGTTTAAAGGAATAAAAAGAGAAAGGTCAACTCCTGAGTTCAAAACAGAGCAGCTACATGGGGAGTAATTAAGATACTTGTGTAAGCATGATTAATAAGCACAAACTGGCACACTGTGCTGTAAACAAGATGCAACCAGATGGTTAGGATGAAAAGGGTTTTTCCTAAAAAGCAATTTTTCAATGCCTTGAAAGTTGGCTTATTTTTTCCCCCTCTAAGCCTTACACAACTCATTATCTACACATCCTAAAGGGAAGAAAGAAAGAGTAACCCCTTCAACATTCCCCCTTTCCTGGGTTTTTTCATACAGATAACTACAGTTTGCATGTAAATGGATTCAACTCATCTTTGTTTAACGTTGCCTTTTATGTCGAGTTTCATGAATTGCTAAGCCTGACAAGGTTCACTGGGAGTCTTTTAACTCCCACCCACAAGTTCTCCCTGGCTGTCATGTGACTGGCAGTACAGAGGGATCAGCAATGGCATTTATGGGGAAAGCGGGAAGACAGGTGTCAGAACGGTCCAGCAGGCAAACCGAACGAACACTAATCAGCTCTGGTGTTCTTTTACAATCCATATCTAATTCACAAGTTTCATTCTTTCTGAAAAACAATTACTAGGTTTTGAAGTTCATTGTGCTTTTACTCAACTGTCTCTTCACATTAACGTAAGTGGGAACAAGAAAAAAAGAGTCAGCAGGCAAGGGACATCAAAAGATCTTAGAGAAGATGAAGGCTTTATTTTAAAGTAATATAATTACAGATGAGCATAATGTTTTACAATAAATTTAAATGTATAGTTACATCTTTATGCGCTAGGAAAATATTGGTTGGTTGTCTCTTGAGCTGAAACGGGTACATACAAATGACTTTGCTGAGAGAAGAAAAATAAAAAAAAACTCATTGCAACATCAAAGGAATGGATATTAAGGTAACAGTGTGAACAAGAGAATCAGTACTCTGGGAAGTAGCTACACTTATAAGGCTCATCTCTGAGAAATAATAATAAAAGTTTACAAAAGGAATGTTTTGCACATTTCAAACTCCTCTCAGTTCAATGTATTTATTCTCCATAGGTAAACTTTACCTCATCTTCATCTAGTTTAGAAAAAATTTTAAAAGCCCAAAACCACAACTCCCCATTCCCCACTGACAAATCATCTTAGAGTATATAATCTCGTAAAACCTCAGCTAATCTTCATTGGTGGTAGTGTTAGTGACTCCAGTATTTGGAAATCTGGTTTTGTGTTATATATAATGTTAGAAGACATCTTAAATTCCAGCATGTTTTCAACTAAGTACCTAAGATTTCTTAGGCACTTCATTTTTACCCCCACAAGAAGTTACAGGCACACAGCATCTGTTTCACAAATAATCCTTTTCCTCCATGTAAATGGACATCCTTTCAAGGCCTTCTATACAGACAATAAATGCTTGGTAAAGGAAATGAGAAAGGCTCTATACCAGGACAACAACTGTACCATCAGCCCATTGTTCAGTAACAGGGCTTGATGTTTATGCAACTTAAATCTAGAAATATTTCCTCTATGAGAAAGTAACACATTCAAACACACATTTTGATTAGAAACTCCATACAGTACTTGAGTGTTAAGTGGCTTAGAAGTTTTCCTAACATCTGATTTGTGATTCCAAGAATGGGATGGGCACTCATCTAGAGATATAAGAGTATGGGAACTTCCAATCAATTAGCCACCGACAGATGAAAAGCATTTTTCAGTTCCATGTGAGTAAATTTTGGCACCTGAAAAAGCATCATGGTATGTAACTGCTTTCCCTTTTTCACTGAGCACATCTTTCAATTTCTAGTAAGACAAGCCTGTATCAGTCCTGACTTTTACCACCACCCATTAAATAATGCTTCCTGGACAGGCAGTTATCATGAAATTCTATAACCAAGTCAACACATAGATTGCTAGCATACTTCAAACTTTTGAGTTGTTAAAAGGAGAACATTAATAAGTTAAGAATGACAACTGATGGGCTAGCACTGCTAAGGACACTTCCTGCCAAGAGTTTGGCAGGAAAACAATTAAAGCAACTCCTCTCCACACATCCCAGTCTCACATAATATTCAAACCCACTTTACAAAAGCAATAAAAACTAATATTGATTATGCCCAAAACTATTGTTAGAACAAGTCTCAGGAGTCCAAACAACCATGCCGAAAAAAACAAATCAAGCTCATGTGAAATGTGTGTCCATTAATATTTGTGTTGTTAGTTTCTATGGGATGAGTCAGACTACAGCTCCACCGCACAATCATTCTCATACTGTATTTCTGGGTTTTTCTGTCTGTAGTACAAACAAAAAGTAAGAAGACAAACAGGTATGGATGTTACCCACTAGTGCTGATAAGTAAACAGGAAAGAAAGCTGGATATATAAACTTGTGCTACATATTGAGAGCTTCAGCTTCAGACTCTGATTACTGATCTCGTAGAACAAGTGTATGTATTCAAACCTGAATAGTCATTTTCCCTGGATTATTTTTTTTTCCTAAACCACAGTGCATGCTGAACAATTTATATACTACACAGAAGGCTTGGAGTTACAAAAACTGAAAAAGAAAATGTAATAAATACACAGACTTTACTGTTTCATAATGTTTCAGCTAAAAGGCTCCAATATTTCACTGAAATACAAAAGTATATCAAAATTTAAAAATAAATTCTTTAAAAAAAAGTGAATATATTTTTACTACCACTTAGAAAGGTTTTCAGATACACATTCACATGTGAACAGAAGTAAATCAACAGTCCAAACTACTCTAGAAAAGCCTAGGATGATTCAAATTTCAAGGGAAATTTGAGAAAGATTTAAAGTGTTCTAGATTAACTAATCCAAGCACACGCAATGAGCAAAAACCCATTACATGCACACAAGTTAGCAAGTCATCCCTGTGACAGAGTACCCAGACTCCACACAGAGCACACCCTGCTTCTCCTTAGCACCTCAAATTCAAGTCAGACAACCCTTATGCTCATTTTATACTTGTTTGATTCTTTCTCCAGCAGAAAACAGAATATTCATGTTACCTTAATGGATTGAGCTCCATATTAACTATGCTATTAAAAGCCATGCTTATGTCATTATTTTTTGAGTATTTTCTACAAGGCCACATTGGAGAGTGCTCTTGAATCAGCTGTGAAACTTTGCAAGGACAACTTTATATTTCTATCTAGTTTTGGTGTCTGAAATGACATCCCCAATAATGTCCATTGTTTCTCAACAGCTTAAAAGGAGAAAATTATCCAGTTGAACAGAGAAATGATCAAAAACCAAAAGCCATTATGACTGCACTGGGGAAACTGGCTCCACACAGTGCTTTTACAAAGATCCCATTTCA
Organism: Chloebia gouldiae; assembly: GCA_003676055.1. Classification (NCBI taxonomy): domain Eukaryota; kingdom Metazoa; phylum Chordata; class Aves; order Passeriformes; family Passeridae; genus Chloebia; species Chloebia gouldiae. The sequence continues at coordinate 7,510,202 of QUSF01000014.1, read as the reverse complement.
GACTACTGTGCACGCTATGGACAAAAACACCACAATTTCTCCAGACTGAAAAACAAATATCAGATTGTTGTAACCCAGTTTTCTTTTTAAACCAGTCCTACCCTGGCTTAATCTCTAGTTCAAACTAATTGTGACTTCAGCCATCAGGACAATGCTGCTCCACAAGTCAAGAAAACTGAGACCTGACAGGTACATGACAATCACCAAGCAGACTCTAGTTTAGCTTCAGTTTTTTGTTGCCTTTTTTTTTGGGGGGGGGGGGGGGGGGGAAAGCCCCTCAAGGTATAGAAACTAGTGCATAGACTACAATGAGATATGCAGATTTAGTCCATATGATCAAAATACCTTGATTTTCAAACAAGACTCAACCAGTATGCAAAGATGTCACTGAGTGATATCAGTAACACAGATAACCAACAACACTTTTGCCAGTAACAACCTTTAATCATCTGTGTCTCAGTGTTTTGAAGTGATATATTTCAAAAATGTCAAAACTCAGTGAAATGTGGTACTAAAATTAATAGTCTGTTTGCTTTCCCTATTGATATACCAGGTTTCAGACTGTCAAAGTGCTTTTAGTTGTAAAAGAAAAAGTACAAAGTTGTTTTGACAACTACAAAAAGATTTATCAGTTACATGTACCTGCTGAAGTACCTAGATTCTCAAAGTGAAAATGTGTGTATGCAAGGTTCTAATACTAAAAGTTGTCAAGTTAATATCAATCTATAGATCTTGCAAACAAGATAAACTTTAAACTATTTTATCATATAGAGTGTTACCTTGAGCTGAGGTGTTCTACTTAACAATACTAAATTAATTTTCTACCTCTGTTTTGCTCTCAGTAGGCATTTCTTTCACTTGTAAAACTTGAGTTCATCTGTGTTATAGCAGATTTATTTCTCTCTAAGCCATGCATGTGTAATATACATATTTTACATTTGTTTTAAGAAGCTCTGATAGAAATAGACATCTATAACAAGTATTCACCACTGATAGCAAAAACAGCAGAAGTGGACAATAGAAAACAAATTACATTTACAGTTTAAGCTTCATATTCCTAAAACACACCATGCAACAAGTAATGCTACTTTAGGAAAGATGGATTCAGTATTACACATTATAAATTCTATCATATTACCATTATAAATTTTATCTGCTAAATAGTTCTTACTGTATTGGAGTTCACAAGTTACAGTGGATGTAATTATTATAAAATATTTTGTTAACTTTTGATATTTAAATTTAATACCTTATTTTACTGTTGCATTGAAATATTCATCAAGAATTATCAAGCACTGCTCCATATAATTCTGTAAGATATCTCTGCTTTTCACATATAGCACCACTAGGGAACACCAAGATTTTTAGCTCACATTTTCCCAATTTCCCCAATTTTATTCTTCATGCCAAACTGATATGACTGACAATGAGTACTTCCTGCATTATATGATATAGCAAGGACAGATGATAAAGCACTGGCAAACTACTGCAGGTTTCCTCCCTTCACTATCCCATACAAAGTTCAAAAAACAGACTGAAATGTGATGAATTCTGAATGCATGTCAAGTTCAATAGGAAGCTGATTCTTTTATCTGCACCTGGATTAGCAACTAAAATAGACCTCTTTTCCACCACCCAAACCCAGAGTATGTTTCTCTTTTAAGCCTTAACACCCTAATTTCTAGAATCAATTAATAACATCATCCTTAGAACCACCACATGAACAATTCTGCAGTCACTTTATCCACATTTATCGTATAATGAAACAAAGGGCTTGATCATGAAGAGACCTCAATGGTCTACAAAGCTTAAATGATTCAATTCCACAAAATACACCATTATATACCTTTAAATATCAGCAAAAGTTAGGAATGTATTCAGCTAATAAAAGCAAAGAATCATTTTTCTTAGATGATAGCTTAATGCCTCAAAGAAGCTTACTGCCCACAACTATGTAAGCTTTACTTGAAGCTCTCACACACTCAGTCTCAACAGGAAGACAAATTTTCTCAAATATGCCCAATAACCAAAATTTCTCCAGAACCAGCAAGCATTATACAAAAAACACGCAGCAATTTAAATCACTGACTACACAATAACCACTAGTTCAAAGAATCCCATGTGGTCTCCCTCATGAAGGTTTAAAAACTTTAAGAAAACCCCATGCATGCAAGTTCAGTCTCCAAAAAGAATTCAAAAGAGAAAACAAAAAACTTCAGTCTCTTATACTCAGAATACAACACTCCTAGCAAATAAGGTTGATGCAAAACATTTGTTTTTCAGGCACACTTAAATAGCAAGGCTATACCTAGCAAAAAGAAATCACACTTGAGGAATATCGAAGGAAGAAAGCACAGCATTACCTCCTTTGGTAGCAGCACACAGTCACAAGTTTCCACATATAAACCTCTTTGCTTTTAGGGACTGAAGATTATTTCCACCAGCAGAGCATCCCTGTTTTAGTTGAAAAATATTTTTTTCTAAATGCTTTTTTGGAAGTGGCAAGCTTCAGAGCAAGAAAACTTTCTACTTCACACCAAGCATTTGCAACTGAACATAAATGGATTCTAAACATGAACTTAAAAAGAGAGGCCCAGGTGAATACTATATAAGACTGAGAAACTGAAACACCTGGGACAGAAAAATCTTTTACCCTTTTCAAGTGATTTCAGCTGTGGTCGAGGGATGGGGTGAGGGATCCTTATTTGCTACTGAAAAGCAGGCATTAATGACAACCTGTTTCAGAAATTTGCTCTCTCTCAAGACTGTGCTATGAACTGAGAGCCAAAAGACAATGAGCTCAGAAAGATAACACTTCTCTCTCACATCCACCTTTGCTTTTCTCCTGTGCTGTACAGTCACTATGGTCACTTTTTGAGGAATGGTTGGTTTCTGTTTTTTCCACAGTATTATCACCATTTAAAATTAAGTTAATGGTAGGTAATTTACATTATTTTGATAATTCATTATAGCACTAAGCTGATAAATACAGCAAACCTTCTGGCTTAGCACAGTGTAAAAGTGGATCAGAGGAGCAGTGAGAAGTGATCAAACTCCAGCCAGCACCTTCATTTTAAAATGCCAAGTAGAAACACCTGTGATTGTCTTGAGGCAAAGAGGACAGGTCAAGACTGTGTCTGATGTGGTTATTGTGGTAGAATTTAGGCTGGTAAGCTTCAAGAGCCATCCCAGCTCTCAAATTGCAGCCTCTCCTCCAGCCTCATGAAGGCTTGTCATATAATGGCTATTGTTTGCTATGCTTGAAACAGATATTCAGAAATATAATACTGAATACAGGATAACTGGAAGTATGACCATCTCTCTGTAAAGCTGAGGAACACAAAATGTTTTGTTCCTTTGAAAAAGTCCCCCTTGAGGTCATATGTCCTCATATGACAGGTTCACTTCAATCTTGTGACTACAAGTACCTGAACTATCACTTCTGTTTTCCTGTCGAGCCATATCCTGCCTGCCTGGTGTTCACAGAACAGCAGGTTTCCCTTTGCAGCTCAGCCTCGGTCTCTCTGACACTACCAGACTACACACTGCCTGTTCTTTGAGCCAATCCTGTCTTCAGTGTGGCATGGGGTTATCATGCTGCAGCCCCCTCCCAGCCACAAGGTTGGCAGGACCTAAAGCTGGTCACATCATCCACCAACTTCATCTATTCCCCCGCTCAGGAATTTACTCACCCACAGTTATCTGGGGAGATTATGCAACACATACACCAGCACTCTGTCTCCATAGGTAACAATCTAAAAATACATGCTTTATTTCCCCATAAGGAAAAAGGAAAAGCCTCAGAGAAGTACACCATAATTATCCTAAAAAGTTAGTACAATAGGTGTCTATATTCACAAAGCAAAGCTACTGTCAGAAGCAGAAATCTGCGCATAGCAGCAACACGCTGTTCTTCCAAGATGTGTGACTCCTGGTAATACTGTAAATTATTTATACATGTTTGGACACAGGCTGGATTCACCTTGTGAACTATATGCCACCTAATGTTCCCCTCTACAGCTCAAAGCAACCTCCTATTCAAGATCTAAATCCTTCTTATGCCACGAGCAGTGCAGCGAGGCAGAAATGAAGAAAAAAAATAGGATTAAGTAAAAAGATAAATGAACAGTAATGTCATATGAAGATTCATTTTAAAGTATTATGAGGAGTATATCCATCTAAGCAAACACTGAAGTCCAAATTGAGCAGACCTCCAGAGCAAAGCACTAAATGCTAAGGAACCAATGTCCAACATTAGATGCTTTTTAGAGGATTTCAATGGCTATTTGATGTAACCTGTTTCCAAAGACTGGATGCTCAGCAGAAGATGGAGCAGATGCACCTCTGAGGAACATTCTCCAGTTCAACTGTGTTTGAAAATAATTCAGACACTGCAGATCCAAAGTGCAGTGGAAGAGTAAAAGTGGTGCCTCCAAAACACAAGCCTAATCCAGACTAAATGGGCAATGTAGACACATGCTAAAAGTCAGAGAGCAGGAGCAATGCTAGCTCTATGGACAAGACAAGGCTAAGGACTTAAATGAACAGTTTGGCCATGGAAGCCAAGTATAAATATACTTTGTTGAGAGGCAGAACCAAAATTGTGCATGCTGAAAATAAGAAATTGTTAAGGCTGCTTTTTATAATCTCATTGAGGTCTAGGTAGCAGCTTAATACATTAAGCCTTTCAATAAGCAATATGGTGGTAAAACAGGACCTCTTCATCCAGAGAAGTGCAGTATAGTTCAGAATTTAGTGCCTATTTTCACTCTTACAAAGTAATCTTGTAATTGCTACATTTTAGTTTTTAAAAAAAGGCTTTTTAGTCACTAGCTTACATGTTCTGAATGGAACAATGAAGTTCAGTATGACAAAATCTACACACAGTAAATTGCATTAAGCTACTAATTAGCAGTTTCTTAAGCTATACCTGACACATTGAATCTATGACACTATTAGGAAAATGATAAGTTCTGTGAAAACCAAAATTTATTTATATATTTCTTCCTTTTGCTAACCATGAAAATCAAGGACTGGAGGGATTTCACCTATAACACTATTAGGAAAAAGCCTTAGCCTTAATTATGAAATAGAAAATTATCCTTACTAATTTTGGTTAGATTATTGTATCCAGTGAATCAGTGTTCATGAGTCTAAGACTAAACAAACTAGTGCTTATGCAGCAAAGGAAGCATGGCAAGATTCATGAACAGATTGTGTTCTTGAGGGTTGTCACGAGGAATTGGTAACGTGATTATTGGAGCCCTTGCAAGACCACAACCAAGCTGAATCCAGTAAAACATCTAGCAAAATGGCTAAGCAAGCATTTTACAGGCTCCACTCAGTGCTGATGTGGCTGTAGGCTGTCATACAGAATCTAAACTCTTCTCCATCTTCTATTCATTGGTGTGTCCTGAGCAGATGGAATTTGACAGTGATAACAGTGCTTTCTCTTAGCCAACTTCTTCAAAATCACTTCCTCCATCTTTATGAAAAATATGGTAATTTGTTCATGTTTCTGTGGAGGAAAGTAAATACTTAAATGCAAGAGAGTGCAAACAAGCAAGTAAAAGAAGGGCAATAGCACTGATCACTCAGTTCCATGCCTGCACAAATGTCCTCTGCACTAGAACAGACAGCAGTGATCCAAAATGTGCTACCTAGTGCTCCTATTAACCACAGCAGTTCAGTATCACTGTCCACACTGAATTTTTCCAACAGCTGTTTCACTTTTTTTTTAATATCTAATGTCCTACTCACTTTATACTTATCCTTATACTTATTAAGAAAGTATTCCACATTTACCCTCTGCTTTTCCACTGAGTCTACTACATGGGCAATTACATATGGCACTGCTGTCAGTCTCAGAGATACAAATGCTTTTTTCCTACAGACAACAACCTGAAGCCATTTAACACCAAGCTTATCCAACAATAAGCAACCATCCTTTCATCTCCCAAACACTCCTATGAGCAATCTTTATTTTTCCTTGCAATCTTTCAGATGGACAGCTCTGTCTAAATTTCACTTTAAAATCGGTATACTTTCATATCACATTGCATAAGGCTGATGGCATTAAAATTAACCTTCATCTTAAGACAAAAATCTTCCTAAGACAAAGCATCTCATTTTCAAAGGCAATAAATATTTTCAGGAGAGCTACATTTATGCAAACACTGCTACCACAGGCAGTTGGACTTGGCAGTTCATGCATAGGTGGATTAAAAAGAAAGGGCAGGGAATGGGTCAGATGCAGAGGAAGAGCTGGTCACTTCATTTATTTACCTAATCTGCTTGGCTATTGCTGGCCAAGTTTGCTCTCGGAACAATGAGAAAGGCCAATTAATTTATCAATCTGTACTCCTCTCTGCCATAACATATTTTCCCCTTGCCAACAAAAAACGTGTCCATTATCAGCCAGGTCCCTGTCCTCCCAGGCAGCTCGTGCAGCTGTATAATTACACTTCTTCCCTTGACAACTTGCATGATTGTTTTCCTAACAGTATATTACTTCGTTAGTACTTTCCAATATACGTTATTTTTAAACTGTCACTTTTGCCCAACTCATCCCAATTCGCACTCGTCTGTTTATCATAACAATCATTAATAACTGTCACTCCACGCCATCAATTTAACGAACTCACTCCCTCATTAGCATGTTCTAGCATTTGTTCCGTAGAAAGGCTGATTATTTTCTACAACAGGCCAAGCCAATTACTTTAGTGAAATGGAATCACATTAATCAAAACTTAACAAGGTGGCAAATTTAAAGATATCAGATTGCAAAAGACAGCATAACTAATATGTCAATGTCAGAGATACTACGTAGGTATGCAGCAGCTGTACTAAATATATCTCTTCACGAAGGCCACATGAATTTTGACATTTCATATGATCTGACAACTACCAAAGTGATATTAGAAGGCTGGAGGCTGGGCTGAGCTGCTCCCAATGGCTTCTGCACATTCTGGCAAGGGCAGCAAAGAAATGCAACGAGTGAGGAGAAAAAGGAAATGGTGACTACATATGTCCACAGTGCCTGGTAGATGGCACTTTATCATGTCCCTCTATGCCAAGATATTTTCTTTTACACTTTAAATGATGGTGCTCATCAATTGTACCCTGACAGCTGCATCAGAACCAGCTGTAAACATGCAACATCCAGCAGTGTGAAAATATGCTGACACAACAAACACATATTAGTTTTTACCTCTTGGTCTACATTGCAGAGAGGATGGAAGATTCTTCCCTCAGCATCTTTTTCCTTTTAATGAGTAAGTTCACACTTTTATTTTCCTCTGTCACATTTAAAGAAGGTTTCAAGTTGAAGAGTCTGCATCCCAAATCTTCACACAATCCAACAGTTCAACCACTTCTAAATTTACTTTATTTATGCAGCAGCAGAAGGTAAGCTCTCACCATTAGTCCTTACCAGTGGGCAGGAAATTACAGCTTTGTTACAAACATCTCAATGCTCTTTGGTTTTCCATACAGAAAGAACAAATGCTCATGGCTCATTTAAAAACAAAAAAAAAAATTAAAGGGGAAAAATATCCTTAGGCTTACAACTTCTGTTGTATAATATTATTAAGCTTGGTTATATCATACAGTTCAAGAAATTGCACAGTGATTCATTTTTTACAGCTTAAATAGCTATTTGCTTCAGTTGCCAGGTTGAACATGATAAATGTATATGATAAAAAAGAACAAAGAGAAGGGCCAGTTCTTATAAACCTACAACATTAGTCAATGTATTAACCCATTCCTTTCTAACTGTTGGCATTTTAGTGTTCATTGTGCACATGTCTGCTCACTTCAACCTGCTTTCTACTAAGTATTTGGATCTGGACAAATATACAGTTAGACAAAGAATTGCTCATTTTCGTTAACCTCCAAACTGACGGTACTTTTAAGATGCAATGTTAAGCCATCACCAAATCCAAAATCAGAGGAAAACTAGACTAAAACAAAGCTCAAAGATCATCCCGCCTATCCCATACTAGTTGATATAATCAAGTTTATGCAGTTGTAAGTCAAAATTTTTAAGGAAAAACAAACCCTGTGAGAAGGTGCACTCATTTGCCCATTCTCATGTTTAACAGTATTTCTTGTAAGAAAACTTCTCCTTATATTCAGTCTATATTCTATCTGTGACCATTATTTGTTATTCTTCATCTAATGACTCTGCAGAACAGCTGGTTACTAAGAACAGGCAGCGGCCATTTTTCACATATTTGCAGGCTTATACATTTCTTCCTCCCAACATCTCTCCTAATATGATTTTTTTCCAATTTGATTGTAGCAGTCAAAAATGCCATTTTATTTTCTAAGATAATACTATAATGTAGAAACTTAAGTAATTAGATTTTTTGCTAAGTTAAATTAACTCACTAACACACTGAGCCTGCTTAGAAATACTTGTCCCATATGATATCAACTAGTATCTTTTGGGTTCATTATTTCTAATTAAATTCAAATGACATGTTAATAGATATTAAACCTTTACGTGAGAGATATCATAACATAAGATTTAAATGTAGGCCTCATTTATCTAGAAACACCAATTGTTAATATTAACACAAGCATTTCTGAAAAAAAAATTCAAATAGTAACAAGAACAAAATTTTTTACACATGAGCACACAAGTGCGGGAGAAGAGGAAGTTCGGATTGTTTCAAGGGACACTGGTGATAGAACTAAAAGTGAAACTTTCTCTGCAAATGATGAAACGCTCTTCTCTTTTAACTGGCATTTTCATTATTACAGTAAAGTGCATAAAATCAATAGAAATCAGAAACTAAAACACCATCTCATTTCACATTTGAAAAGACAACAGCAGATTTACACTCCTCACTCTGGATTTTTTTGATCCAAGGCAAGAACTAAGCCTTCACATCACCTAAATAACTCACTGCTCTCTCAGTTGTTTCTACAGACACCCTGTAGCACACAGACAGTGAACAGACAACTCAAGGTTCACCAAACCACTGAGTGCCAGGCTCCAGCTGCAGCAGACCCAAGGCTGGCTTGGTGAGCTCTGCTCACTGACATTCCACTCTTCTGGGCACCAAGGCTGGAACAGGGAGCATTTCTACTTCCACCCCCACCCAACCACCAGCCTGATAAAAGAAATGTTCCATTTTCTTCACAGCAATAACTATGACCATGATAATAACTAAATGTGAATTTCCACCTTTTCTCCACTATTCAGCACAGAACTTTTTAAGAAATTACTTTAAGGTTTAAAATGCATGTTAAAACAACAGCCTACATTAAAACAATGGATTAATATCAAATTATTACGATTAACCAGTTCTTTTGAAGTTTATTAATTCAGTTATTCCTTAGAAGACTCCCTCCAAAGCAATATATTCGTATCTCTTTCCTTTTGCTATCTTATTCTTTCGTATCAATTAATTTCCAAAGATGACTGCTTGAGCAAGTCTTTGTAACGGTTCTCACTTTGTATGAATAAATTATGCATAACAATATAGCTCTGTTCACAACCATTCAAGGCAGAATATTTTCTCATCTGATGTATAACAATTTGGAATTGACCTGCTAAATATAAAAGTAAATAACAAAGTTCTCTACCACAAATTATGCTAAAAGCTCCATTGTTACCCATTCCTGTGCATGACTTAGTTAGAAATGCAGAGACTATTGGCTTTTTTAAGCCTTGTACTATGAACCCTGGCATCTCTGAACTGCTTCCAGGAAGGATGTGGTGTACATATTAAATAAGCATCATGAGTAGGAAAATTAAAGCAATTGAAATGAAATTAAATTTCTGGATTTGTAATGATCCATTTCTTTCAAGATACATTTAAAAATTTAGCTGCTGCCTTTTCAGCGTGTGCTGCATGTTCTGTCTAAGATTAATCCCACAGGAGATTTTTTTATTTCCTACTCTGCCTATCTTTCATCTTCACCCCAGACTAAGCAGATGGATGTGAATTCAAAGTTTTCTGATCTTTAGCACAAGTTATGGAGGGTTATCTTTGGCTGTATATCTTTCTGCTGGCAGCACTCCCTTGGTGATGAAGGATTAACCACCACAGCTGTCTCTTCCCAGAATGATGCAGTGCAGCGCTCCTCAACACGACAGCATCACTTAATCTTAATGTCCGCTCTTCCAGCGCAGCCGCGCAGGACAAAGCCAATCAACATCAGATGCCACCAAGATGGACCTACTGCTTGGCCCTGGAGTCTTTCACCCTCACACACCTATTAATCAACATCATCCAGACCAATCCCAGTGTTCACTTCTTTCAAACCACAGTTAAACTAAGCTGGGTTTTATATTAACAGACCAAGAGATATAGAAATCTACCCACAGATAAAGCATGCATAGGCAGAACTGTAGAGCAAATTCAAATCAAGTTTTAAACCTCCTTATTTACAAAACAAAAGTGTTTATTTTGTTTTAAAGCATACCTGCCAGAATTTCTATTTTTACATATTGAAATTCACTAATAAGAAAAGCTGCCTATTATCTTTCCTGTCTCCAAACACTTAAGGCATAACTACATCTTGAGCTTGATGTTTTTATGAGGAATTGTTCTATCCCACAAATACAGAATGCACATTACCAGAAGTTCCTTAGTCTTCTGCAGACACATATTATCTTCCCAAGATTTATTTTCTCTACTTTAACCTATTACATGCAGACTGTTTAGTATTTTCCTCTCTTCTATCTGCTCCCCCCAGTTCCAGAGCAATTATAAACATAGCTCCTTCCTTTATCCCTCCTCCCCTTTTTAAAGCTAGCAAGTTTTCCACAGCAAACGCAATAAAACAGTAAATTATTGCAAGAGTTTACTAAACAAATGCAACCTAGTTAAATTTAGAAAAATCTTCGCTTTTGCTTACATTTGCAATTTTACTGCTGAACTACTGGTATTTCTTACTTATGCAACATTAAAATGTATAAGAAATCCTCTTGTGTGCTATATGCAGCAACTACTCTTGATTTATAATACCCAATTTAGAAAAAAAACCCCACAACTAAACCTGATTTAAATCACAGATTACTCTGTAAAACACAAGCAAGGAACTATTCCAAATCCTAAATGTAATTTAAACATATTTATATTTTACAGTGATATATTTTCCCCCATTCCTTGTCTTACTACTGTAAACTTTCTGTAATTATATAAGCAATTTCCCTGAGGTCACAACATTGATCACAGTTATATATTGCTCAAGTATTACAAAACATAACTTGCAATAAAATATTGCTGGACATCACTACATAATTTCACACAAAGAACTGCACAACTGAAGTTCAAGAGTGCTGAATTTGGCAATGGGGTGTTTTCAATAGATTATTCATTTCCTTCTCATTCCACCATTAAAAGACTATTGTTGAAATATTACTAAAAACATTAAGTTCCCACATCTTGAAATGTGTAAGAGGGCAGAATAAGGGAGAAGAGCATAGGAAACAGTTGACATGGGAAACCAAGGCATATGATCCCTCTACATTATTCCTTTCCTTCATTGTAACATCGCCCCACAAAGTGTCATAGTGGTATAATACAGTGGAAGGGCTCACAGCAGAAAAACCCCACAGGAGTGCAGCTCAATTTTTAGTGTTTCTGGTTGAGCGAGAGTTCTCACACACTTAATGAGAGGAGAGTTCACAGCTCTCAATGCACTATGCAAATAGATGTTATTTAGGAGCAGTTAGTGTTGGCATGTTGCACAGCTGAGCTGACGCACCAGTCACTGAACACTAGTTAACAAATGCAAGGCTCCCTTTCGGGAAGTCGCTTACAAAAAAAAAAAGGATATGAAGAATTGAACATAAGGAGATGGATATTTTAGTTCACTGTGCAAAAGCAGTGGCAATAAAAGGCTGAAAACCAGCCATTCACCATGTATATTATACAAACACAGCAAACAAACGGCAAACATTTGCTTTGATACTGATGTCAGATAGGTTTGGGCAGGTTGGGTTCATTACCTAGACAGGGAGTTCCCAGAGAGCATTCAGAGTCATCCAAACTGATTAGCAACACACACTCTCAACTAACTCCTCCATTTCAAAATGATAAAATACGACCCCTCGTAGACCTGCCAGCCAAAACAGTCGCCTGGCTGCAACCAAATCAAACCAACTTGTTGATAGATGCAAAAAGACCCAGGGGTGAGTCTGCAGTAAGCCACTGTGGAGACTGACTGAATTGCCCAAGGGCAGGGTGGGCCTGCAGGTCCTCCTCAAGGTCAGAGGGCAAACTGGGATCCCTGCCCGGAGAGCAAACTGGGATCCCTGCCGGGAGAGCATTGCTGTGATTGATCCCTGCCCGGAGAGCATTGCTGTGATCCCTGCCCAGAGAGCAAACTGGGATTGATCCCTGCCCGGAGAGCAAACTGGGATTGATCCCTGCCCGGAGAGCATTGCTGTGATCCCTGCCCAGAGAGCGGGCACTCGAATGAAATAAAGACCGAGTGGCTGTTTCCAACAATGCCACGGGCAGTCTGAGGCAACTCAGACTGTCACTTATGTCTCAGTACTGGGAGGCAATGAGTCAGGCTAATTCCACTTCCTCAAAAAGATCACTGAAAACAGTAGTCCAAAAAAGGAACAGAGATGACAAACATGCATGGGTTTCAAACTAGCCAGCTAGGAATTCCCTTCTGTTAACTAACTGGAGTGCAGGAACACCAAATTGCAGGAGAGTCAGATCCCATCTTCAAATAACAATGGAGAAATCCTTCCAAATCTCAGAGTATTTAAGAACACTTACTTTTCCAAAATGATATATATTAAAAAAAAAAAAAAGTGGAATGCTAATACAATATATTAAAGAACATTACTTCCATGTTGCAGAAAGATTCCAAAGACTGTATTTAAGGATAGGTCAGTGCTAAACCTGTGAGCTTCATTAGCTAGCAAGGCTCCCCAGAGTTCACAAGAGTTCATAGAGAAGCATCCGCTCCCTCCTTCGAGGACTGCAGTCACTGATTTCAGGTACTCTGCTGACCCTGTCTAATATTCTGCAGTACCTGAGTATCTTGAGAATACTTTAGAACAAAATAGTAACATGCATGCCATGAATGAGCACTGACCCAAAAACATTGTCTATGTTTCAAACCACAGAAGACCTTCTGCTAGAGTTTATGAAGGAAACAGGAAAATCTGTCAATGAAACATCAAAAAAATTAATTGCTTTTGAGAGTTTTCTTTTGAACAATTTAAAAACACAAGATCTTTTTTATCCATAGTCTTCTTGAAAGATACTATTGACTCACAAAGCTCCTGCACAGAAAAAGGACTGTTCTCTCCTATAGCCATGTCTCAAAACCAACACTACCAAACTAAGTTTTGGTAGACTTAGCTGTCTCTCCATCTACAAGTCCCAAACGCTTTCTTCCTCTCTTAACAAATCACATCCTCAATATTTTACATATCTATTATTGCCAGCAAACATGACAACATAGGAATGGCAGCAACAAGGCAGTAGCTTTTTTTGATTGTCTCTCAACATAAAAGTAAACACATTTCAAATACTAAAATAAATGCCTGCAGCATCCTGCTTTGCAGATCCAGATCTCTTTTTAGGTAAAGTATATTATATTTTTCAAGCTATTCAATGGTCATGAGCACATTATAATATCTTTTTAGATATTCTTCTCTCATAAATTGAGTATCTTAATTTCAAGTTCTGAAGTAAAACAGCTACATTTGTACAACAGTGTACATTTACAGATATACACTACACATGTAAAGACAAAAAGGCCTTCTGAAAAATAAAATTAATATAACCAAAAGGACCTCAAGGAAAAAAGTAGACTAAACCATTATAAATCAATCATAAAAATAAATACCAAATACCAGATAAACCATAACAATATAAAGGTCTGACAAAATTATCTGGGCAAAAACAAACAGGCTTTTTTCTTTTTAAAGACAAATTTCAAATAATTTATCTGTTAAATTTATCCACAAACAGCAACTGGTTAGAAGCATACAAAACCAAGACTTCAGTTACTGAAAACAAGAATTTTCTGAGCATTTTTAGAAGGCCACACCAGAGTCAAAATCTCGCTTTCTTTCATAAAAACCATTAAGCATATTTTTCATGCTTAGGAGACCAAAATTGCCACTTGTGAAGCCTTGTGAAACCTTCCCTGTCCTAATAGTCTCTCTTGCAGGTGGTTGAAAGTGTTCCTTGTCTGTAGGACTGAAATTCAGGGAATACGGACAGTTTCTAGATGCACTTAGTCCCATAACTTGAGGAAGAGCCCATGAAAGTTTCTTTTTCAATAACAAATTGAACAAATACTGAATAAAATTTAAAAAACTTCTCAAGTTACTTTGAAAAAGGAGTTCAAAATCCTAGGTCTAGATACTCCGGATTTTTTGACTACTTTCTTGTTAAAAAGGCTGGGTTAAAGAAAAACATATTGCCACTATAAGACAACAAACTTCCCACAATAAAAGCTCAGCATCATTATGTGACAAAAGGGGTTAACTTATCAAATACCATTAAACTATAATCAAAGGCCTTTGTATTCAGCTTATGCCCTTGCTTGCATTTGTCAAGGGATGATAACAGACGGCTTACAAACTCTCTCCTCATTACTAATTCATTTTTTCACACACCTGTTAATTATTAGCAGCACATAATTATTAACAAAAACCATGCATCAAAGAGGTTATTTGGATATATTGTCACCTACATCTGATTTATGCCAGTGGAGAAAACCATAAATATATTTCAATGTTCACATAAAATGGGTGGGTGAGGGAATAGAACAGAGGACAACTTCGGGTTAGGAGGGGGACATGGGGCAGAGAGATGAGGGGTGAATGTGTTCTATACAGCTTTTCTTTTTTTAAAGTGCAAGTTAAAATCATTTACCAGCATTGTCTTCTGATGCCTCCTCACCCAACACTTGGAGAGTGGAGTAATTAACTGAGGGGAAAAAAGGTACAAACAACAAAAGAAAAATCCAAAAATAATTCAATATATCAAGACTTTTGATGCTTGTGTCTACAAAATGTGTAATATGAGCACAAAAAAAAAATAAAGAAATCATGAAAAAAAACAAGTAAACAAAATCAAAAGCAAACCAAAGCAAACCACCAGTAAGGATTTTAAAAGATCTGGATAAACTCCAGCAGGGATAGTTAACCCCCCTCTATTCCCTTTACGAAGTTTCAAAGACAAGTAATGTTGTCTGTGTGCTAACAGGCTGCTGCAATGGTCTGTGCTTAACATTGTCCCAAATAAATATAGCAAAGATGAATTCTGAACAACTAGTTAGAATTTCTATATGGGTACCTCGTTATAGCTTAAGATTAGTCATTTAGAAAATCACTACAGAAAGAGAAAAGGCAGTTTTAAATGTAACTGATGGCTATTCATCTCAACATGCATCATCTTGTCAGGAACTTCAGAAAACACATAAAAGGGCAACCCACTGACAAAGGAAACATAATACAACATTTTGCCTCTATTCTTAGACTTCTGCACTGTCTCTCTCCCAGCTTCAAAGGCTAAAAAACTTTTGAGGGAGGCTTTCAGAAAAGGAAATGAATTAAAATCACCAACTCCATGCAAACCAGGTGGCCAACGCACTTAAGTGGAAGTGGACCAACCTCCCATTGTTTGGGGAGCGAGAAGCTTTGACTCGGCAGCGACCTGGCGTGAGTGAGTGTGGTCTGACAAAGCTGGACTGGGTATCACCTTCCTGGAGCTCCAAAGAACAGATCAGACCTTCTCAGGAGGGAGAACACAACACCCAAGCAAGATGTACTCACTACCCTTCCACACAGACATGGGGATGAATTTGGATCTCAATACTTGAAACAGTGTAAGAGACTGGTATATCTTTTTTAAAACATGCACTAGTAGGTACTCAGAACACTCACGAGGCTTTCCTGCCCATCCTTTTAAAGAGAAAGCCAGTATTTTCATTTATCACCACCATGCACCACAGTGCTAGTTAAAGATCATAGCACAAGTGTGAAGTAGAGCCTTATTCTACCATTGTGTAAAATCAGAACAAAACTTTGCTAAATATAGTTCAATTGACAAGAATTGTCAAAAAGCAATGCACTTATAGTAATGTTTTCCCAGAAACACAAAGAGCTTCACTGGTTAAATTCAAAATTTTAATATTACCCCAAAAAAATCCTTTTTTTATATGGAATTTTTTGTAATGATAAACTATCACTGTAAGAAAACAAAAAAAAATTCTTGTCACAGTTATCACCATAGCTGTGCAAAGAGAAGTCCTCAGAAATTTGATGTGACTTGTAAAATTCAGGTTTGTTTCTCTTTACTGTGCTTTTGATTCCTGCCTAACAGAATTTTTAAGCTCAGGTTTGGTGCTATGGAGCCATTTTTATATGGTGTTTGTTCACATCAGAGCAGGCAAGTTCACTGCTGTCCACGCAATACTGCGTGAAGATAACTTAGAGAAGCACTGTGCTTAGAAAACAAGAAGTATGACAGTATTTTGTCACTCCCTTCTTCTCTGCCCTTAGAGATACTCATATTAATCAGCAGTATTTCTCTACAGGAAATGGCCATTAAATTTAAGGGCCTGATTTTTCCAAGGGATTGTAAGAAAACAAATATTTCAGACACCTAAGAATTCAATTTTTTGATTAAAATTACCATCAGAGCATTAAATTGGCGGGTGAGTCTTCAATTGGGTACTGCCAACATTAAGTTTCATCAGCAGCTGAATTGCTGCTCTAGTTTTTAAAACAACATATATAACAAGTCAAGAACCCAGGTATTCAGCTGCAGGAAAAGTAAACAACATTAAGAGAGAAGATACTTAAAAAAAAAATATTCAAGACCTACATTAAGGGTCCATGCAAACTGAATCTAGTTTCTCCAAAGTCAGTTTCCTAAATATTTTCTCATCTAAATGGGAATGTATAGAACATTATATGCTGACAAAAGCTGAGTGCTTTTCTTTCTAGACACTTGTAATGCAGTTTCCTAAGGTAGTGTGGTGCTGAATATTGGGACAGTTAAGGTTCCTTGCTGAAAAAGGAACCAGAATCCAGTCTTAAATAGCACAGACAAAGCACATTTTTGCCAGTGTCCAAAAGGGATAAAGGAAAGCAAGATCTTCAACTAGTTCTGTTTTAACATTAAGCAGTAATAGCAAAAGCAGGAATAGGTGATAATATAATTTCATTCTGAAATAAGGAGTCAAAGTAACACATTATAAAATTATTAAAAACATATAACAAAACAACAGCAAGAAAACCTCTACTGACCAAGCATCTCTTTTCCACACAATAGACCTAGCATATGTAGGGATTTTTTTAAAGATACTGCAGTAAAAGTATTAAGGAAGCTGAAATGTGCATAGGTCTTTCCATTATCTCCTTCACGTGAAGGGAGTGTGTTCACTCTTTATACTCTAACTTGCAAGGACAAAAAAAAATTTAAGAAATTCAAACCTCTTTGTTCAAAAGCCTTGCCAGTTTCTGTTCTTAGTGATTTATTTTTAAAAAATGTTAAGTAGTAGGTGTTAATAAAATCACATGTGATAAAATGACTTTTTTTTAAAATCTGATCTGCAATAAATTTTATAAATTCTGATTGCTAGTTATTCAAGCCGTCAAAGCTTTGCCAACAATAGCCAGCAGAGGTCTATTACTGAAGTAGTATTAATATAGACATCATCACCAATTCAAAGCAGATAATAAAGAACTGACACATTTATTATCATTATTAATTAACAGTTTTCTGAGATGGAATTAAATCAATATGCTGCTCTGATATCATTTTAACTAGTTATGCAAATCAAACATTTAGAGCCCATGAAAGGATATAAATGCCATTCAAAATTCACTTCACACTTATTACTGTAATATCAGAACTTTCAGGCTTTGCTAGTAAAAAAAGGACTTAATGCTCATTTAATTACACTCAGACATAAAGCTTATGGAATGAAAGTTGAAATAGCTGATTAGTTAGGAAGTCACAGTAAGGCTATAACACTAGGGATAGACAATGAGATAATAATGTGAAAATGCAGAGCTTTTGCTCAGAGTTGTTCTGGCAGATCCTATTAAAAAGAACAATGACATGTGTAGGAGAAAATGTTTTAAAATTACAAAGTTGAAGAATCTTTCCTAAAGCGAGGAGAAAAAAGAAACCATTAGTTGTCACTTACATAAATAGAAAAATGCTATGTTAAATCATGTAACATTTTTTCTAATTATGCGATTACAATATTTAATCTTTTAGATGTGAAATTTTAACTATTTTTCTGCATAAACAACATCATTAAAGAACCTTCTTTGGCAGAATAGAATTTGATACAGTTGCTAGGAGAGGATCAGCAGCAAGCAGCCTGGCGAAGGGCTCCTGGCTGATGCCATTGGAGATGACAGCCTGACAGATGAAAGGGTCTCCAGCGAGGTCAGAGCTGAGGTCGAGCTGGCTGGCAACAGCTGGCCCTTGGCTAACCACACTGGCCACTTAAGATCAGGTTCTAGGCCACCCCTCCAGCACTATGCAAACAGAGCATCTCTAAGAAGCCCTCATCCAAAGGCCAACCAGAGGTGGCTGGTAAAGAAAAAAGGACAAAGACCCAGGAGCCTTTGATCTCATGCAACTTTGATCTTCGGACTTGTGCATTAAGCACAGGAGCTTGGTGTGCAGGTCTTGTTCCACCAGTGCCAGGGGTTGTCCTTCACTTTATCCACAGGAGCCTTAAAAGCAGCTTGGGATCTCACAAGCTGTATGAAGTCTGCACTGTAGAAGATACTAACAAAATGTGGATTTTGCCTAGTCATTGTGAATATCCACCAAACTATCATGGTTTTCAAAATTATGGGATGTTTACCTAGATTGTTCCAACAGATGTTGAGCCTGCACCCCTGCCTGCTTTACTCAACTCTTCATTGGGTTTGCAGCTTAATATGGAATGTACTATGACTACAGAAGGGGAAGTGACTGACTTCTTACTTACAGCAGTGTCTGAATTTATCATGGTCACAAAATGACAGCTTGGGCAGTGCAGGAAGCTTGTACTCCATGTGTGCACTCCAAGTATAGAGTGTACTCTATTCAGTACACTCCATACTTCAGGAACAAAGTTCAGCCTACGTCTTAAGCAGATTTACAGATTTATTTGCTGGGCAAAAAGGGTCTTTTGCACACTCTGTCAAAGTAGGACTTAGAGGATGAGGTAAGGTGCTTAAGGTTCTTAGGGTGCTAAGAGGCCAGATCAGAAAGGCTACCAACTATTTACAGAGTAAGGTAACTCAGATGTCCTTGCTCAAAATTATTAATCACTAATGAAAAAACAACACATACAGGCAAAAAGATATAATTCTATGAAAATTATTAGAAAAACCTAACTTGCAGGATCCCTATCACTACACGAACTAACTCAATATCTAGGTAAGTGAAAATAGTAGGTTTCCTAAATTGTGTGGTATCAATCAATAAAGTGAGGGCAGCCACATTCTGTCAAAGATAAGGGTAAAACTGAAGTCTAATCTCTATAATTTCCTGACTCATTTCATGATTACCAAGATGCCTTGCTAGTACCCAGAAGAAAATTTAGACCTCTGAAGACAGGTGAGTTAATGCTCTTTACAGAGGAGTCAACTCTGGCCTATATATAAGAGAATTTTGTAGTTGGCCAGATGACTAATTTCCAAATCCAACTGGGAAAAAGTTTTCTTTTTTTGCACTGTCTGTACTGTGAAAACAGAATATGGTATGCTGTGATGAATCACTTTTTGTACCCTGTCTCAAAACATGTATCTTAGGCTTTAAATATCCAAAGTGCATGGTCTGGAGAGCATTCACAAACCTAAACAACTGCTCACCAGCCTTTTTTTCTCTCTTGTTCAACAATACAGAATCAGGAGATGTCCATCAAACACGAAGCTGTCTGACAACCTGATCAGGTGGAAGGGTGCACTAGAGACAGGAAAAAGCAGAAACCATCTCGCAGAGCTCCTCGGAGCACACAAAACACTTTAGGCAACGGCCATTTTTATACAATGTAATTGGAGCATTTTACTTGCGGATTATCTGGGTTTTCAAAATTATTTGGTTTCGAAGAGAACTTAACAAGGCGTTCCCAAAAGCCCTCCTACACTGGCAATAGCTCCCAGAAAAGCTGGCGGTTTAAATATTTGCTAGTTTTATCTCTGGTATGGACTGGGAACAAACAACTTTTTCAAAATTCACACCTTGTCACCACTCCAAAAGTATAGTTATTATTATCTCAAAAGTAAAAAATTATTAAAAGGGAAAAGCTTTGCACCATACAAAGAACTGGAACAGCTGAGCAAAGTCTTATCTACCTTTAAAAATGCCATCAATCCTAAAACAGACAGTCAGGTGGTAGCACTTCAGTGACAAATATTTTATTGCCATCAGCTGTCTAGTGCCGCATAGCAGCTCAAGAGGAGGGAACTGTTTGTCACCAGAAAGGCTGATGCTAGGCACTCCAATTGTTAGGTTGAGACCCAAGGATCTAAAAGACTTTTTTTCCAGTAACTGGGGTAGGGAGATCTGGCAAAGCAGAAGAGCTTTGAACCACAACCATTGCTAGAGAAATAAAGACAAGGATGAAAAAGGGCAGGGGAAGGATTTCTAAACACAAAGAATTTGAAGACTGGTCTCCAATAAGAGTAAAGTTGTGCCACTCCAGCCTGAAGGGAAAAATTGTTGGCAAGCATGGGGAATATCTTGCCCAAAATTCTGTGTTTCATTTAAAAGTGAAACATTAATTTCCTTTAACAGTCCAGAAGACAGAAGAGTGAAAGAAAACAGTAGATTGCCAACACCTACTGTAAGAATCTTCCTGCAACTGCTTCCTTCTCCCACCTTCATGGCAGAAAAAGGGGGAAATGTTTTTCTCTGGGTTCTCTTCATTCAAGGCTTCTTTCTCACAGAATACTGGCATAGGGAATGTTGTATTTTCCGCACAAGATGAAAATATACATTTTTAGTTCTAAAGGCTTTAATCTTGCAAGTTCCCATTGTTAAAACCAGTAGGTAATATTTTGGTGGAAAAAAACAGGAATTTAATTTTGCATTGAAAAAGCAGCAGAATACACACAGTGCAGCAATCATAAGTAGAAAGAAGGGGGTTTGAGGGGATTTATTAATAATGTCCCATTTTGTTCCTACCCCCCCACCCAAAAAAACCAAAACAAACAATCAAAAATCAAACCAAAACCCACACAAATAAGCCAAAAAACCCAAATCACAAAAAAAAATGAAAACAAACACAAAAACCAAATTCAGAAACAACAGGCAAACAAAAAAAACCTCAAAGGATAGCAAAGTAGTTCAGTTCAACTCCTAAGCATCCCATTCAACCAGCTCTCACTTCTGCACACAACAGTAGATGCAAGAAAAGTGAAAGAGTTTTAGTACAAAAGCTTCTGTAGACTAGAAGGTCAAGCTGAAACCCTGCTTAGGTCAAAAGACATAATGAAATGCCAGATCTCTTCCTATCATTCAGGTTTCATTATAAGACTACCATTCTTTGAATAATAATTTAGCTTATCTGAAATTCTTGGCAAATAAAAGGCCCCAGACTGGAACAAATCAAGTACACTTTGGCTGACAGTGAAGTACTGGCAGAGCTGAGGCCAAACACAGCAATAACTTCTCAATACCTCTGGTCTAGGTTTCTTGTAAGTTTTCACCCATAGCATGCCTTCCAATTTAAAAATTGATACTTGCAATCTACTTAGAATGACATCGAAAAGTGTCCAGCTTCCTGTTATTATCTAAAACTGAATCAATACACTTAAAAATATTCCAATGCCCAACTACCATATGCTGTGATGAATAAAATAGAGCAGAATGCCTGAAAGGGCAGCTCAGAAAAACAGATCAGCCAGGAAAACTGTCAGAGTTTAAGGCATTACTTTTGAACTCCTAAAATTTGTCCAAGTAATTTTAAATAAAGACATTGGATTTCTTCAGTATTCATGGTTTTTTTCTTAAACTTCACTAAATATCAATTGCTTAGCATGCTTCCTATCCTTGTTAAAGTCTCATCAAATCAAAGACTTTAGAAGAAATCAATGAAGGCTCATCCACACTCTCTTGAAATCTGAAGAACATTCACAATTAACTTGCCAAGTTCATTCTTCCCTAATGACAAAATTCTGCTTTCCCTGCTCAGACAAAGTAGTGACCTTTCAGAAAGCTTGAGTAAGGAACCAGTAATAAGAACAGGATGAATCAAAAAAAAAAGAAACCAAGAAATTACTTCTTTGTAAACCAGTGAAGAGAAAGCCAGAAGGCAGTAGAAACTAAGCTGACCTTGAGGTGGGACCAGGGTGACTTCAATAAGAAGCCAGGGAGTGGGAATGGTGAAGAAACATTAGTTGAAGGAAAGTAGAGTGGTGAAGTGTGAAAGGAGAAATAAAAGTTTTCATCCCTGGTAGAGAAGCAGTGATGCAATCTTTTTACTGTGTACACTCTTCTTTGAGTGAGAGAGCAAGGCAGCACTTAGTTTTCTATATATGTGTTTGCAACAGTGGCTACAAAGTCAGAGTGAGTTTTGGTTAAGCCATATAGAAGATTTCTAATAAGAAAGATATTGAAATGTTTGGGGTGTTGGGTTTTTTTAATTACTATAGGTTACATTTACAGAGATGCAAGTTTAGTATTTCTTTCGACCGTTTAGCTTACCAATCTTACAGTTGTCTGCAACTTCAGAATGGGAACTGTTCCCAAGCATGATCATCTGCTATGTCCACACTGCTGTCTGGAGAGCCTGGGCATCAGAGAGATGCTGCAACATCACTCAGTGCTATGTATAACCTGCTGAGGTGCCAACCTGGAAACCACTGGCTAAAAGCTGCTTTAATGATAACAAGGTATTGGCCACTTTGCACATCAGCTCTTCATTAACTATCACCTGGATCATCATTTCCCTGGGAATTAAAACATTTCTCCATTCTTTCTCAACTAAAACATAACTCAAAACAACAGTATTATTTAACTTAATTTTCATTATGAGTAAGTATTTTGACAATGTTATCTAAAATAATTCTCTTTAGAGTGCTGCAATCCAAAGAAATCATATCAGCAGATGTACTCATTGATAACCATAAAATAACAGTTTGAACCTGGATTCCTGTTCCTCACACTATAAAGTAATTTTAATGTTAATTTAGTAACCCCTCAAGGTCAATGTGGAAGCCAGTACCGTCATCCTTGTTTCATAGCTAGGGAACTGAAGCATACACAGGTTAAGCAACAAGCCCAAGGTCAAAAAAAAAAATTTCTTGCACTGTCATCACAAGAGGCTCCTTTTACACAGAAGAATCAGATTTTTAATGTAATTCTAGGGAGTAGTTAGTCTTCTGATTCCTTACATAAATTTTAATGGTATAGGTACTTTCTGAGTCTGTGGCTCCAGCTACATTATTAGTCCAGCTTTAGTAAGGAAGCAGCAATATGATTCTTCCCTGACAAGAAATACCAGCATAATTTATTGCATTATTACTTCTCTGAGCTGAAAGCAATTAATTACCTCCAGCAGGATGCACAAGTGAAAATTCATCAGAGAAATGTGATGAAAAATGTACCCACTGCTTTAAAATAATAGGTGCTTAATGGTTTTTTATTTGCTAGCTAATCTAGAGCATCTTATAAACAACTAAGGATTGGTTATCCATTGCAAAACCAGATTTTCCTCCCTTACATTGTTCTATTACCCATAATCTTAGAGGAGAGGAAGAGAACACTTCCATATCCATAACAAAAAACCTAAATCATAGTATTTTTTCCTGTAATAAAATTGATGGTATGTTTGCATATAGAACGCATAATAAATTATGCATGGATTTGTGTTGGTGGCTCTTCTTTTCATTATATGCCATCAAACTCAAGCTAACAATTCTGTTGGAAAAGTTGGCAAAGTATTCTGCACTTACACAACAGAGAGCATTCCTTTGCGTTCTGTGGGAAGGAACTGCAAAGTGTGGCTGAAAGAAAAGATCATCTCACAAACACGACTCAAGACTGTATTTCAGAAGGTCCTATAGATCAGTATCTGCAAGTGCACCACAAACCTTTCTTAGTGTTCAAAGTAACAGGGAAATAACAAACAGGAGACTGGTTTATTATGATACATCAGATGTATATGCTTAAGATAGTCACAGAGCTAAATTTGTTACATTTATTTCAGCTCTTCAGAATTATTCACATCTGTATGATTCAGTAATTGTTTTTTCTATAAAGTTATTGGAGTAATTTTACTCTCTATATTCCCGATCAATTCCTCCTCTCAAGGGCACAGTTGAAAAGTGATATTTGAAAACGGTCCCTGATAGATTGCATGGTTAGTCAGCAGCAGAGACAAACAACCTAATCCAGCACAAATTAGTTCGGCTGCCAGCAATAGTTTTATACAAAGATGTAAATTATGTTGTCAAAATCGGTCGCTTTCTAGCTTGCTGCTCAGCTAACAAGAAACCACTTTGGCTGATAAAGATGAACACTAAGCTTTCCTCGCTTACAAATTTGCAAATCTGCCACTTCAGCATTCTCGTAGCCACAAACAAAACAGGCCCATATAATTGCTGCCTTTTTTTCTGCACCACTATTTCTCTCAGTTCTATTTCTCCACACAGAAATACAAATAAAAATCCTAAATAGAATTTGAAAAGTGTAATGGTCTTGAAAATTTTCTTTTAAAAAAATGGCAAACAGGACAGCTACAATCAGCCACTTTTAGCATTTTCAGCAAAATCGTGAGACATGATACTCCAATACAAATACCACCCAGTCATACCAATACTTTAGGAGATTTACTGTACAAATGTGGCATTCAAAGAACTTCTGAACATAGCATAAATGTCTTGATCAAGAGAAAATATAGACATCTATTTTAATGTAAGCTAAAGTGTCTTTGGAACTGCTCTGGGTGACAATGATCCATCTGTATCTATTACTTTGCATGTTGTTGTGAAGAGTAGAAAATATATATGCTATTATTGCCCCGATCTGCTCACTTTAAATGTAAACTAGATAGATCTAACATTTGAATGAAAATAATAATGCATTATAAGTGTAATTATATCCAGTATAAGTCAAATAAATAAATTATAAATTACAATTACCCTTTAAAGTTGCTAGTCCCACTATTTGCTTTAAAATTAATTGCAGGTGCTCCTGAATGTTTTATTACAGCCCCAAAGTTGTATATTTCAAAGAACAGTACAGATGATTCCTGTTTATTTGTTAAATTAAAGCTTTGTTGGTAAAATTACAGCTTAATTAATATTATGGGTACTGTATAACGAAATAGTTTACCTTGTGCATAATTTATTTCCACATGCATATCTCAGTACAGACCCATTACAGCTCTAAGGCAGCTAAAATAAAATATTCCTCCTTTGCTGGCATTTTTCTAAATAGCAGTTCACTAAATCAATATTATTCACTTGGTATTTTTAAAAGCAGTGTATCTTAATAATTACACAGCATTAGAGTAGGCAATAATTTCACTTGCTAAGCATATTAAATTTAGCAAACCATCAGTCAAATAGTTTGTTCTTCTTCAGAATTTGTAAACAAAGAGTGAGAGAGTTTGGAACCATGTTACTTTGGTATAAATGTCACATATAGTTTAAGACTGTGTATGTGACTCCCTAAGCAAGCACAGTGCCATACATCTTTATTAGTTTCATTGGTCAGTGCAGTGACCAGTTGTTTATACTCATTACGCAAGACAAGGTGAACCATTTGGCACAGGCCACAATCCCAGCTAAAAACATATGACTTTGCAGAAAGTAAAAACTGCAGAAAAGGCTGCACACAATGCTGTGTATACATACCACAGAATAATACTACTTATTTATGCTGTTTCAGGCTTCCAGCATCTCAGATTCGCCAAGGAAAATCTTTTGTAGGCTTATGTTTTTTCTTGATTTAATTTTTTGGTTTACTGTTATTATTTCAGTGTTCATCACTAAAGATGCCTGAAAAAAATATTAATTAAGCTAATAGAATGATAAATCATAAGCAAGGTGAATGTTTGAGGGGGTTTGTTTTTTTTCAAAGTATTATACAGAAATCACTCTTACTGGGATTTTTTCCTCACAGAACATACTTCCTTACTGAGTAATTACAATGTAATTAAATAGGTGATATAGTAAAGCAAATGCATTAAAACAAATTGCAGATTCTGCTATTTTTTAACATTATTTTGATTACTGTATCTTTCACTGCCATGCATATACACTTCTTTAATCACACAGAGATAAAATAATCTGTCTCTAAGGAGAAAAAAAAATCTTTATCGCCATTTCAAGATAATCCAAAATGTATTTTAAATTGCTCTTCCTGTACACACCTGTTTAGCATACCATACAGCATACCTGTGGCCCAGGTATTAAGAAGGTGGAGGGCCAGTGTCAAAATAAGGAATTAATGACATAAAAACATAGTTTTCTCTCTACAAATCCCTGATAAACCAGCCCAGGAATTTAAAAGAATATATCTTTCGTGCCAGATGACAGATGTTCACCGATAGTCACAAGGATAGAAGCAAATCTGGTAATAGTCATGTTTCAGGGATTTTTCCTTCCTGATGTTGAAAACGAGAAGATTAACTCCAGGAAAGACTAAGAGCATAGAGTACATACTGTTGTGTCTGGGGTAATCTCCTTATGATATGGGAAGGTAGAGACAAGAGTCTGGAGAAGACAACAGGAGGGAAAAAAAGTAAGAGGGATAAAATAAGCAAGGCTTGGAGAGCAAAAGCACCCTAACAAGGTGGGGATGAAGATTTAAAAGTGCATCACAGCACTCAAGAACAAAGTCTTGGGGCAAACACTATGTAATACAGGGGATATAACAATTTATATTACAGATGCTTGCAAGACAGTCAGTGGATTTGTGTTTTAGAGGCATGTAAGTAAAGGTTTTCCCAGGAATATTATAACAATTTTCATCCCACAGCTGCCTAGAGAAAAACTAAAGTCTCATCTTGACAAACTGTTATAGTTGAGCATGCAAGAAAACTGAGAGGAAATCACTAGTACAGAACTGAAGAAAAATACTCAGCATACTGGAAAGTTTCCAACTGCCTGCTCATTCTACACCAAATTTGCAGGAAGGAAACAAACTCTTGTGTCAAAAGTGCAAATGTTGATCCAGCAGGTCACCTCACTCACCCAAACCCTCTTTCAGGTATGGATAGACTACTGACACATGCACCTTAGTACTACGTGTGGCGTTCCAAATCTTTTCTCAGCATCCCATATCAATACTGACTACCATCTCAACCAAAATATGCACTTGTTTACTAGACAAATAAAAATTAAATAAATCACAGAAAATAGATCAGAAACCAGAGCACATCTAACCATGGAGAATGCCTTTGTATGCCCATTTTTTGCTCCAGTTAAGGCACACGCATTGATCCTACCCACAGCCTAGTACTTTCAGTGGAAACTTCAACTTAGCAAAATTTCCACTAAAAATGACTAAACTAAAATAGTCAATATTCTCATTTCTCTAGTAAAATAATTTATATAAATTTCTTATTAATCCAAGGGCTTGGTAACCACCAGCTCACACCACCAGTGTTAGGATTTCTTAAAGCATAGTGGAAAAAGTTGGGTTTTTACTGAGGAGGAATTTTAATCATCCCATGTGAGCATAACTAAGCAACCACAGAAACCACATTTTAAAACCAATCTCCCTAGAGACTATATTCCTAGTGTACAATATTAACAGCTTTACAAGGCTCAAACTACATGAAAAGCTGCTCAAGATCCCAGCTTCCCCTTCTGTATTCACATGTAGATTGAGAAAACTAAGTTATCTGGGCTTCCTGCAGAAATATATTACCACAGTGATATTAGCAAAATAGGAATGCAAAAAAAGAGAAATCAAATCACATATGTATAGCAAAAGTTTCAGAAACAACTGTAGCCCAGTTTGCTACAGAGCAGGTCTCTCAGAAGCACAGTTGACCCAAAAATCCAAGGATCTTGCTGATAATTAAAACAATTTTGCAAAAAGAAAAATGTTTTGCAACAGAGATACATTATGATTGCAAGAATGGTTTTCTTGCCATCCTGTAGCAGCAGCTTCATCTTCACCTGCAGGTTGGAAGTGCTTGGTTTAAAGTTTCAGACACTAAAGCTCTCTAAAACAGCGATGGAAAAAATCCCAATCATTTTCTTATACGTTTCCTGATGACGTGTCTTAATTCCAGGATATCAAAGCACTTGGACTTTTATAATCATAAGGATCAACATAACACTTGATGCAAAGAGATGCATATTTATAATACTGAATATTTCAAAGAATTAGTACCTTTCTCTCCAGCCACTATTCGTGAACTCTAACTTTCAAGCCATTACTGCTTTATTATAAAGTAAAAACTGTAAACAGGAAGACAACTTGCTTTAACATTTTGTTCCTTTTAATCTGCAGAAATGTAACTAGATCATGCACCTATATTGATATTGTAAATGTTCTAAAAGCCAAAATTGAACCATTTCCCAATATGCTATTTTTCTCTATAATGAAATGTAACCAAAATTTGTACCTTCGTAAGTTTTCCTTTGCCCTTACAATAACATGCCTGAGTTTTCAAAATACAAATCCTTGCTGAACCTTGGCTGTCAATCTGTGAATGTATAAATGCTATTATCAGTCGCACTGTTTATATATTTTACACAGTACATATTTGTAAAGGTTTTTAGAACAACAAACTCCATTATGTTTTGAAAGTGTACTCTAGACAGATGCTTGATTGACTACATTTTAATCTTTCTACCACTATGGAAGTTTGGAGTTTTTCTCCACTTGCTTGTTTTTATTAGAAGGGCACTTTTATGGAAATATTTTTATTTCTGTCTACCCAAGAAGCAGTCAAGGACACAGCAGCTGCAGAACCAACTTTATACAAAAACTGTCTTTTTAATTGAGGGAGAAAAAACACTGAGATTTTAAAATTCTTCTTTTAAAATATATGGTAGATAGGTATTCACATCTTGCCAATGCCCTCCGATTAGAAGGTGTCCAAGTCTCTCTCTTTTTTCAAAAAAATCACCTTAAGATGCATACCAAAGCAACTAGTCAGTGAATATGTATTACAATTGTCTGACCTATGTTTATGTCACCAGACAAGTGCCTACACAAAGGTACAAACAGCCAACTGAGGTTTTTTTCCCCCTCAAGAAAGGGGTGGGAAAATAAAAAAAAAAAAAAAAAAGAAAAAAAAAGGAAAGAAAGAGAAAAAATATGGATTCAGGCAGACAGGAGAAAGGAATACTACAGAAGGTCCTATCTATACCTCCACACACCCCCCGCTGCTTTCCCTGGACTGTGGCATGAAAAAACAATGGCTTTTCTGAGGCACTGTGCAGACAAGGCAGCTCTGAAAAAACTAATAGCCATGATTAATGACAATGGGCTAGAGGAGAGTTGGGACACAGCCGCCACATATATCATCCTTTCCCATCAGTCTCTGCTCCTCCCTGCCCCTCTTCCTCCTACCAGCAAGGCATTATAAAAATGTCTTATCTGCTTTCGACTTTTTTCTGAAATCACAGCACTGCTGAAAAAGAAGAGGGGGAAGAGGGAGAGAGAGAGAGACAAAAAGGCAATAGGATGAACAAGAAAATGGCATGTAAAATAACTATAAGATATTCCAGGGGAAAATGCACGAGCTGTAATCATTCAAGATTTCAGCAACTTGACTCTTCACATGCTGAAGCCACATTTTCAAGGTCTTATCTGCCATATGGTTCCCTGTTTGGATGATTTATTAGGTGTAGAAAGCACACTGATAAATTTTACTGCATTTCCCTGAATAGGCAACCTATGGTGTCAATAACAAAGCTCAGGCCGCTTTAATGAAAACTGTAAGCACCAAAGGGTAACCATTTATTTATGAGTCACTACAGTATTACTAGGGCAAAATTTATCTTCCCTTCTCACGCACTCTGCAGAAACCAAATCTGGTCAAAGAAACAGCGATCACATCCATATGTCAGTGACTTACTAACATGTCTCCTGCACACTCAGGGCTTGTAGCCAAATAAACAGTTTCCATTTAATGAGTATTTTTTGTAATGTAAAAGATGCTCTTATGTTTCAAAACTTAAAAAAAAACATTGGTGATAACTTGCATATCCAAAAACCATTACATCATGTTAATTGTCTATGTTCAAAACAAAAAATAAAACCTATCAGAAACAAGAATAATAATTTTTCAAAAATAAGAATAATAATTTCAGCAATATAAGCTTTAGCTATATAGGAGTGGATCTTTGGGTAATCTTGGAAAAAAGGAAGCTAAAAAATGGCAGCTTATAGAGGCAAAAAGCAGTGTTTATTGTTCTATCAAAGATTTCAGAAAAATTAATAAGCTGACACTTTGGCTTTAACTCAAAATCTATTAACTCTTAAAATTTATTTTGTGCATCTGTTTTTCTTTTTTTTTTCCCTAAGGCTTAAAGAACATACTGTAATTCCTTTTCTATCACAGACATTGATTGTCACTTGTCTCATGCCCACAATCCAAGGTACTTAAGACACCCAAACAAAAATTAAGAGCTGCAAAAGATAACTGCTTATAACCACAGTTATAAACACAAAGGCAAAATGAAATCTTTGTTATTCATCCTCTAGGAAAAATATCAGCGACTCAGAACTAATCAAGACTGACAAGACTGCTTGTTTCTCTCTCCTCACACATATAGGCCCCATCCTCTCCCCTTTTAAAAACCAACCAGCAAACCAACTCATGCACCCTGCATCATTTGGTACAAATATCAAGATTAGCATGAACACACATGGTGAGGTTTTGGCTCCATACACTGTGTCCTGTGGGGTTTTCTCTTAAAACCCACACAAAAGCATATATTAGCAATTCAATTAATTTCAATTTCATTATTACATAACTCCATCAACTCCATAAGTCTGAAGCAAAAGCTCAAAAGGTCAACTGCATGCTTGAAAAAATCTTCTATTCCCCTAGATACTTCAGTGGTAGCTTCCAGAGAGCAAACTACTGAAAATCCTGCCCTCAACATCCACCTTTGACTCAGATACATAACATGTTATTGGTACACACATGTCCTTTTTATTATAACTATAAACCTATGGTGTCAATGAAGAGTTCCTGGCAGATGTCCAGCTGCAAACACAAGACTGGAGTCCTTGGGGGCATGGAGCACAACATGGTTAAGGAGCTGAGCAGTTAAAAGGCTGGCTTTCTTCATGGGTTTTTAACCTTTGACTAGAATTGCTCAAACAAGTCTTTCCATGTAAGGAAGTGAATGCCATGGTGCAGGGGCTGAGGAAAGAGCCACTCCAGTGCTGAAGAGACAGCCACTCCAGGCTGGGTCAGGCTCCTTTACAAAGTGACAGGGGTACTTTGTCATGACCAACGTACAAAACATCCAAAATGACAGGCTCTAATTAGTAAGCAACATTTTGTGAATTAACAAGCACCTTCTTTCTTGCTATTGAAAAATTTCCTAATGAAAGAATGCCCAAATTACTGCATATGCATTTTTTTTTTCTCAATTTAACACCTGAGCAGCTGCCAAACTCTGCATTCTGAAATCCTTGATGGAAAACATAATACAAAACAGCTTACTACAGGCTGGGAATTTTTGTTCTTCTCTCACTTCACCACCACAGAAGACTGTTATGAAAAAGAAGTACTTTAGTAAACCTTTTTAGTAGGGGAGGGAATAAAGAAAAATGGACCTGAAAAATCACAGTACTAAAATAAACCATCCTTCATGGTCTTGCACAGGCTCCTCTCTATTCCCCCCCTCCCCCTCCAAAACAGGGTTCAGCTCCACGGTTCTGATTAGCAGTAAAATGCTGGTAAATATACACCAATGTAAAGTTTTGGAGGTTCAGAGTGAAGACTGGTATGTCTTTCATAGTCACTGCCCAGCTCTTCAGTACAGCTTTGAATTCTAGGACTTCCATCCTCAATAAACCCACCAGTCACCTTCACCCACATGCTGCCCATCTGAAAGAGCCTAACAGGTGTCACCACATGACTTTCTTCTCAGGGCACTTCCCTAACTGACCCTGTCCTTTATCCCATCCAGCACACAGCTCCCACCAGTCACACACACTGACCTAGGGCACAGATTGATCTGTGAATGAAATAACTTTCTGTCATAGCCTTTTCATAAGTCAGCTTTATGGACTAAGAAATGGACTCCAACTTTTTTTAGCCAACAATCATTTTCATTTGGCTGTCCTCTGCTGATATTCTAGATTTTTCCTGAAAGTATTAAGAGAGAAAATGTATGCCAGACTATTAGATGTAAATTGATGCCAGGATAATAACACTCAGCTGCAACTGTCCATGCATAAAATGTTTTGTCTTCTCTTTTTAAAAGCACCCCACGGTTTGCTCTTTACTCCCCTCCAAAAATAAGCTCCACAATGAGCTGCACTGTAACCATCTCCAGGACAACAGGAGTTTTATAGTTAAGGGTGAAAAAGCCTAAAATCCTGTGTCTACATTGAACACTCTTCAGGCAGAGGAACTGTATTTTTACTGTGTGTCTATCCACTAGAAAGAAGAGTCCAAATCTAGGCAGAAATTCCTCAATACCACTCCATCACTAACAGTCCATCTCTCCTTCTTCACACCACCTGTAGTCAAGGGTGGATGGGGGAGAGTCTCGAGAGTCTTCTGGAAATGGATGTCACTCATTTAAGGACCTGCACTTCAGATGTTGATTAAATTTCTTTTTCCTTAAAATTCCAGCAATATACATTTTCAGAGCAACTAAACTCATGGCAACAGCTGGGTAACCCATCATGGATACTGAAAGTTCCATGAGCTTATCTGTGAGCCTGCTCTGTAAAGGCAGGTGGAAGAGAGCACAAGGCCCAGGCTGCAAGTGGTCCCTTCACTGTCAGAGTACATCTTGCTTCAGCTCCACTTGGAATCAGAATTATGCTGAAACTGAATTATAGCTTTGTCCCCTCACATACATTTATGCTTATTCCCCATAGACTGTTTGGGTGTCAAATCTGCATAATCACTGTATATTATTTTTCAATAACCATAAAGCAGGCAAATCACCACACTGCCTGACATCCATTAGCCAGTAAGTGCACAAAGTTCTTCACATTTTTCATTCAGTGGTTGTTTCCCCACAGCTAAACTATAAATACAAAATACACTTTTCCTAACTGTTTATATTTACTTAAGGCATGCAATGCTCTGTCTCCCCTTCATTCTCAACTTACTATAAAATACATTATTACAGTTATATCCAAAAACAGTAATTGAAAAAAAGCCTACACAGTCTCAACAAAGACTATTCTTTTGGGTCTGGTAATTGAGGTACATTCACTGCCCAAAGCACAGGCTCTATAATGGAGACCTTCTCTAGAGAAGGAATCACACAGCAGCACCAAGATTTTAAAGTAGAAATGTGATGGGATAGACTGGACAAACTAATTTCTATTACACAGAAGTAACTGCTATCATAACAAGAATGTGGTTACTACTGCATAATTTAAAACATGGAAAACAACAAAAAGGGATTTGAAAAATTGGAAAAGATGGTAAGAGACTGACAGTCTTCATTCAGATTTTGAGATTTTGACAGTTTGTGTTTTCTTCATACTTTAAGTATCATTCTTTTAATCACAGGCCATTTAAATTCATGGCCCCTCATATTTTGATTCTGAAATGAACACATGTAAGTCCAAATGCATTTCTCAGAGCTTACATAAATCAAACCAGTTATTATAGCACTATATTAGGCTGTCTTACAATCACATTTAAAATTAGCAGCCATGCACACCAAAATACACATTTGGTAATTCTTTAATGCTTATATAAATTTTAATTGCATAAATTTTGACTACATAAACTTATTAAGCTCTATGGCACACACAGTGGCACACTCTTCTGTAAAGAGTTAATGAACAATAGAGTTGAAATCTAACTACCCATCATAAACACCTTCACATGTTTGAAATAACCTTTTGGACAACATTGCTCACACACTGATATCCTTCGCTGATTTATGAAGGATCAAATACTGTAGTGGACTGGTACTAAGAGATACATTAAGGATGATTAACATCTCTAATTTCCAATATTTCTTCTGTTTTTTAAAACAAATTGCCTGACTCTCAAAAATAGTCTTGTAAAGAGTGAAAAAGCACTTCTATCCCAAGCCTTCTAAAGATTTAAAAAAAAAGTTGGAAGCACTTTTGAAAATATAAATTTAAATACTTCTAGAATTTTATGATTAGTACTAGTCTGAATTTCTCTCGTGTATCTATTTATACTAAATGGTCAAAGACAACACAGAATCAAACAGAAGATAATTATTTGATGGAGACTTTCCTTTGATTTTAAGCCTTTGAATAAACAGAGGGTTATCCAGCAAATATATTTTCCAGATGGTGTTGGTTCTGTGGCAGACTAAGATCTTGGATGTTATACAGACCAAAATATAATGAACTGTAGGAACTCAAATATAGTTCCTTTTGTCATTATCAATTCCCTTCTAAGTCTAACAGAATTTCGATTACAAAAGGAAAAGGCAGCTAGCCAGAACAAAGGTTGGCCATACTTAATCTTAAAAGCTAATGGCAGCTTTCCCCACCACTGCCCTTCCTCATGCCCGGGGTCTGCAGGCCAGGGAGGCTCAGCCAGAGCCTTCTGCTGCTGACCTGCAGCAACAGCCCGGCCCCTGACCACCCTGAGGCTGGACTGCAGCAGGACACACAGAAAGCAAAGGAACAGCAACACAGTTCCAGGAACACTTTCCCCTGCCATCCCACAGCTGGCTGTGATCCTCACAACAAGAATTTTTGCCCTATAAACAATAAAAATTTATCTTCTCTAAGCTTCCATAGATGCATCACTGTACCATGGAAGACAACACAGAGCTTCTGTTCTCCACTACGTGGAAAGAGCTCTTTTCCTGGAAAAATAGAGTGTGAGGCAAAAGAGCCACAGGTCTGCTCTGGATAGCTTGCCTTAAACAGGACTCAGGAAAATTACAGGCAGATAAATAAAGCCTTCTTCCTCTCAAATGAGGTAGATTAAATACCACACTGGGCTTCATCAGAACACACAAAAACATTGTCCAGCATTCACTTAAGGGAAGTAGGAACTGGGTTTGAAATAAAATATAAAAAAACGGAAGGGCAGCACTTTAAGGGCAACAAGTTGAGAAGATACAACTGCTGGAGGAGGAGGCCTGTAGTGTGTTAGTATTCCAAAAGATTAATCAGAGTTTCATGGGCTAGAATAAGTAACAAGTGAGACTTCTTCATACAAAGAACTTGCTCATACATCAGATATTCTTGAAATCTTTATGTTTTAAATAAGGACCACAGCATAACCCAAGTGCAAATTATATTAAAACATGTATTCTGAATTCCAGGCATCAGAAAACACATCAACAGATAAATCTTGTTAATCATGGAATTCCCAATTTTCCTTGAACATATTTGCTAACTATTTGACTGATTGCAAACAAGAGCATTGTTTTTGGTTATGTCTTCCTCAGTTTTTCAGATACTTAAGATAGCAATTATCTTGAATGGGGAGGATGGAAGACATTTGCCAACAGAGACTTATTTATGGCAGTTTCAATAAAGCTGAAGAGTAGAGGTGCACATTACCACATCTCTCTGCAGAAAGCAAGTTTGCAATTCTTAAGCTCCTCTATATGTGGTCTTTATGTTTCAGTTTTCCTGTTTGCTTTACTATTTGCTGACCATTTCCTGTTCTTCACAAACCACACTAGACAGCATAACATAAGCAGTAAATGTCAGGACTATACAACAGACTTAATTACATGTCATTGACACCACACCTCACTTTGTAAACTGGCAATGCAGAGCAATACTGTGCCTAATGTCAGCAGGGAAGAAAAAGTAAGAAATCAAAGCCATTCCTCAGCAAGGGAAAGATGGAAGATCTGGAAAGAGAAAAGCCAACATTTTCATAGAAAAGGAGCAGCTTCTATCCTACCTCTAGTTAAGTTCTAAGAAAAGAAAAAATTAGACTGAATTAACAGACAACTCAGCCTCAAAAGAAATGTCACCAGCTATCACCTACAATGAATCTCTTCAGAGTTAAAACAAAGAGCTACACATACATACAAAAAAAAAAACAAACAAAAC
The DNA here is from genome assembly GCA_003676055.1 of Chloebia gouldiae. NCBI lineage: Eukaryota > Metazoa > Chordata > Aves > Passeriformes > Passeridae > Chloebia > Chloebia gouldiae. The sequence continues at coordinate 7,474,062 of QUSF01000014.1, read as the reverse complement.
CATATTTTTGTAAAAGGATGAACATTCTTCAAAAAAATTTTACCTAATTTTCCCCTCCAGGTGTTCTACCTGGTATCACAGTTTTGCTTATATAAATTTACAAAAGCCTTATTTTCAGACACCGATACGTTAAGAAACTCTTATATCGGGTCAATATATCAGTGTACTTATATTTGACCAAAGATGTGTTTGCAAAAAATAAAGCAATCCAACAATCAAAAAACCCTCAGAAACTCCAAAGTAAAAACAAAATATTTGCATCTCTTTTTTATAGTCTTTTCATAGTCACTTCATGTCTATCCATTTCCTTCATTCAAAAAAATGGAGACTCAATGCTTTTATTTTAAGAACATATTTTATATTGCATCCATTAGAATTGCATAGTTCTGTAATAATGCAGATTTCTTCCATGTGTTATAAAGCATTTTGTATTCACTGCTCAACTACTTTTCATTTAGTTGCACTCACAATGGAAATACTTTAGGCGTCCCTCTTATGCCACTTAATTTCTCTTTAAAAGAGAGACAACTTTTAATCATCTTAATTAAACAGCATTGGAGAGAAAAAAAAAAAACAACACATCATCTGTATGGTATCTGATCTCAGAATGCCCTAGCCAATACTATAAAATTTCTGAAAATCTGATAAACAATTCCAAGTCACCTGAAAACAGCTGTAAGGATTCACAACTGCAGTAGCATCTTCATTACATTTACTCTCATTTGACAAGGTTTGTAATTAAAGCCCATTGGGACACGTAATACTTCATTACCATGTATTCTTAAAACACTGTAAAGCAGTGCTTTACTCAAAAAATACTTTTAAAAGAACTTTAACAAAGAATTATCAATGGCTGCAGAAATATGAATCTACATTTTCAAGGATGTTTGGAAACATTCGTTATAATTAGCAAAACAAGTATTGTCCCCATGACAGCCTTTCTTTACAAACCTTTGAATGTTTGACAAGAAAAGGTCGTGTTTTGTAAAATCCTGGAAAGGTCATTCAATAACAAATCACATGAATGAAATCACAAGAGTTCAAGGAGGTTAACAGAAACACCACAGGCACTAAAGCATGTTTTCAAGGTAAACAAGGTAAAAGAAAAACAGACTGCCTCAGCTCTGAAAAAAAGAAAATAACAAGTAGACTCTAATTTGCTACACACTGTAATTTTAAGACATTTTCTCTGCACTTGGTGCTTTAACAGTACATATTATTTCTCACATTCAACACATTTAGTAAAGGATTAACAGATAGCAGAGCCTAAACATTTAAGCATCTCTTCAAATGGTCTACATTGACCTTAAAAGATTTCCCCCCTTAATCTTGTGACCAGACACTTTAAAAAAAAAAAAAAAGGGAAACAAAATTTAACTTCCATCTCAACTAAATCTCAGTCTTAGATTTCAAAACTTCGCTGCTTGAAACTCTGCCAGCCTTTCAGCTAAACACTTTGACCTGCTTGTGACCTTCTATTTCCAGGTCTATTTTCTTCTTTACCAAAAGAACACAACATTTTTCACAGGCAGGAATAACAAAGAGTTGTTTATATAGGGTAATTTAACTACAGGATCAGTGCAAGGAGCAGTGTGATGTATTTGATCCACAGACCAAGAAAAAAAGCTCTGCTCACCAGTGTTAGAGAAAAGCCTATTGAATAGTTTTCCTGGGGCAAGCCAGCAAATTGGAGTTCTTTTCATGTATAGGCATAGAAAAAACGAATTCAGGAATGATCCTGGGTCTCTGTCTCCACAGGGTGTTACAGCCCTGCCCTGCTGCAAATCCAAAGTTTTAAAGTTCCATTCTCTTGGGGGAGAAAGGCAGTACTTATTTACATAAATTCAACATTATTCAATAGAATTTGCTACACAGGGGGAAATCTCTTGCAACACGAAGTATTTAGAATCACCAACTATGCTTAGTTTATCATCATTACACTTGTGTTTTCATTTATGACAGGCTATTTGCAAACTGTAATTTATTATGAACCTCTTTATGAGATTAATTCAACAGGGAGACCTGTGGACCACCTGAAGTTTGCATGTTGACTGGCAGCAGTGAGTGTCACAGAAGAGGAAAAAGTGCACTGTGGAAGCACAGTGAACTGTTTCCCAGAAAAGTTCTATTCCAATCCCTAGTACAGAGTTAGAATTTAAACTTAGCATTATCAGTTAAAAAAAGTCTGAAAGCATTACAATTTAAGACCAATTATATTAGATACTTCTCAGCCACCTATCTCCCCCTTTCAAGTCCACATAACACCAATAGTTGTCCCACTGTAAATGCAGCAATGTGAAGATACCAGGTTTATTTTTTTTTACTACTACTAAATCAGCTCAATAGTAGAGCTGGCAAGTCCAAGCAATTTGGCTCTTTCATCAATGAAAGCTGAATAGCCAAGCTGAATACTGTATTTTATACTAAGAGAAGACCATTGTTACACTGGGTTCATCATTCCTTGGAATGAACAGATAGCATTAGCTACTTCAAGCACAAAGTCAAAAAACCTGACTTTATACCAACATGCAGACAAAATAGTTGGCTGTCCCCTGTGCACCCAAGCAAAGCAGCAAGCTTTATGTAGCTAGCTACAGAAATGCTTACTTTTTAAAGTTTCTGTTTTGTCAATGGCATGCTAAACTTGTTTAGGAAAAGTGATCCAGCAGAAAACCAAAAATTCCAAGAAATAAAGAAGCAAACATGATCATTTTTCAGTTAGAGCATTCCCTTCAACTTATCATGACACAGCAACAACATGATATACGCTAGTATATTATGGAAAACATATTTTCAAAAAAGCAAGTAGAAGATCAAGACCAATGCAGCCTGTTTGCACTTCAGATCACAGTGCTTTGGTCCTTCTACTCCTACTCCAGTCCCTTTCCAGGAAAGAGGGAAGAATGGATGCTACAGGAAACACACAAGCTCACCAGCAGTTTGATGGTCAAGGAGTTGGCATCATGCTTAGACATCTGTGTGAGCCTAATAGCAAGAACAGACATCAGCAGACAGAGCATTACCAATACAAAAACAAAACCTTGAATATTATTTCCAGGTGCAATCAAGGCGGTCATGGCTGTAATTCTTGTTTTACAAGAAACATGCATATCTTCAAAGGAATTAAGATGCAAAATACTAAATACTGAAAATAATGAGTATTTCAAAGACCCTAATAATTAGCACAAACATGTGCTGCCGAAGTTTTTGCATCCACTAATACAAGGGCAGGATATGTATATGAACACATTTTATCAGGAAGAAATTTAACATTGAATCCTAGAGGACCATTAAAATAACATCCAGCTTATACCTCGTTCTGTCTATATTCACACAATGTAGTTTTTTGTCTTATTTCAACACTACTCATATGCTATCAGAATATCTTTCATTCTTCACCACAGAACAACTCAAGACATTTGATTCATACAGTGCCAAATTTTCCTGGGTTTGTATGTGAGTGTTTCACACTATGGGCCTTATGCTGTTGTTTAGAAGCCTTTTAGGAGCTGTGCAGGAAGTATTCTCTGACATATGGTCCAGAACTTAGATGTTAGGAGTGTTGTCATTATTTCGGCTTTCAGGGTTCATGCATTACCTTTTCCTACAGGCTGCAGCTTTGCCTTTTTATTTTGAGGAATTCAAAAAGAACTCATCTAGAAATGTTGCTTGTCCATTAGTGCTATTGTTTCTTTAAAAAGCTATACCAGTTTGTACTATGACTGATCAAAATGACTATCAGAAACAAGACACCTCATTTTGTCTTTCTTGCCAACTATTTTAGCTTATTTGCCATGAGCACAGGGTATAATTAATATCACACAGGAGCCAGCATTGTCATTTTTCAAATCATTTCCCTGGAAATGTTCTACACCTCTTAATGGCCCTGCTAATGCTGTAGCTGTCATGTTTTGGACAGCTGCGCTTTTACAAGACAAACTCAGCTGCGCCATGTGCCTCTCTGTAGACTTTTTAGCTCAACGGCTCAGAGGCCATGAATGCCAGCTGGTAACGGCTATATGGAAATCTTTGATTAATTTTTTTACCTCTAGACGCTGACTGTTGCTCAAATGTCACCTTCCCAGTTTTCATCCCTAGCCAGTGTTTTTTCCCCCTCCCAATATTGCTTGATGGATGAAGAATCAACTGAATGGGCCAAAAATCTTATGATTAATTAAAGCAAATACAGCCTGTCCAGATGTGGAGAGAACACAAAGTTTGGAGAGGGGCCAGGTCACACACAGGAAATGCTCCATCATTCAAGGGATGCATTTCTTAACGATATTTGCCAGGATAGAGTTAACATATACCGATACTGCCACCCTGAAGAGTAAAGTGACACAAGCTGTGCTATGTAAGGCTTTGCTATCATAGCTTGCAGTCAAAGCAACTGTGCAGTCCTCATCAAATGTAAACACGATGCAGGAGCTGCACAGACACTAGGAAGCTCAGGTTTTATTCTGGTTTGCTCAAGAAATGATTGGAAGATGACAATACAATCAAATTAGCACTGCTTAGCAGTCATATGGTGGGGTAGAGTGGCTCTAGTTCAGCATCTGATCTTGCCTATGAAGCATCCTCTTACTGAACCCAAGGACCACAGGTTGTGATCAATAAACCAACCCAACATATACCTTCTAATAAATGCAAGCACATCAAATGTCCATTTCTGCCACATAAACACCTCTGATATTCTCCCATTTGAACTTCATTGTCATTAACGATCTTCAGTCCATAAGAAGAAGACTGTAGCACTTCTTTTCTGACCATGTCTGACAAACTCTTCATAAATCTGTGCTCATCAGCTCAGCAGCAGCAGTTCTCCCAGCTGAAACCAGCCAGGCCAGCAAAGTGACATGAACAGGATGCTGCTAAACATGCACAACTCAAAAACGCACACTATATTCTCTTCTGCATGATTTGCTGCCATTTAAAAGACAATAAACAGCAACTTTAGATTGCTAACAACATGTCATTTAAGGTTTGCTGTTGCTCAACATCAAGAAAAATCAATGCCAGCTCTACAGGGGCAGAAAACCCAAAGAAGTGAGCTCCATTTCAGGTCTGTTTGAACTCATTTCCTTTCTCCATGGTTGCCCCCTTGTACACCCCCTCAGGCATCCCCTCACAGCAGGCATGACAGCTTGACACATTGACAGCTTGCACTGAATGACAACTGATTTGTACAAATTTCAAGCCTTATAAATCTACCTGTCACAACAACAACATAAAAGAGCTTGGACCCAGCAGGTAACTCAGAAAAAGCTTCCCCTGACAGCATTTTCTGAAAAGCAATGGCTTGCCTCCTGCCAAAAATTCCAACTATCATCCTTGTATAACTTTGAATAAAAATTCAGGGCCCATTTTCTTGCCAACAGGCTACCAATCGTCTTATTTAAAGATTAAAAAGAGTGAATAAGAAAAAAAAAGCCATCCACAGAATTTCATTTTATACTGATATGAAAGTAGTACCACCTGCTATGGTAGGATTACCACACCATTTTTCTCTACAGCGCTCAGACAGAGTAAATGAACGAGGCTTTTTACGGTATTTAAACAATATCCCAGATTGCAATGCTGTTATGCATCCATTACATTGAAGCTGTTACTCAATGCCACTCTTGCTGATAGAAGTTCAAGAGTTTTTTTGTTTTACTTTGGGAGGTTGCTTTGTTTTATTTTTTCCCTCGCTGAGTTGTTAAAAAAGCAAAATTGCAATTTTAGAAACCAGCAAGGCTTTTCAAGCTACATTTTGCAGTCCAGCTCTAGAGGAAATCCACACAGACATTAGCTAAGTGTTCAGTGTTTCCATAAGCAGCATTATGCAAGTGAAAAGCACAGCACTTAATGCTAACCCTTACAAAGGGATCTGAAGGGAACACAGTATTTTCAAAAAGATCTTTCTGAAAGGAGTTTATACCAAAAGATTTTTGAAGTTGGCAAGAAGACTCTACAAACATGATGAAAGTGATACGATGCTTAAAATTATGCAGTCAAATCATTCTGGGAACTCCACACAAGATACCTTTGTAAGTACAACAGGACATGCTAAATGAGGTATGAAGTTAGCTGTCTTTAAGCCTAGAAAAAATGGTCATTAAATTATGCATGATTAGGGACAGAAAAAGTTATTTGTGTGTTTTAGTTGAAAATAAAATGATAGTTTATAAAGATTCAAAAGTAAGAGCTTTCTACTAAGCTGTTGGATAATAACAGCAATTAATAATACATGTACAGTTTGTATAAACTATAAATTCAGCCAATGAGACTTTGAAGAAATGGCTTTATTTCCTTTTAACTCAGTTATTACTGGAAAACTTAACTCTCCAAGTCACTTTGCAAATGTAGCAAGCTGATGACCAGTGCAAATAATAGCACTGTTTGAGTGCTAATAGTTGAGTGCTATTTCACATTTCTATCTGTAGTGCTCCATATTTGATAGATGACCTAAGACACTGAAAATTAAAGTTTTTCTGTATTCAAGATTGGCTGAAAAGTCCCTCATTTCCTTTCTGTGATGATTTAGTGCAGAAAGTAGGAAAGCAGGAATACTCTTATGCAAAACGTTTAACAAAAAAAAAAAAAAGTCCAAAAACAGCAGCATAGCCCTACAGTCTCTTACATTTCATTTGGACACTTAAGGGCTGCCTTACTTTTGCCTAAGAAGAGGAAGGGGGAGAAAAGGAAAGCAAATATTTTACAGTAAAATAAATACACAGCATTTGTGAGCAATTTCTAGCACTTACAAAGTGTTTGAATTACAAAATAATATTCCATTTTTTTTTCCTAACAGGCAACTTTTCAAGAAAACTAACAACCTAGCTTCACTGTTGTTTCCAGTGAAATTCCAACTCTTCTTTTTGTAGACGGCCCTGATAGTGAAAAATTACAGGAAAGAAAGTTAAAGCAGACTGCTGAAGATTTTCCATTGAGGCATAGAAACCTACACCTACATAATACAGAATTATCAGAGATCATGGTATCTTCAAAACAAGTACCATCACACAGGTGACAAAGGTTAAGCACATTGCTTCTTGAAAACATCACCCAAGGTAAAAAGCTTCTGGCATAGAGCATGTGTCTCAAAATAACTTTCACTGGGTCATGAAAATATGCAGCCTTATGAAGGAGGAAAATACAAATTACTTTCATAGCACCTGTAGTCACCAATACCCTTGAGAAAAAGGCATAAGGACCTGAAGACAACCAACAGTTAACTTGCTGTTATGGACAGCGAGTCTATATTCTGGTTCAACCACCTTGGCTGGCATACAAAGGATGCACATCCTCCTTTTTTCATCTTGGGACTGTTTTTTAATCTGTTTCATCAAATTGTCCTTTAGTTCTAGCATTTTCAAATATAGATCAACACCACCTCTATAGTCAAATGTGACATAATACAAGTAGTAAGTGGGTTTAGAAGAAACTTCTCATACATTACAAGCCCTGGAAGAGGAACTCTAAAGCAGCTGAAGCACTTCAACACCTGAGCCATCACTGAGGGACAAAACAAAGAACTTGTCTCTTAAAGATAGAAAGCAAATTTTCTTATGTTGGAAGAGCAAAGACTTAAATTTTAGCTTTGCTGGAGTTGCCTCTTCCTCAGATTTGGTAACCATACCTTCTACCACGTTGATTTTTTTTTTTCCTATGCCAATACCACAGCATATACAAGCCTTGCTTAGCATACACAGCCACAATAGGGCCCCCAAGGAAATAAATATTATTTCTCCAAAAATACATTGGGGTAGAGAAGAGAGACAAATATACACACAGTCTCCTCAACTTCTCAATCCTTCCTATGTGCAGAAATACAACAAAGGTAACAACTTTCTTGCATGTAGGGACAGAACTTGTTATTGACAGCAAACGACTGCAAAATAGCATACCACCTGTAAGGGGCAAGATCCAGAATTTCTAGGATTTTGTCCCTTGAACCTGTGGAAGTCAGTACATTTTTGCCACTTAGAATCCTCTGTGTTATTTGTAACTGTCAGTGGAACGGAAATCTGTAATTGTTAAGAGGGAAAGAGCCTGTGCAAATTCTTCCCGGTGCAAAGTGAACAGTCAATCACTTTTATAAGGACAGGAACAACCGAAACTATCCATTCGTATACTTTCCTTTAGTCAACAATATTACCTTTAGTAATCTGGGGAATGTGCATCCATAAATTACAGAAAGTGTTATTGCATTGCTGAATAAACAGCAACATTTCCATCAGCAGCAGTGGCAGCACCACAAAGGTATAACAAACAGACTCAATCATTTTCTTGTCAAGCTTTGCAATGACTGCAGAGTTTACTGCTGGAGATAATGTTGCTTTCCTCAGCATTGTGTGCCAAACTGCAAACTGCTTATTAAAACAAAACCTCTTTTTCTGAGCAGCATGAGTTGGATAATCACTTATTGCACTCAAGAAAAAACAGGTTTGATGCCCAGAGGTGGTTAGCAATCAAGCATATGCATTAACATTTGGTTTGTAAAACTGGCTAAAAAAATAAGTGAACTAAAAAGGAATTATGAGAACCAGTGCCTCAGGTTTATCGTTTTCCCTGTTAATATATTGTTAGTGATAAAATATTTCAAACTACTCTAATGTGCCTCTAAGAAAGAAATTAGCAAAGAAAGACAGGAGTGAAATATAATTCCACTAAACCAAATCAGATACCTTGTCTTTAAAAAACATGTTTTAAAAGGAGCAACTGGATCACATCTTTTCATTCCTGGTACAGGTGGCAACTTGCTTTTCACAGAAGGGGGGAAAAAAAAAAGTAAACTTAAAAACTAGTCAACTGTGTCAGAGATACTGCTGAAGCACAAATCTATTATTACCATCCAAAGAAACAGCTTGGCATAACTAAGCCGACCAATACTCCCGAAAAACCCAGTTCAATTTTCTTCGCTTAAAACAGATTGACAACCCTTTTACTTGGTTGAATAACAGGAAAGTCTGAGACACAAATGAGCAAGCTCTGCCATGTCAAGAAAACACTGCTGTAAAGCAAGCCATTATTCTTGACTTCAGAATTGCTCCCTTTTTTCTTCTTTCCATTTTCTTAATGATTAGAGATATATTAATATAAAGGTAAGCAGACAGCCTTCTCTCTGCTGTGTTGGCACTGCTGATTTCCTTCTAACACTGAGCTATCAGCTGCTCAAGAAAATAGAACATCCAAATAATGGAGATTTCAAGACTATTTTAAGTTGGAGGAGAGTACTCTGAGACTCTCAAAGCCACACACAAAAGAGAATTTTAAGAGGATGACAGTGGTATGCATCACTGATCTTTAACAAGCACATGAACACAATTAAAGCCCATGCTGTCTTCAAAAAAGAAGAAAGTGATGGCAGCCAAGTTCTGGGATCCAACACGTGGAGCACTTTCAATATCCTCAGGGTGGGAAGTTCCAAACTTGCAAAACCTCCTTTGATTCCACAGAAGTTTGAGTAGCTTTTTCATGAGTACTTAGGTGACCTGAACCTAAACATTAATGAATTGTTTACTGTGGAGAACAGTCATCCTGACTGTAATTAGACATAAAAAGTATGCATTTGTATCAGGTATATCTTAAAATTAATTTGATCTAAAGGAGGGTTAAATCAAGCCAATCTGCACATCTGTGCTTCTTTCACATTCGCACAACCTGAGCAACTGTACCAATGTAAGCCCCTAGGAAAGAGCCTCCAAGAAAACTTAGAGCAGGATGATAAATATTCAGCTGCTTTAACTTGGTCAAATGCAAAATCATGGCAACATTCTTATCAGATTTCCATGTCAAATGGAATTAACATTGATGAAACAGTCAATTAAATGCATTAATAAAATAACTTTGTGGCTATTAATATTTGAAAATATCAATTAATTTCCTTCTCCCACCCATCAAGAAAATTAAACTTCTACGCAGTGATATTATCTGGAAGAACAGCAAAATAAGAAAAATGCCAAACCATCTCCTACACACAGCCTAACTCATCATGTTCACACTTATTCTTTTCCTTTCTTATTTTTAAATTCTTACTTTCCTTAGGCCTTTGTCTTCTTTCTCATACTCTTCCACCACAATCACACCTACAGACCCATTTCCTTTTACCGGTTTAAATAGAGGTTTTTCCCAGAAACAAATGTACTACCTCCCAGACCCAAAATAAAATCTTCAATATGTTTGTGTTCATTCTCTTTCACATCTGCTTACTCTTACAGTCTTGTACTTCTTGTCACTCTTCAGTCCTCTCAAGTATTCACGTATTGAAATTATCTATAGCTTTCTCCATTTTTCTTCTTCCCACTCCTCTCTGTAACTCTCAAATGCCTCCTTCTAGTCATAATAATTTCCCCCTCTCTTACCCCAGAAGTCATTGTTTTTACATATCAACAAGACAAGCATTTCAATAAGGAACCAGTAATGCCAAGTCATCTGTCATAACTCCATGAATGTTCCATTTAAAAAAAGAAAACTTTCATACGATATAACTATTGGTGACCACACTTTTTCAAAGTGAGCAAGTGTTCCATGTATAAAACAAACTGTTGCATTGCATCATGCCCGAATAACTAATATACTTAAAGAAATGCAGTTATAAATCCATTACTTTTATATTTAACTAATACCATTGTATTCAGTGACTACTACAATTTGCAAATGGAGATGATTCAGTTAAACTGCAAGTTACCCTTCAGAGCACTAGGTGTATGATCTGTTACCCAAAGGTTCCAGAGTGTCCCTTAATTTCCATCATTATCTACTGACATGCCCAAATGATTCTTTGGCTACTTGTTAATAAAAGAATCAGAAGGTGCTAATCTCATTATCGCCTTGTCAGCAGTTCCTGTCAGAGCGTTGTTGCCCATTAATCGCCTGCTGCTGCTGCAGTCAATCAGGATCCTGCCTCGCACTCCCCCAACATGTTTATTCTTTTACCTGCAAGGACAGCAGCTAACCCAAGTGCACTGCACTGACTAGCACCATGTTATAGAAACAATTATTTACCTTCCTCTACAGCACCACAAGTATGATTGCATAGTTCAAAACAGTCTACCTAGGCTGAGGCTCTATGTCTTCTGCTCTACCTTCCTAATTTATTACTTGGTTTACTTTACAGTCATGCTAATGCAGCCAGGGAAATAATTGCCACCATACGAAAAACCCCAAGTGGATTCCTCTACCCAGGCAGAAACTGCCACTCACTGCTCTAACTGAAGAGTGCATTCCTACTACTTCAAACAGTAGGCACAATTATTCGACAATACACACTGTGAACCTAAGTCAAGAGTTTGTGTATCCCAAAAACACTTTTCTCACTATGTGCTGACAGAAATTTCAGAGACAGATATCCATGATCATTCAAAACTTCTCTCAGATTGGTGTATTTTAAAAAATCTAATTATTTATCAAACCTTAGGAATAGATTGATATATGAAATTCATATTAATGAGGTTAGTATTTCCAGTTAAGGAAGATAAACAAAGGTAAACAGTAAATAGCAACCAAAAAAAGGAAATGAAAATAAAAAAATTCAGACAAAGTTAGTGGGAGGAAGAATCAAGATAGCATGCCAAAAGATAGAAAAACAACCTTTCAAACATATCCCTGTCTTATTAGGAATACTTATACACCACAGTTTTCAAAAACAGCCTAAAATTTAGGTAGAACAGCCTAAAATTTAGGTATGTAACATCATTTTAATAGATCAGGCCTGGACCAGCACACCATGTTCCAATTAGTATATATCCCTTCTGTGTCTATCCAGCAACAGCTTTTCACTAGATCTGTATGGAATAATTCTTTAAAATCCATGAAACTACCCAAATAGAATCACCCAAAGACCTTGTATCTCCATTCAGCCTCTCTAAGTTTTAGAAAGGGAAAAGTTAATGCTCTGAGACTGAAATTTGCTCTCTATACAAGTAAAATAATTTGGTAGAAAAGGCATAAAAGCAGCCCAGATCAAAGATTCAAATAAACAGATCAGTCAGTGATTGGTTCTACTCGCAACAGAAAAGAACCCTTTGTTCTTTCCAAAAAAACCATATACTACTCTTCAGATAAATGCATAGCAACAAAAAACAGATTTGAGATGGGGTTTGAACAAGAGAAGGTGAGGTATCCAGCTTCCCAACTGAGATTCAAAGGTATCTCTAGCAGCTATGCCCAACATACTAACAAAAACTGATCTATCTTCTGGCCACATAATTCCACTTCTATGATCCAAATCCTTCCTTGCACTATGCAATAGATGCTAACAAAGATACGTTTTATGTTTGAGAGACCAACATCCTTTAAAACTGCCACCTGAGGAACCATGAAATCACCCCAGTTCTAATAGAGGTGTGAGACATCATCTATGTAGATGATACAGATTCAGGTGCCATTCATGCTGTTGGCTCTGATGCCAGCTAAAAAAATATCAATGCCTTTGTGAAGCCTTCTCTACAATCTGATTCATGGGAAAGGCTCTCAGCAACATGGGTATCCTAAATAGCTTGTAAGGACCTTCACAGCTTTTTCCCAAATGGATCAGCATACAAAGAATACAGCAGTGGAGGCAGCATCAAATCTCCTGGGGATCATAAAATCCCACCTGCCCTTTTAGCAGCAAAGCCCTCCAGTATCAATCTCAGTCAGAGATTACTTCCATCACTTTCCCCTCTCTATTAGTTTAGACAATTTGAACTAGACAATCTGCATAATCTGTTTATATGTCAATAAGCAAAGCATACAGCAAAGTCTGGGGGTTTGGGTGTACTTTTCCCTACCAAAATCTCTTTTAGTCCATTATTTAGGACAAAGTAATGTGAAAGCTTATGCACTTTTCCTATTGAACATCAATGGACTATTTTGTCACAGTCCGAAGGCCTCCACCAAATCTAAATTAAAAACAGGTTACGTGGAAAAAGGGGAAAAAATATTATTGAGAAAGATTAAACATATTTGCATCTCAATCCAGACATACCATGTTTGCCGTAATACCACTACATAGTTGAGTGGCACAAGCGAAAGTGAAATTGTTTTGGCTGAGCTGACAGTAATAAGGTTGATATGAATCATAGAATCATTTAGCATGAACTATATTAGAACATTCAGTTTAATCATGTTAAGTGTAAGGGAAGGAAAAAGAGTAAAAGGAATATACAAGCAATTTACTTGCAGGCATTTTTAACAACTTTATTTAAGCTTGTTTTATCTGCATAAAGAATATCCCAATATGCCTGTTAAGTGAAACACTTTCCATTTTCATTTCAAGTAGCATAAAGACATTAAAGAATGCCTTAAAGTGTATGAAAATTTTACATCAGCTCTTATTACAGTTGATTGCTGAACTGACAAGGGAAAAAATGTATCTCAGGTTTCCCTCCACTTGTACATTAATAAGCACTTTTTAAGCACCATTCTGCAAGGAAACTGAAACACTTCAATTCTAAAAGAACAGCTTTGACATTACCTCTACTAATAAAGAATAATATCAAGATATATTTTATTCTGGAGAAAGAAAAGGCCTCTCCTGATCTTTTGTAATTCCAATTTATTTTGCAGAAGTAGATCAATGTACACCAGGTGATTTTATGCTAGGCAGCCAAGGATACTGATTGCAACTTTTATGCCTCATGTAGGTCTTACCAGCGGTAATTCATTGGTCAGGTTAAAGGCAACCTAGAACTCTCCCAGTTTGGAAGATAGTTTCCTTTTTCATTCACTTGCCCAATGAAAAACAAAGGTTTTGGCTTAGAATCCTAACCATCCACATGTGACCAGGTTTTTCAGATACCACATTTTTCAATGAGTAAGATTTCTGTCATCATCAGTTTTTTACCTTATGGAACTAGAAATTCAGATATATTGTTCAGTTCTAAATGACTAAGGGGATTGAACAGAACCCAACACCTATCATAACCAGCTGCTGATAGCAAATCAGATAAAGTGCATTTTTAGCCTCTGAAATGCACTCTTTAACCAGTGTGTTCAAAGAGAATGCAAGCCCTCATGACTAGGTCAAGTTTATATAAAAACTTACATTTTCAGAGTACATTAAAAAGTACCATATAAAAAAATATCTAGATCCAAAAGAACTTCCTCAGCCTACAACACATCTCCCAGCTCCTCTTTTGCCCTGTTTGATTAGGATTTAGCCTATGCTGACAGATTATCTTTGGAAAGGCCCCTGGCTGTGCCAAAAAGAACAAGTTAAGCAAAGGATTAACCAATACACTCTCACTAATGCAGTCAAACTGTCACTGGGATCAAAGACTTCCACAAGAGACAGAAACTGATTTAGGCAAGTGTCCCTCCATGAATTAATGCAAAATATACTATAACAGTCACTTTGTGCCTGACTGAAAGAATGTACTGCTCTGCTTTCACTTCTCAGAAGGAAAAAAAAACAAAACACCTTTTGTATTAAATCCAACTGTTTATTCTTTAAGCAAATACTTCCATCTTCTCAGCACTTCTAGAAGACAAAAGATGCTGTAAGAAATCCAAATACAGAATTCTTGCAATGGGAAACCATTAAAACAAGAAAATTCAAATCAAACAATGGAACAGGTCTTCAGAGCTCATTGCTAATTTTACTTAGTCGCTTGATACTGAAATACAGTGTAAGTAGCTGTAGGCCCAGTTACTACATAACAGTCATGATGCAGGAGACAAGGAGGCCCAGGAACCCCACATAGATTTTTCTCAAAGCACACCATTTTTATTAGTTGTTGTGTGATGGACATTATAAGAATGAAACTGAAAAATTAGTTATGCCAAAAATTGCACAAGCTTCCCTAATACAAGAAAAAGGAAACTGCTAACTATACTTTTAACCAGCATTTTAGAGTCAACACTTCAAAAATGTCAAGGGAAACAGATCCACAGACACAAGGCAAATAATGTTACTAGTGTTCACCCTAAAAATTTATTGATTCATACATCAATTTATGGATATGTCTGGTCAATACATTGATCTCAACTGTATCTGTTAACAAAGTGACCCATATTAAAAACAGTGATGTTCTGTTTGTACCACTGAGGAGAGTTTGAATACTGAGAATTAGTGCCAAATTCTAAGAGCCAACATGTAAAAAAAATATACTATTTCAGCATCATATCCTACTTACTCAAACTCTCCAGATTACATAAACCTAAAGGGAACAATAATACCTCTTAATCTAATGTCTTCTTCAGCAGCAGATGCAATTTCTTCCCTTTGCAAGAAGTTACAATAAACTGGCTATTTAATTGTGGATTAAAGCAACAAGAGGAGACACATAATTTAGCAAATAGACTGGTGCTACATTTGTATGAGAACAAAAATAACAGAAAAAGTGTGGAAAGAGTATTGTCAGCACCTTTAATGACATTAGGAGGTAGAACTACTTATTACACATCCATTTTTTTGGCCTCCAGGTAGTCTCATTCTGGTCTCTCAAAGTGTCTATATGTAAAACTACTTTTCTCCCACAGAACTCTGAAATTTTTTAAATGTATATACATGAATTCATCTTAATTTAGCACTCCCATTTTCTGTGAACATTTGAGCTCTGTTATTTGGTAATAGACACACAAAGACACAGTCTAAGTTATGATCATCTTCAGGTATTCTCCAAGCTACTATTATTTAACTTTTAGATGTTCAGATTAACAGGAGAGCTATGTTTATTTTGCACAGATCAGAACACATAGTTCACATTTAAAGAGAGCTGTAACCAAAACAAAGAAAAAAAAACATTTACTCTTTCCTCATTCTTTATTGTCCTGTAAACTTCTAATCACTAGCCAGTCTGCCAAATTGTGAAACTCAATCCTGATCTGAGAAGAATTTCGGAAAGTTCATAAAATGGCAACACATGCACACACAAAATCTCTACAAATAATTTCATTAATTAAAGGTAAGAGCTCATGACAGCTGCTCTCCAGAGAAGCATTTGTCGTCAGAATGCTTTAAGGAAAGCATACAGTATTTCATCGCTGTGTTTAGACTTCTTATGAGATACAGTGTGATTAATGGAGAAAAAATAAATATTAAAAGTCTTACCATGTGCCAAATTAAGAAGAGCACTTGATAAAATAGGCACCACTTCTTGTGAGTAATTTGAAAGAAATAACTGTTTTTCATTACAACCTCAGTTCCCAGCAGGTCATACATAAACCAAGCCAGCTGCAGTTCAAACAAAGGTCTGTCCAAAGGATGGGCTCAAGGTGCAGATAAATCATTATTGCAAAACCAGTGCCAAGCTTCACTCTCCCTTCTGCTTCTTCCATTTTAATAAATTGGGCTTGACCCCAAAATTCAGTTCTTTAAATACCTTGGCTTCATTTTTGACTTGTAATTTTCCACAAATAAAAATTTATTACAAATTAAGACTTATTTGCAACAACCAAAGCAAGTCAAAGGTCTAGCAATATCCTCTAAAAGTGTTCACATGATCCCTAAAGTTTATAGAAGCTTATGAGTAAGCTACATGACCTATCAGGTATATGGTGAACAATTCATCTCATTTTAAAGCTACATACTTGAAGTTATTTGTTGAGAACTACAGCAGTATATTCACAGATCGAAGTTCCATTAATCATTTTCAAGCTGTTCTTTACAATTTCAAACAAAAAATGAGGTTAACTCAAGGAAGATAAAGGAATAAATTTAAAAAAAAAGAACACTTATATGGCCCAATATTTCCTAGGTAAAACAATGTTTGGTCTTGCCAGGCTGTGCCAAGACCCCAGGATTGGATCCTGACATCATGATGACTATGCAGGAATCTCCTCACTGGAACCAGGGGCAATTGTGGGCAGATCACCTGAACCTTTCTGCAGTCTCTCAAAGATTCAGGGAGCAATAACCACGAGACTTCACCTTCCAGTCTTCTCACTTTTGCTACAGAGAATGAGTCTACCCTCAGTGTCCTTAATTCCAAAGTACCACAGAGTAACTGATGCCCTACAGTTACCACAGGCATTGTACCATGTGCACACCATTATTTTCACAGCTAAGAACCTTGCATTATTACCACTTTTTATTTGCAGTTCAGAGTTGTAAAACCATCCCTTTTTTTTTGGAAACATACCCTGGCTTTGTTAAATATTAGAACACATTAGTGAAAGTGGCAGTCATTGTAGAAGTTCAGTTTTTATAAACTTAATATTGCGGTTACAATTTCCCATAGTCTTAGCTTACTGTAGTTCTTTTGAAGTTAGTGCCTGGTGAGAAACCTTGTTTAGACAGCTATAGGGTGGAGTTGCCAGGCTTTTAACTGTGCCAGAGAACACAGACCACCATAGAGTAGCACACAGGAGTCCTGATATCAGATTTAGTAAAATCCTGTCACTGAAAGGAGTGTAAATCCAGGACTAATATATATCATCCAGGACATTACAGCTCCCAATCATAGTTTACAGGAAAAAAAATTACATTTGAGAAAGAAAAACAAGTAAACAAAGTTTAAAAAGGGGTTGGGAGGAACAAACACAATACATGAAAGTATCAAAATATAACAAGAACCAAACATGGGGAGGTTTAAAAAACTCAAATAAAATATGTCTCATTTCAACCTATGGAGAATAAATAATAGCTTTAAGTTCCCCTTTGGGGACTTGTATTCATCCAAGATATAAATCTGAATACAAGTCAGCACTCACTTTATAAAAATCAGAGAGAGATGAAAGCAATTAAACATAAAATGTGGCATAGGC
The DNA here is from genome assembly GCA_003676055.1 of Chloebia gouldiae. Classification (NCBI taxonomy): domain Eukaryota; kingdom Metazoa; phylum Chordata; class Aves; order Passeriformes; family Passeridae; genus Chloebia; species Chloebia gouldiae. Next base: position 7,456,389 of record QUSF01000014.1, on the reverse strand, counting down.
ATTTTTGGGTCTCTTTTAAGAGCAAGAAGGAGGAACCTGCCCCCCCAATTATTTTCAAAATATTTGAAATCCTATAGAAATTGTGAAACATTACATTGTGGTATTCTAAAGCAATAGCTCTTGTTTATAACCATATAAATTTAGTCCCCTGGCACTACTGGGCTTATATAATAGAAGAGAGTTATTTTAACAGTGCCCCGTTAAAAAAAGAAGCAACTCATTTTCAACTCATTTTCTCCAGTGGGGAGGGAAGCGTGGCCTCATGTGAGGAAGGGAACATGCCTAAGTTATTACTGTAGGAAAGCAATCTGTCAAAGCCTGGTCGTTTTGGCATGGTGAATACCACTGGTGAGATCAGAGAGTCAGATCCTGCTTGCAATTACTGCTGAAGGACCTTGGATACAGGCAGCCTGCTATCAATTATTCCCCTGGCCTCAGACACTTGGACTTGTCAAGTTCCCAGCGTCTTCTGTTTTGTAACAGTAAGAAAAAGGGCTTCCCATGATCGCTTCTTGGAAGTTTCTCACATGTTGTGTCACTCCAAAGTGTCATTAACAATTCAATTAAAATTTCACAGCACATGTCAGCATATTCAGGTTTTTGTCTGCTAAAGTAAGGTCCAAGACAGATAAAGCAGATTCTGTCTCAAAATCTTGACTTTAAAAGTTATGCTTTCATATGTAGATTATCAAACATGACACTGCCTGCCACCTCAGTGAAACAGTGTGTTTGATGTCCCTACTCTACTAATAGTACAAAGAAATAATTGTTTAACTAGAAAACCAAACAGCAGCATCACTTCCAAGACATTGCAACTTGCATTATTTGTTTAATTTGGTATAATAGCAATTTGCTGTATGCTGTTTTTTTGGTTTTTAGAAATTCTCACCAGTCTATTTCTGATGTTAATTTTATTTTTAGAAACACTTAAGTATTAAGTTATAGGGTTTTACATTAGTTTACTTTCCTGTAAAAAAATTAGCTCCAGATGTAAAGTGCAAATGGAAATTAAATTCATGTAAAAGGTATATTACACATGAGTTTTGCTAGATATGGCCACAAAAAGAAGACATATCGTTCATTCACATAGTTTATTCATAGTTCAAGGGCCTCTCTGCAATTTTTCTCCAATTATACAATGTAAAAAAATTTAACATCTTAAGATTTTCAGTAGAATTGGAAAGAAGGTTCAGTCTTAAGCCTTCTAAGGCAGCTTTTTCTCTAAACCATCAATAGGTTTAGTCATGCAAGGAGAAGATTCTTTAAACTTACCAAAGACTTTGTTTAAAGCCCAGGAAAATGTGGACTGTCAGCATCCTTTGTGTTGTTTTGCAGCTTAAAGCCATTCCCCAGTACACTGGTGACCCTCTACCCCAGTTCTCTAGTTTCTCTCTGACATCAAACTCAGGATTATTGTTAGATTTTCTTCCAGGCAAAAAGGAGATTAGAAGCCCAGCTGCAACAGCTGACTGACAGGCAAGAGAGTAGGAAAAAATACATAAATAGATATAAAAAGTTTAACCACCATATTACCAAAAAAATTTTCTTCCACACACCAACTAAGAGCATTGATCAATATACTCATGGCTTGAGAAGCAAAAACTCCAAGAAATGTGGGCATCTCCCCTCAGATTGTGAAGACAGGATTTGACAGTTGAAGGGAAAAATGATTTGCATGTAAATCCCGATCAAAAGCAAGCTTGCACCCTGAAGTTGTCAAGTTTTGCTACCAGTCTGACACTTAAATGGGCTATAGCAAAACTTGATTTAAACTAAGGAGAAAAAAAACATGGCAACTCAATTACCCCCTTGCAGATCAGATCTGGCAGTTCAGGTCAAACTTTTCACCCTGCCATTTCTCAATACCTGATGCCTTAAAGAAACAATATGTATTCCTCCTACAACCCGAGATGAAAATACATTTCCCATGGCTCCCTACTGTGCCTTTAAAAGTGAATGGGGGTGGGAGGCGAGGTAGGTTTAGAAATACCTTGCAACATTGAATTTTGGTTTTGTTTTGTTAAATTTTCTCCTGATCAAAATAGTTCAAATTATATGGTGGGAAAAATTATTTTATGCAAGCCTATTTGCCCTAGAGTGATGTCCAGTGTATATTGACTTCTAAAAAAATTCATTTACTTTTGAAAAATTCCCATCCTGTTATACCTTAGAAGGCATATTTCATTGAAAAAATGTTTGCCTGTAGCATCACAGAACAGAGAACTACTTTGCCCAAAGGATGTGAAAAAAACTCAAGTGTGAAATTTCATGAAAATTGGAGAAATATTTATAAGCTGCAGTCAGTTTGTACGGCAACAAGGACTGCTCTAGCGTTACAAAAATTAAAGCCAAATATTTTCTAGGACTCTATTCTTAGAGCAGTTCCATCCTTCAGCTGGTCAATTCATGCAATGGCTTCAGCTTCAGAAATGTAACAGGTTTCTGTAGCAGCACTCAACAATTCTAACACCTGCTACCAATTTGTTTTGTGTCCCCAGACCATCCACCTCAGCTATTTACAAAGTAACTTTGCCCTGTTAATTGCCATTAAAATGAGATATCTGAGATACACTTCAGACACTGCTTTACAGGCAAAAAAAATACTCTGCAAGAGAGAAACCAGTGGATTGCCTATAGCTAACTTAAGTTCTTTAAACATTAGAATTGGGGAAGAATTTAATGAGATCCCATATGTTATAAAAATTTGTTCACTTTACCAGTAAAAATAAGGGCAACTTCAAAGATATGTTCACTACACTGTCCAGAACTAAAGCCTGTATGCACAACTCCCTCAGCCTCTCCCTCTCAGCTGTATGGCTGACATCAGTCACAACAAGAGGAGAACATAAAATGCCAAAATGCCTCCTTTTTGCTGGCTGGAAAACACTATCAGTGCTCATGATCACTCACAACTGGTGCTCTTTCCTCAAATACTCAGACCTCACTACACCACAATCCCATGCTGTGCCCTGCCTGAGCAAAGGGACAAAACCCAGCCTCCTACTTTAAGCAATAGGAATATTCTGGGGCAAGTTTTCTAACACTAATCCATTTCTGTGATCACTGCATGAATATAAATAATAAACTTTTGTCTTGGACGTTTCATGAGCTAGTTATACAAAATTTAGCAAATTCCATTGCTTGCACCACTACTGATGCCTGGAGAATGTTCAGAGAAGATGAGTGCACACAGTAAGAACAAATCTGTCACTACAGGCCACTCAGTTCACTACTGCTACATCTCTAAATAAATCATATACTCCAATTGCAGTTGGCACAACTGACTCTAACGCTAATACTCATATTTCTATATAGAGGTTAACACCAAAAATAAAGTGAGCAAATAAACAGGAAGAGAATTCAGCTTAGGGCAGTTGTATTTACTACTTTCATGAATAATAAGTAATAGTTCATAAGTAATGAGTGTAAGAAATAGACACAATATAGTTTTCTGCTTCTACTCAAGGGACAAAAAAAATATTCAGAGTTACAGTTATGAACAGACTGCTACTTTTCTATATTACTATGAACATCTCTGACCATCACACAGTATCAATGAAGGATTTTAAAGCTTCATGTGATTAGGAAAGTGGCAAGCATTTACAGCATTATTGCTTAGATTGTAAATTCTTTGCAGCAAAGATATTTTTTTGTTCTGAGTTGTACAAAGCACTGTCAAAACAACATCCTGTTACAACACTGACAATTTTATACACTCCCAGAGAAAGTGCAGACATTATTTCAAGGTTCAGGAAATGCTGCCATTTTTATTTCTAGAAATCTAACTCGGACTACACCTGAAATTGAAATCAGATCTGTTGTGAATCAAGCTGAATTATTCAAAAGAATAAATTACCTCATGAAATTGGTCTCGGATTCTAACTTCAGTTACATAATGCCATATACACTTCCCCTCATCTTGATTTCTGTAGTTGTAATAAAACCCTTTAAAACTCATGCTTGCACTCTAAAACAAACAAAAATTACACAAGTCTAAGTTACTCTACCTCATTTTTTTTGGAGAAATAACACCAAACACATTAAAACTTCCTTAGAAGAAATCCTGAAAACCGAACTTGGGTTTAACACTAAGCCATTCATAATCCATAGAGTGCAAGTAACTAATTTGTCATAGATCCACCTAAAGTTTAATATTTCAACAACTACTCTAGCTTTCGGACCTGAAAAACTGGGGGGTTTGGGTTTTTAAATCATTTCCACCTCAACAGTCATTTTCACTGCTAGAAAAGATAGCAGGACAATCTTAGCTCCCATTTTTTAGGTTTCAAGACACAGTGATATATTTTTATACTTTTTTTTGTGCTAACACACTCATTCAGCAATTTAATCAACAGTGAGGGGATATACACCTTTTTATTTAATTAAAAGTAAGAGTAGATCCCTCTTGAACTACTTGTAAAGTAAGCAACACCAGGCTGGTTGACCCTCCACTGAAGTGGATTCTACAACACATCCAGAAGGAAAAGACCACACTGTCACAGGCAACCAGCTTCCATATTGCAGTTTGGGACTGAGCTTACACTCCTGCAATTTGCAGGGGGTAAAACAGACCAACTTTTGCTGAAAGCTTGCAGCAGGGTGATGACCCTGACTGGCTACCAGCTTTACAAAACCAGATGTGAGATCCCAAATTAGCAGGGGATGCAGCAGGAAGTAAAGAAGTGGGAAAGAGCTCATTAGTATTCTATCCTATTGAGGAAGAAAAGTGATTTGCTCACCATGGTTCACTTCTAGCCCGACAGAGAAGCAGTTCACACCCAGGTCAACTCCTCATCACCAAGAAAAGGCACAGTTTCTAACTTACTGGCAGATAGAAATCATGTACTTCACTGCAATCTAGTTCTGCAGAGTAATGATACACATTTAGAGACCTCAGCTATATATAAAGTAACATGCTACAAGCATGTTTTTGTAAGTTTATACAGTCTGAATTAAGCATAAATCAACTCTAACTCACTTCCATAGAGATTAAAATCTTTCTCTCACTGAACAGTCACAGCAGATAGCACAGTACTTACAGATGCCCTTATACTAACCCCACAAAACAGCACCATTCTACCCTAGGGAGCTCAGGTTTTAGAGGTGTTACATATTTATTTTCATTTTTTTTATATTAAAACAAGAATCAAATTTCCACGGCTATTACTATGTTTAATTTGGAGCACATGGAATAAGGAAGAAGACACTCTCTATTGTTCAGCTTCCACAATGCACAAAATAGTAGCAGAGCAGCACTAATGAGAAAAACTTTTCCTGGCCTTAATGACCTGTTTTGATTCCACAGAGAAATGTTCCTACTGTAGGACAACAGCCCATCTCCACTGAACTCATGACTATCAAAATTTTCATTCAGATTTTACAAATGTACTATCATAGATGTATAAAATCTGCACACAGCATCATTCCATAATAAATCAGTCTGACAGCCTTATCAATTTCCAAAAAGGCAAAAAATATCTTCTGTAAAGTTTAAAACACCAGAAAAGGAAAACCTCTAAAACCAGTGCCAACACATTTTCAATAAAAGCACACACACTTGGCTTACAGGGTTGTCTGCTACCACTGATCTATAAACACAGTCTTGCTTCTATTCACCAGAGAGAGTGCCAGTGGCCTACCACACTAGGGCACACGCACCACCAGTGGAAAGTGAGCCTTGTCCACATCTTTTTTTGGTTTTTAGGCCTAAAGATTACTTAAGATCTCATTGAATCTAAGTACATTTTGTTTTTTCAAGGCTCACAGAGCCTAGGTTTGGTTTTCTTAGTATCACCCTTATGAATTCAAAGGTCCCCCTATTTCTGCTCAGAGCTAAATCAGATTTACAACAACTGTCAAAGCATAGGATGACAGATAAATTAATCTTCCCTTCATGAGTTTACATTCAAGGCATCTGGGTTGCTGATCTGGCCCTAACAAGCACAGGGTCTCTACAAGCTGTCGTTTAAAGCTGATGCTTTCATGACTGGAGATGAATTATTCTGTCATGAGAATCTATTTATTCAGGAGTTAGAAGGTGGGGTTTTGGCTGCAGGATAGGATGATTTCATGGGTTAAGGTCCCCTTGAAATGTCTGTTTAAATCTTGTCCTGGAGTTGACTCTAATACATTTGGAATTTCTTTGGACATTTACAAAATAGGGAAATGCCTTTTTCTTCCACAAAGTTTTACATTTTCCTGAAGCCTGGCACTAGTAGAGAACTGTTCTCAGTACAGCAGCTGATTATTATTTCTTTCCTCTAGCTAAGGCTGATTATCCAGACATTAATAAATTGACATTTTTTAAAAAGGCATGATTCATTTCACAACACTGCCTGCTATGCAGCAGCCTGCTCCAAAACAACAGCTTGCTACAATCTGCCAGGATATTTTGTTATGGAGAAAGGAACAGTATGCTGGAGGAGCTGGGAAACCAGTGCTCTACCTGTGGAAAAGAGAGTTGTTTCAGGACCAGCTAGTGGACACTGATGCAGCAGAAACGATGGCAGTCCTTGAGCTGTTGCAGCACCTACCACAGCCCCTGCTGCAGCACAGATACACCACACACAGGGTGCCACCACACAATTTCAGAAGGTTTCAGCCCATAGAGTAACACCATGCCACTTCAGAAGGCTTCAAGCATCTGCCTCTCTTGTTTTTCAGCCCAGCCTTTTATACCCCTGATTGCTGATGCAGTGCCCCTGTGTGCCCTCTGCTCCCTTTGGTGGTTGCTCAGTGCCCTGGGCACTCCGTGGCTCATTGCTGTCAGTGCTGCTCACCTGCTGCTCACAGCTGTGCCCACTGGGGATGAGGCTGGGCCCAGCCCCACCCCAATCACCACAAACCTTGTGCCTACACTGAGCAAAGCAGTCAGGGAGAAGTTTCCATAAATTCTCCCTCAGGTCACCAACATGCAGGGAAAATAAGGCCATCAAGAAGTCAGTTGAGGAGCTATAAACTAAACAAGAGGAGAAGCTTCTGAATATGGCAAAACACTGGGTGACAAGATTTAGTCCACTGTAAAAGATAAATTTGACAATAAACTTTAAGCATATTTAACCAGTTCCTCAATAGCTGAGAAGATGCCTATGGCTAGTTATCTAATAATTACCTGACTGGTGTTCACCATTCCAATATGGAACACCACAGGGGATTTGGCAGAAGGGATGGGGTTAGTCTGTTAAACAAGTGAATAGCCACAGTTCAATGACATGTTCCTCAGTTTAGCTTAGAGCATGAATGGATGCCAAAAGACCATAATATTGTTAAAAGAAGCCATTAAGTGGTGAAAGAAAAGAATCAATATATGAAAGAGATCCATATCTATAGGTTTCAAAATAATTTGGGGCAATATTATATTGTAAGAACAAGGAAAATTATTACATTTAAAGAAAAAAAATACGGATGTTTTTCCATCAAAGCAGCAGTAAGAAATATTCATTGTGGGAAGAATGATAAACCAAAATAACTTTCTTTCCCAAGGAATCATTTTCAAGAGTATAGAAGTAATAAAGAAAAATCCAACCCTCTTCTCAGAAGATAACCCAGTTGCAGGCAAGAAATAGCTGGTTTTCAGTAAGCAGTGAGAAGTGGTATTAGAATGCTAACATAGAAATGAGGCAATCTCAGAGAAGTTCAGTTTTACTGTTGATACTTGATTTGTCACTTTCTCCATACTCTTTTCTAAAGCACAAGCCTTCTCTACACGAGTTTTTTGGTTTGGTTTTTTTTTTTTTCCTTTAGGGTGACAGTACCCTTTTGGCTATATTCCCTTTTACACATAAATTCATCATTAAAATGTCACTATCACTCTTTTATTGTTCAGAAAAGAGAACATTCTTTAAAAAGCCTGAAAAATACACCCAGAAGCTGATCTATGCTAAACCTATCACTCTTCTAGGAAGACATCTAGTCTTTCTTTTCAAGCTGTCATTATCAGCTATGAAACTCACAGAGGAGTCCAAGTTCACAATGTGTCCTCCCTTGAAATTTCCTTAATACTGCCACTCACAAGTGCACAATGTTTTCTCAAACCTCCCTTCTGTCTTTTTAAGGAATTGCAGGGGGGTGGGAGGGCAAATTCCACAGAATATCAAAGCAACAATCATAAACAATGCAGAGGCTACATCTCTTGTGTAAGCTAAAACTAATTTAACCACAGGACAATTTAAAAATATTTAAAATACAACATGCAAATGTACATTTATAACAGAATTGATCTTCCAGTAAGCACCATTTACAATTCCCACTGACCTAAATCATCTCATTGCACTATCCAAATCCCACTTCAATTCTAGGAATTCAGCCATTCCAGGTGTCTGGTTTTTGTTATCACTTCAAGAGAGATTTCCACAAAACTATGCACAGTAGTAGGACAAAACATTTTGAAAACCTCTCTTCTGTTTATAGACATTGCAGTGTTTTTGGAAGTGTTTATTGAAAATTTAGCATTGGGTGCCATAAAGTTGAACAACTTGACTTTGAGAAAAGAAGTCTCATATCACTCAAACCAGACCCCTGAATTTAATTTGCCTCCAAATGCATCAGACAAAGGATTTTGATTTTCTGAAGATTTAAATATAAGCCAATATAAAAATAAAAGGGCTATTCCTTTAGGATTAGCATCAAAACAAGTTGACACTTAAAAATCCACAAAGTACAGTAAGTAGATCTTAGGAAAATCCATGCAGCTTCCTAATTATTTTTAATATACTTCTACTAAGCACTGCAAAATAATGCAAGATCTATAAGATGTTAAGGAAAGAGAGATCAGTCTGTGGTATTTATGACTTTAGTCATTCCTTCTCAAAACAACAGATGAAATAAAATGTATGACATTCCCAAAGAGGGAGTTTCTACTGTAATTCATCTTAAAATGCAATGTTCTGTCATCTCCAGTAACACTTACTGAAAGCAACCATCAATACTTTTTGTCAAAAACCTGCACTCTGTGTAAAATGTTCCATCAATCTCTATTTACATAAAATAAAAAACTTTCAGTGTGATTCTAAAGCAGAACCATTCAGATTCTCAGTCTTCCATTTTCATGCTCTGTTGAAAAATTATTTTGACTGACACAAAAAAATCCCCATGCCTAACAATTTATGGTAAGGGCTGATTTTTTTTTTAATGTAAAGCAAAACCACACAGAGTTGTTCTTTTCCATTGATCAGCTAAGCAAAACAAAGCATTTGTGTACTTTGAACCCTATCCAGTTTTCCTTCTGTGTTTAAACAGTCTATAGTCCTACTTAATAATTGGTGACCAATTTTGCAAAGTAAGCAATTTATTATAGTTCACTTAATCACGTTCCTGTATCCCACACACTTTTCCAGACATATAAAAAGCACTCAAGAGTCATCATCCTATAATTTTACTCACATGACCAGCACCATAAATTTCAATCGGAACTAAATCACAAGGAGAAGAATATATATGTATTCAATGCTTTTGGGTTTAGGGGCATAGTTTTCTAATCCTCATATCACATTCACAGTGTTTCTAAGCTATTAGGCACTAGCAAATCAATACTCAAATAGTTGTTGTTAAAGAGCATGGAGGAAAACTGCAGCAGAAATATACAGCCACAATGCAGTCATTCATTTTCCAAGTACCAAGCTCACTCCTATTACTGGCCACAGCCATAAATGCACTAGTTGACTTGAAAAGGAGACTGCAGAGACCTTTCCAAGTTCTTTCCTTTAGGGTTTCCTCTAGAATAGAAATGTTCTTTTGCTTTATCACTGTCTCAAAGGAAACTTTGCACCCCACTGTGAAACCAAACCTTGTCTTAAGGCCTGGAAGACAGGAGACTGGGACAGGCAATGGCAAAGTACAGCAGAGCTACCATGGACAGATCACACAAACCCCAGCATTGCTGGGCTCCAGAACAGCACTGCAGGGCACAGAGCAGGACCTGGATCCCCCCTGAACCCACAGCTGAACCCCATCAAACAACTCCTGCACAATATTTCCTTCCCACTGAACAAATTTGATCAAGGATTTACCACATTAATGTACTCTTTCTATCAGTACTTGTAGAAAGCCATTTTATCAGTGGTCATTAGTTGGTAAGTCTTACTTTAAAAGATAACATGAACTAAACATCTTTTTTTCCTCTTTTTGCTAGAGTTTTTATTCAGCTAATCCCTAAGGTGACTTTCAGCTGGGGATATGATTCAAGATTTGCCACTCCACTCCACATCCCACTCCACTCCTATTTGTTAGTTTATCAGCAGATTCTTTGCCATTTAAATATGAAAACAAGTAACTTTTCAGAAAATATTGCAGAAATAGAATGTAGTCAGCTTCCCTGAACTGTAGACAACAGTGTCCACAAAGAGAGGAAACAAATCCTAAGGAAAATAGGAGAATGCCTAAAACAATACCTAAAGAAGAAAAAAAGAATCTAAGAAAAGAAAATGCCTATATTTTTGTAGAGATCTAAAATTATAAACCATCAGAAGATAACAGACTAAATTACAGCACTAAAATCTAATGGACAATCAGATACAGAATTAGAAAGGTCTTATAAAAATTTCTAATTTTCATATCTACTATTTGGGATAGACAGTAAGACCTTAGTGAGCTCAACCAGCTTCATCCCCACCCCAGAGAGGGAGGGGGAAAAAAGAAAATTCTTGCCAAATCTCACCTGTTCATAAAGAAATAAATTAAATTTTAAGACCACAATCCATTTTCTGCAAGCTCTCACTTCCACACAGCTATATGGAGCTACAGCTGAGCTCCCCATCAAATAAAGCACATGCTAAATTTGCTGGTTGAGCACTATCACTTGGATAGCGCTCACAAAGCTCAAAAAACAAGATATTTATTGCTTCCTTTTCTAACAGATGAGAGACCCAAGCCAGGACTCCTCCTCTACAAAAGTTACATGAACTAATTAATTTTCCTAAGTCATAAAATTCAACAGTTGATAAGTCAGTAAGTAAAACTATTTCAACTTCACCTCACAGTACTGAAATTAGTAGTTTCTTTGTTGTAAAAAATCTACCATCTGATTTCTCCTATTTTTATATGTATTTTTTATTTATAAATTACTAATGTCTTTCTTGGGGCAAAATGGATGAAATAACATCTACACAAAACCATCTTTCTTCTGAAGGGAAAAAACACCTAGCACAAATCGACCCAACAATGGGGAGCTATTACCTATGAATACACAAGCAGTGCTCAATTCTGCACAATCATCATTACCTACACAGCTGAACACTTAATGTGCTACTTCTAGAACAGTTACAAAGTGGCTGCTTACATTGTTTTATAGACAGTCAAGGAAAGTATGAATATGATGTATGGCTAGGAAGAAAGAAAAATGTTACATTTTTTTCCTTTTCACATAAAATTATGTCCAGTTACACAAAAATCTCGGCCTAAGATCTTAAGGTACCTTGCTTTGTTCAAATCATATAACAAAATCAGGTACAGTACAAATGCATTTAGGTGAACCTAGTAATCATTTGATTATAGCAGACATATAAGAACTAGAGGCCACAGAACTACAGATTTTAAAGCTGTAGTTGTTTATTAAACAATAAAAAGGTAACACCTCCCAATCACTCTAACAAACATGACAGGAACAACAGATGAACAGTAACAATGTTACTACATTTTATTTTTCTTATCAACCTGTCACATGCCAGGAAAGTTAAAAGTCAGTTTTAAAAGAAGACAAAACTTATCGACACCATCAAGCTGTGTACACCATCTCAGATGCCACTGGACAGAGGAGGTAGGGAGAACCAATTAAAGGGATGCATCCTTTCCCTGCATGTCTAAGATTCTTTGCTCACATGACAAATTCACGGTTTGCTTGTATCACTCCACTGTACAGCTGGCCTCCTCCACCTTGAGAGGGAATAAAATGAAGAAAAGAAAAAGGTCAATCTACCCTAGGAACATCTAGGGAGAAGAGAATCTGTCCAAACACAATCAAATGTGTTCTGGAACAGTTTTTACTTACTTCAGTAGACAAGTCATTATTAAACTTCTGGTTTTTTTAATAATTACTGTTATAAAAAAAATAAAAAGAAAGGAAAACAAAGAAGCAAAAGAAGAAAAAACAACATAGGTAATCATGCAAATAGGAGTAAAGAATTTGACTGTGAAACTTTTTTTCTTGCTTTCACCAAATACCAATTAAAATGACTGTAAGGGTCTCTAAAAAGCTGATGAAATGAAATTGTAATAGCACAGTGCAGCAGTGTTTATACTTATTTCACTGTTCCCCAGTTGTTTTTGCAAAACAAAAGCTCTAATTTTTCAGGAGTAAATTAGATTTCAGCATTTTATGTTTGTGGGTGAGAACAAGTTCAGTGTTGCATTGGGAAGTCTTTAGGTTGCAAAGAAAAAATGCCTAGTTCACCCACATTTCTTTCAGGAGAGTGACACAACTAGAATTTGACTCAAAAATTCTAAGAAACATAATTCCAAGGTGTACACAATCAATCTAATCTGGCCATAATAGCTGTCAACACCCATTCTCCACCTGCCTGAAACTTAATAGAACCTTCTATTTATTCTGGCTTAATCCTTGCCATTCCCCCAAAATGAAGTGCTTCAGTACCAGCAAACACTACTTTATTCCTAGAATAAAAAGTAAGCACTCCAAAAAGCAGAGGGACAGAACAAGACAAATTTCTCCTGAAGATTAGGAAAAGCCCACCTAAAAGATTCGCTGTACATCGGGTCTGTTTCTAGGTTTGGATTAAATCCAGAAGTTTCCTTGCTCTAACTCCCAAGAGGATGCAATAAACCCCCAGTCCTTACCAATCCATTCTCTGGAATATCTCTCAAAGTCGTTCCTGGTCTATCCCCGTTATTCAATGGAGTTCTTTCGTGCAATTCTGTGAACACAGCCACACACTAGATCATCCTGGCAACATAAAAGAAGCACAACTTAAACTGGCAAACTGTTAGTGGAAAAAAGATGGGTTGACTGTAGGAAGAGGAGAGAAGGTGAAAGAACAAAGACAAAGCTAAAAGCAAAAGACTCCTTTTGGAGAGCTACCCTAGAGGTATAAACTTGGACAAATTATTTTCTCAGCTCTGACTGCTCTAAAATATGCATCAACTGTAGAGTTACCAAAGTTCTCAAGCTACCATCTCAAATCTAGTTCCTATTGACATAAAAAGCCTTCCACAGTCTCATACTAAAACCCAAAGAAACAGTTCACCAGCAGTTCCATGGGAATGGCAGCATCACAGGACTCCATCCCCATCAGCCAAGAACTGAGGGAGAATCTTTCTATACATGTGGGGAGCAGTGAGGGCATCACTGGTGTGGGCACATCAATTCACACATGATTTTTAAGTTTGATTGTTCCCAACAAAAACAGGTTAATCCAAAGCCCAAATCATTCATCCTGACCGTGCAGTGAGAAACCTACTGAATAAAGGTGTGTTTTGCTAATACAGCACCACTTTACATTCACCTATATAACACAATTAATTTCAATGGGGAAATGATTATAGCAAAACTGGGCAGAAAACAGCACTTACTGCCCAAAGTTTAAATATCACTCAAGAAATATTTGTACGCAAATCCTCAGAATCTGGGGTATGGCTGTGATGGAAAGACAGTGCATTACACAGCTTAAGTAAAAATATCAATTGTGACCTCACTCCAGAAGGGATACAAAAGTATGCAAAATTTATTGACTGATGCCTGTTAATGAGGATTACCTGTGTAAAATTTCTTCAGCCAGTGCAGGAGTGCTAACTTCTGCTTAAGGAAAAAGAAATGGATACAAACAGGAAACTGATGTACTTGCAAACTTAAACAAACAAAAAAAGGCTCATGCATAGCAGCTCCAAAACACAAATATCTATCATTCTTTTGTCCTGGTCCTGTCACTGTCCAGGGGCCACCATAAAAGTACCAGATGAAAACCATTAATTTTAGGCATCATGCAAAAATAATCCAAATCAATTGCCTCCAAGCTCCCCAAAATAAAAAGTGAGCAAGCCTGATCAATGACTTTCCATTAAGATGATGAAAAACGGCTGCTGAATTTGCTTAAGGGAACACAGAAGCCCCACACACACTGCACTGCTCTTTGTTATCTCTAGTTGAAAGACAGTACAGATAAAGAAATCTGCCACATGAAATTTTAAGACTCATCCCAGGTGGCCATAAAAATAGCAGAATTTTAAAAATTTAGAGGCTAAGCCTATTACAATGTTAGAATTCCCACTTAACATTTCCCAAATTAAAAGTCCTTCCAATAATAACAGAAATTTAAATCTAAAAGCCTGCATTAGTGAATGCTAGCTCCTTCCAACTGTTTGTTCAGAGTCTCTCCAACAAGCATACAGCACACTGTAAGAATTCAATTTGGAAACCATCATCTAAAGCACAGAGGAGAACAGGAAAGTCATATTGCTATAATGCTTAGATTATCAATCATCTTGACAGTTTATTGGCTTTATCACCACACATACCATTAAAATGATGTCTGGCCTAGAATGTCAGGAGGCAAACATTAAACAGACCAGGATTAAAAAGCAGATCCCAAACAGCACTCCAGTAAAGTTTCCCTTCCACTCTGAAATTAGTTAGAGCTGACTAAGTAACTGGCACTAGACTTTGAAGAAATATACAGCCTAAAAGGCGCAGAGTCAACACAGACTTGACGAGCTGATAGGTAATGTCATGTTATGGCAACTCTAAAGCTCCTGCCCTTGATTTATCACGTACTGTGTGCAACAGAATGATGGCTAATGGAGGGAGGGGGGAAGCAAAACAACAACAGCTTAATTTGGTGCTTCTTAGAGCCAAGGGCTTGAGTCAAAAGGGTCAAATGAACTCTTTGAAGTCAAGGAGCAATGTGGTTTTTTATCAATTTTGTAATTATCAAGCATACATATTAAAAATAACATTTTTACAGAAAAGTAATTTTACAGATTAGGAAAATCTAATAGTGACAAAATATATTCAGAATTCAGTTGTAACAGGTAACTAAAGATATACAAATCCTGAGCTTTTAAAGCATAGCTCTGCGTGTTAGACTGCTAACTAAATTCTGACACAGTTAAAATTGTGTATCAACAGGGTGCAATTGAGAACTGTGCCTTTTGTTCAGAACCATACCTCCATGTGCTCAGGAACAGATAATCAAATGCAACTCATCTTTTCAACAATCCCCCACCTCAAAAAAAAACCCTGACATTTCTAAGGATTATTTTAGTTCCTGTTTCCTTCTTTTTGTTTTCATTTTTCCCCAAAATGTACTGGCATTTGAATGGTCCTCCTATTTTATTTAGGATTAACATGTCGATTTTAAATTACAAACAAGCTAATGGCAGGTCCAACCAAGAGAACCAGGGTCACAGTATTTGTTGAAAATATACTGTGTATATGATTTCTTATGTCAGTCAAAAGCAACATGCACATAGATTAATCTATTTAAAATTGAGATGGGCAAGAGCAACTCCAGCCTTCTATACTGATTGATCTCTCATCACACACGTTGCTTAAAGGAGTACTTTTATGTCTGAGAAAGGTGTTGGGACATTTACTATTTGACAAATCCTGATAAATCTTTGTTGCTTGAGCATTGAAGCTTTAATATTTTGATCCCTCTGCAAGTAAGATTCAACTCTGTAATTACTATTTTACAGTCTACACTCATATTTTGAAGGACTGAAGCACTCTTTTTCAGTACATGCTGTTCTTTCTTAATTAAGACAGCTAAATGAAATACTAACTTAAGAAAAAGTGCTGACTTCATACTTGATAAACCATGGCAGCAATTTGTAGTAAAAATCACTCTTCTCTTTAACTGTGACATTTACTATGTATTGGCTCACACAAGAATTTCAGTAAGGTCAGAGACACAGTGGAAGTCTCTCTGAGCTGAATTTTAAAATACAGGTAAAGGCATCTAAAGGCATCTGTTATCTGGCAGAAACATACAAAACACACACAATTCCATAAACAAGACTGCAGAGAAAGAAGACCAAATATTTAGCTATCTCCTAAGACATGAACACTTTTCAGGAATCTGGCATCACCTCTCACCAAACTCTGAATAGCTCAAGTGAAGTGGAAATCCTAATCAACCAAGAGGATATTTTTCATTATAAACCTTAAGAAGAATCCCTTTGTTGCCTCTGACTATCACAACTGAGGCTGAGAAGCAAGGCTTGGGACTGACCTCACCATGGAACCATCTCCAACAAAGGGAAGTTTAGATGCTAAATGTACTATTGGAAGGCCAGGAATAGAAGAAGGAGGCCTCAGAAAACCACAGGTTATCAAAAAAACCACAAAGGTATGAACTCCCCTTTCATCAGCCATTCTTCATACATTGCTAAGTCTCCAGATTTATTTGAAGGAGAGCATGGGGGAAAGCATCCACAGCAGAAAAATGGGGCAGGAGAAAACACACATAACCCACCTATAACTGCTACTGTGTTGTCTTCACAGTTAGTGAGAATAAGAACAATTTTCTTCAGAAGGCAATGAATGCCTTCCAAAAAAGCAGTATCAAGATCAGCATCCTGAACAGAGCAGAGAACAGCGGCATTTGCCTCAGGAGCATCCACTTTTCATCAACACCTGCCCACTCCCAGCATGTAAAACACACTGCACTTGTAGCCACAAAGTGTTTCAGCAAACCCCAGGATACTATGAGGACAGAATAATTTCATTTCACACAGCATCAGGGCGCACTAAATTCAGATTTCTTTTCTGTGAGCCTTAGTTCTCATACCACAAGTGCTGTACCCAGCAAGTCCCCAAGGACCTGGGCCCCAGCAGCAGTTAATGATCCATTAGACAGCCACCTTGATGCAAACCAGAAGGTGCCTAATGCTCTAACAAAGTGGTGCTAAACTACAATAACAGACAACACTCAAGGATTACAGCCACTATAAACCAGTAGCCATAGTTAATAACTGTAATATTTCATTAAAATGGCTAGAAATAATGCACACCAGATATCCAAACAATTACAGATGACCACAATGGTATTAGAAAAGTTGTAATATAACACTGAACAAAAACAAGTTAGACATTTGCCACAGCACACTGAATGCGTCTTCACAGCATAAACTCTTCCTGGTTGTTTCACCATCACAGACACAGAAATATTCAATAAAGAATAGAAATTCAGAGAAATAGCTAGTGGTCTTATTAACAGTCAAAATAAACAAGCAGCATCTCTAAAAGTAACAAGAAGACTTTTACCCTGTTTCCATGCAGGTCAGCCAATAAAACTACCTTTAAAACTTCCATTTGCTTACATTTTTCTGAAGACTAGCACACCAGTAGCTATGACATAAAATGTACATCAAACTTTGCAGTTTTAAAATATACCACAATCACTTAATTGTCCTTCCATGCCCCTTGCAAATTAATTTACAAACCTAGGGCCAGAATAGTTTAAAAAATTATAATCTTAGTTTAAATATCAAAACAAATTATATTACTGAAGAAAACTGTAGCATGGTTTGGGCAATGACAAGATGGCAAAGAAGATCCTTTAAATTACAAAGCTACATCTTATACACTGCTATTGCAAAAGGTATATATAGAAGTAAAGGAGGAAAAGCGCAAAAAATAATATATTAGCTACTTAATTTATGTTAAAAAGTCATTATATAGCAAATTAAATTTAGTATTAATAACATGAAACTGAATTCTTCAGAATGCATTGTGTCTTGATAAATGAAAAGTATACCATGAGTGCTAATGCCCATTTATCAAAAGTAGATTGTATTTTCATTGTTTTGTTGGATAGCTTGTATGAACCACATCCACTGAAAGCATTAAAAAAAAAAAAAGGAGGCCAAATAAAGTAAATCCAGTTGGAATAAGAGAGTGGAAATGTGATTTCCATAGAAGTTCGGTAAAACACTATTTTATTGGCAATATAGTTAGCCTTTGGCCATGTGCTGGCATTTTCTTCTTTTTTTTTAAATGTGAAATTTGTAAAGATTTTAATTTATGTCAGTGAAAGAGAGATATTTTGGGATTTTTTTCTTACAAAATTAGCAAGCTTAATTCCCTTTATGTGGCCATGTGCAACAGTGATTTCAAAATAATCTGTAACATTTTTCATACACTTTCTAAAAATGTTGCTTCTTGTTTCATGAGTAGTGTTATCTACAAAACTGACTTAGTCTACTATAGTTATTTTGCAGTTACATGCTGAATAAGGTAATTAGAAATTGCTATATAAATACAAAAGAACTGCATATAAATTGTAATTTTATATAAATAGTGTTCTATTACTGTTGCTCATTAAATATTTAATGATTTGTGTTGTTAATGTGTAAATCTCACTCAGAAGAAAATATTTTCAGGGAAAGAAATTTGCATTAGGAATTAAACTTTTGAAACATTTTTCCTGGCTTTTTTTGTATATTGTTTGGGCTGTATTTAAAATGGTTGTGCCATATGAGTGTTCAACAAAAGAACAGCTATAAGCAGGGAGGCTTTCACTGCTCCTCCGTCTTTCCATTTTGCCAGTTTTTCCTTCTCTTCTGCTTCTTTGCAATTGTTAGCCTTCATGTGAACTGAAAGGTACTTCAAAACACTGGAAGAAAATAGTCTGAAAGCTTCATACGCATTTCTTCCTAGTAAAGAGAAGTGAAGAAGTTGAAGACTTTTTCCACTGACAGGTGTTTGTGTGTCAGAGCAATGAATGCTTTTGATGGCAAACCCACTTGCTTTTCTTCATTGTAGTCTTCTTTCTAAATATTAAAAAAAAGACAAATTCTGACAACAAAAATTCTCCAAACTGTATAATAGAAAGCTTACTTTATTTATTTATATTTTATAAAAGAAGATATTTAAATTATTTCAATGGCTATTCACTTTCTTTTTGTGTGGGTAAAAAAAACCCAGCAGTTGAGCAGTGCCTGGAATGGTGAAGGCACTTTTTAGCTACATCCTCATTATGATACAAAAATATTGTCACCTGATGATTAGTTGGTACAAAATTTAATTGTCTTACAGATTGCACACATCCTTTAAAATAATACAAAAGAGTCCCATCTTCCAGAATGTAAAACTATGCTAAATAACTACTTCTTTTTAAAAGTTGTTTTCACATTTTTCAATCCTCTGCTGTTAGTTTATTAGCATGGCACATGGCTGTCATTTACTTAGTTTATTATCTGGCTAAAGACAGTAATTGAAGATTGTTTTGCAGGTGCTAAATGTTCTGATCTTTGGTTGTTTTCATATATTAAGCCGTGCAATGCAATTGCATCACATGGAATTGCATATGCATCAACAGCACAGTAAAATCGACCATTTGGAAAAGATTAAAAACAAGACTTGAGAAAAATATGACTAAGTAAGTCTGTTCTGTCAAAGATGAGAAAAGCTCTTTGTGTTTAATATGAAAAAAAGTTAACTAAATAAATTAATACCCCAGTTGTAACTAAGTTCATTTTTTTCTTTCCATTAATGGTGGAAGCAATTTGAATGATGGCTAAAAATGGTACAAAAGTGAAGTCTGAACTTTTGGATCCCTTCACTTTTCTATACAACATATCTAGAGGGCTGCTTCCTTCCAAGCTGATAAAAGTTTTCTGAAGGTCAGAATTTTGTTATTTTTTATTTGTGTCACTTTGTAGGTACAAGGTTTGTGGTGATTGGGGTGGGGCTGGGCCCAGCCTCATCCCCAGTGGGCACAGCTGTGAGCAGCAGGTGAGCAGCACTGACAGCAATGAGCCAGGGAGTGCCCAGGGCACTGAGCAACCACCAAAGGGAGCAGAGGGCACACAGGGGCACTGCATCAGCAATCAGGGGATAAAAGGCTGGGCTGAAGAACAAGAGGGGCAGGTATGTGAAACCTTCTGAAGTGGGATGGTGTTGCTCTGTGTGGGCAGGTGCCTGAAGCCTTCTGATGAGGTATGGTGTTACTCTGCATGGGCTGAAGCTTTCTGACATTGTATGGTGACACTGTGTATTGTGGCTGTCTCAACTGTGACATCACTTAATGCAAAATAATTCACTAATAGGACTTTTAAAATTTATTGCCAAGTAATGTGTCTGCCTTATTACCACTGACTCCTAAAACAGCAAGACTTCAGAAAGTCTCAACAGAAAATACTGCACCCATTAGGTCCTGCAGGTGCAGGCGAGTGAGGAGCGTGCTGCTGGGTTCTTTGAGTCACACACTGAGGAAGGGAGCAGATGTTTCCCAACATGGTCCTGAGGACAGAGCTGCACTGGCAGGCACATCCGTCCCTGTTCTGGTCTCGGCCAGCCTGCAGGCGTGTCACAGGGGCCCTGGAACAGCTTAGAGGCCAAGGTGTGTGCTCAAACACTGTGTGTGGGTTGCAGCTGGGGAGTATTAGGGAAAGGTCAGATTCACTTGACTCTAGAGAATGCTCAATCCCCAAGAGTTTGAAAGAAGACAAGTTAGGTGATAGGGCACCTGGACATTGGATGTGGTGACCAGTGAGAATGCGCAGTTCTGGTTCCACAGAACTTCTTGTCATAACAAAGGTGAGTCTTGCATCATGACTGTACCTGCTGTATGTTGCTAGCCTTTGTACTTTTCCTTCACCCCAAAAGCTTGAACCAAATCTCTCGTAGAAATAATGCAACCACAGGAAGGTACAAACAGGATTGTCGTCTCTGTTACATTGCATAATAGCAATAGAAGTATAAATTTTAAAAAGAAAGTATATGATTTTGAGGTGATGTGTAAATGTAAATTTTGACCAGGCTTTAGCATCAGCAGTTGCTGTATATTTTTAACTACCACCTGTAAAGCTGTGATCTGTGTGAGACTGGGAATGCTGCTTGGAAGCTAAGGTAGCCCAGCAAAAGGAGCTGGAGTGGAAAAAGAGGAAGAGCTGAGTGGCCAAAGTGCTAAGAGATGATGACAACCCTTGCCAGTGAGATGGGAGATACTAACCTGCTCTGTCCTCCTTGGTGCTCTCTTTAAAAAAAAGAGCGAAAAAGTGTGACCTAAAGTCACAGTGCCTTTGTCTCGTGAGAAATTGTACTTTGTGCTTTTTCCAATCTTTTCACAAGTGGTCTGTTTTCTGCCCATCCCCATAGCTTCCTCTTGATGTTAAAGCTATAAACCAGGGACATGCCTGAGCAGGGCCAGTCACAGATGCTCTACCAGCATGTGACTGGTGTGCTTGAGCTTTATCATTCCTGCTAACTGACCCTTTCACTAAAAGTTTAATAGGGGATAAATTCACATGTGAATTCATAATCCCCTCGGCTGTGCCAGAAGGATTCCTTAACAAGCAGGCAACAAAGAGAATCTTATACAGCTGGATTTTTTTTTTTATTGCTTCTCCTTTCTCTTTCCAAATTTATTGGGTAGACTACTTCAAGGATGTGTCTTTAACTGTCATCCCAATATTTATTTGTGCATAACCTAAACAAACAAAGGCAATATAGTAAATGTGGCTTTCAGAGCAGCTCTATGCATGGAATTGAAAACATTTTCAAGCTTTTAAGTACAAAAGCTCAAGAAGTGGAAATACTACATTGTTCCAAATATTTATTATTTAGTATTTATTCTTACTCACTATAATGCAAAAATTGTGCTTTTCTGGCATGTATCTCTTGGAGCTTAAATGAAATGTTTATTTTGCCACAGTAGTTCAAGGGGCTCTTTTGTTATTTCAAAATTCTGTATATGGTTTGCTACTCTTACATAAAGAAGCCTGTAAATGCAGATATTGTTAGTATAAACCACTTTTAATAAACTACTGTTATTTTGATTTTGAGAAATTTCTTTTCCTAATGTTTTGTAAAAGTGCCTTTAAAATTATGGTATCACTACTATATTTAAAATCCTCAAGGCTGCAACATCTATTGAGCAGTGCTCATGGAAAGAATATAAAGGATGTCTGGACACTTTCTATTTTTATAAAAAGGACACTGCATTTAGTGACTGGTGTGAAATATTTTTAATTTTTAAAATTTGGTATTTCTGGCATGGAAAACAAGGAAATATGCATCATGTCTTTACAGTACTTGGTTTTTTGACCCAAAATCTACTGGTGTATTCTGTCTTGAGTGAAATATCTTTCAAAGCTTTTATTCCAGAGCACTGGCTTCCCATAATTTCATTGTGTATGCAATCAAGGTTGCACAGAGATGCTTCTTCTGGTTACAATGTCCCTCCCTATCAGTATACAACTGCTTTTAGGGAACATTATTTTTTGCTGCGAGACCTGTCACATTCTAGAGGTCTCTGTAACTTTAGAACTTGGCATTTCCTCAGTGGAACCAGTAAAAGGTGGCTTTGTTTTGTTAAACTTTAACAGAAGAAGGATGCAGGTGTCTGACAGGAAGAAATCCAGTGGGAGTATACAATCCTAAGGGAAGGGAGGAATGTGTGTGTGGGTGTGATACAGGCTGTGGAACAATAAAGTCAGCTGCATGGAGTCTCAGAAGTTAAGAGTGAGGTGTTGCTCACAGGGTTTGGTTCTGATTAGTTGGAGGTTTTCTGTTTGACTTTTTTTTTTAATTTGAGAAATTGTGCACTAAAATATTTTAACTTCTGAAGTATAATGGATATCTTAGCTTTCAAAAATTTGGCAAAAAAATCTTCCCTTTACTGTCTGCTTGTTCTTCCCCCCTCACATCAAGTGAAACTGCTTTAAGGACTGAGGGAGGATAAGTAAAGTAGCTTTCCTCTTTGTAATTTGAAATTGCAACATCTGTAATTTGGCAGGAGCTTTTTTGTATCTAGTGATGATTGTTCTGAAGTCTGAAAACAAATTCATCAAATTTGGGCAGCTGATAATGGAATGTTTTGGCACTTGCCATTATTGCCTTTGAGCACCTGTATGGTTACAGGGTATGTTATCCAACCTCAGAAAGCTTTAGATTCAGACAGGTCATAGTAGCATTCAGATAGAGGTTGAAGATGGTAAAAAGACTGAGTTGAAAACATGGCTTTTTGTTTTTTTTAATTTTATGTATTATTTATTATTTTATTTTTAGCTCTGTGGCTAAGTGTTCAAAATCACTTAGTATTTAGGAACAGGTAAGGGGTCCCTCTCAGTGAAGCTTTAAAAAATTAAGACAGTCCTGAGACACTTTTGACTTCAATTCCAAACTGCTCCATTCTCTTTACTGTTTAGCAAAAATTAACACTGGGCCAGAGAGCTGCATGCTCCAAAATACAGCATTTTAGTTGACTGAAGAATACTTGCTTCAGAAAAGCAGCTTGGAATGTGGATCTCTTTGCAGATCAGAATTAGACAGCAAACACACCTGCAGTGTCTTGAAAAAATGTGTAAGGGCTTTGTTGCTGCAACTTAGTTTGATCCTGTACACTCACTGATTTCAAAATACTTACTTTTATGGTTGGTATACAGGTACTAAATGTTGCTGTTTTGGTAGTGTTTTTCTTTCTCTAGTACAGTGACTAGAAAGACATGTAGGTATACTTTGTTGTAAAGGTATGATTTTCATTCCAGGATTTTAATTATATTTGGGGTTTCAGTATAAACTAGTACAGCAGTTTGGGTGGTCATTTATGAAAGTGATTGTTACAACAGTAGTTTATCTGGTTTTCTTAAACAATAAGAACTTCCAATTTGGGGTCTGGCTTTAGTGCAAACTGTATAGCAGTATCTTAAACTCTTCGAAGAGCAACTGCTCCCAGAAGTTAATACCACTGGATTTTTCTTGGTACCTCTGAAGTTCACAGTGGTTTGCATTGATGGGTAGGAGAATTATCAGTCCTACAAATACCATTGAAACTGTAGACTTACAAGAAATTGAATTATTCTTATTTCCTAAGTTAAGGAAGAATATTTTCCAGGAATAGGTGGGGGAAAGAAAGCTTTCTTTTAACACTCTGAAGTAGAATGTGATTACTGGTTTTTAGCCAACCTGCCCCAACATGGTTAGAGGACACAACCCAGCATATTCTGTTGCTTCCCAAACACCCTGTACCCTGGAGGCACAGCAATAAACAGTTGGATGAGAGTAGTGGAGCAGGTGAAAGGGTATCCCTTGGAAGGGAAGGCTTGGGATTCTCCAGGACTAGGAGCTGTGGGATCTGGTTTGACTTGGTAAACACTGCTTGTAAGGTGTACTGGTAAAATTTCACCATATGTTTTTTCAGCGGCATATCTGATGCCTTCCTGTGTTCTGCTGGAACTGCTGCTGTTCATTTTCTCTTGGGTAGATCAGAAATAACTGAGACTACATCTATGTTAGTGAATGGCAGCAACGAAACTTGAAAGCATATCCCCCAGAAGTCCCTGCTTGCTGATCACTGATTTAATCATGTGCAGACTAGACTCTTTTTGGAGAAAACTAGACTAAACTGAAAGCTGTACTGGGTTTGCACAAAGCAAGCATTAACCTTCAGTGAAGTCATCATGATTGGGACCTTTGAGTATCTTCAAACCATGTGGGTGGTTTGAAGGTACTCAAAGGTATCTAGACACTTATTCCTTTATTCATCTTCTACTAAATCCTGTCCCCAAAAATGCATGGTAATAGTATCTTGACAGATTATTGAACATGTAAAGACGATGACAGCTTTCTCTTTCTGACACCTAAGCTGTATTTAGGCCAGAATTGCTTTGTTACTGGGCTGGGCAGCCCATTGCAACTTGTTCAATAACTGCTACAAATACACATGTATAAATAGATGTATTCTCAGTCCTGGTGAGGCCACATCTGGAGTACTGTGTCTAGTTCTGGGCCCCTCAGGACAAAGAAGACAAGGAGCTTTTGGAGAGGGTCTGATGGAGGTCACAAAGATGGGACTGGAGCATCCCTCTGAAGAGGAGAGACTGCAGGAGCTGGGCCTGTTTTAGTTTGGAAATGAGAAGACTCGGAGAGAATCTAATCAATCCATAGAAACACTAAAAAGGTCTGTGTCAGGGGGGTGCTGCCAGACTTTTCAGTGGTGCTCAGAATCAGGACAAGAAGCAATAAACTAAAACACAAATGCTATCTCAACATGGGGAAGAACTTTATATTGAGGGTGGACAGACTGGAACAGGGAGGCAGTGGAGCAGGCTGCCCAGGGAGGCAGTAGTGCCTGCTATACCACAAGATCTTGAGACATTCATTAGCTAGCAGTCACTTCATTTGTACTCAATTCATGTACCTCTGAAAAGCAAAAAAACCAATTAAAAATTCTAAGCCAGCTAGAAAAGAAACCAAATTAATTTAACTTCATCTTCTCAAGCTTTCTCCTTCAGTGATGAAATTGATTGCAGTTTTTACAAAACAGCAAAGCCTACTTCTTGTGGATTAGTAAACCCTCACTTAGATCTGATAAAGTAGTTCTTCCTCCAGCTCTCCTTGCTTAGCCGCCCCTATCAATGCAGGGATACCTTCCTTTTCTCTGAAACAATTACACTTGAGGAGTTTTGAACTTCTGGTGCAGACTAATCCATTTAACTACAGGAGCACCTTTCAAGCTTCCATTTGACACAAGTCCATCGTTCATCATTTGCTGGTGCATATGCTTTTTGCTGACAGAGCTCCATTACTAGAAAAAGCTCAGTAAGTAAAGCTGGTTTGAAACAACTATATATTATAGATAGCCTGCATGAGACACGCTGATTTTGAGTCTAGAAAATCACCACATAAAAAAGGAAGGGGGGAGGGGTGGCTGAAAAGAACTATTTAATTATTAATATACTTTCACTTCTTACCAACTGCTGCAATGTGATTTATTAGCGTTAATTTGCAATTTACTTGGCATGGCAACAGAAATTTAACTCTATATAGCAAAGTATATAACATATATATATTTTGGAATTCTTGGACCAGAAATGTTTTTGTCTTAGATTAACACCGCACCAATGTTATCACAGATCCCTATCAACTTTAGCATGATGTAAGATCATCAAGCTGGAAATCAATATGCTGAACCATAAATTCTGCAGCACAAGCAGGAATATATTTGATTCTATTTTTTGACCAGTGACATAATTTAGGTAACATTA
This sequence comes from Chloebia gouldiae, assembly GCA_003676055.1. Classification (NCBI taxonomy): domain Eukaryota; kingdom Metazoa; phylum Chordata; class Aves; order Passeriformes; family Passeridae; genus Chloebia; species Chloebia gouldiae. The sequence goes on along the minus strand of QUSF01000014.1, from coordinate 7,430,451 downwards.
ACAAGGCGTTTCTGTAGTGTATTTGACAGTAGTAAGTGATTTACGAACATGCATTAAGGTTCAGCATTTGGTGTAGTTTAGTATTTTAGCCTCTATTTTACAGATGCTAGTATAGGGCAAGGAAGGGGTAAGTAATGTACTCAACATCCACATTTTCTTATTCATCACTTTGGCTAATAAATGTTATGGCTACTGGGGATGGGTATAAGAAGGCTTCAACAGTGTGGCTCAACCATCAGATTTTCTTTTTTGAGAGAGAGGGGGAAAAACAAAAAATATATAAGGAGTAAGATAATGAGAGCTGGTAGCAAAGTAAAGGGTCTATCAATGACGTACAATTAGCCTTCACAAAGTTCCTTTAAGGCTCCATGAGAAAAAGCACTTCCATGAAACCAAGGACGTACATGCTTAGGCTGAATGTCAATTAATAGTTATATCCCTGCTTTTCCAAGTGCCTTGCTTTAAAAAGGGATAGAGTCACCTCACCTAACATTCACATATGTTGGGCCAATCCTTTGGGGAAAGAGTGAGACAGAAAAGCAAGACAAAAGAAGCAGCTGAAATAATAACAGGTTTCAAGATCCACCTTTAAGGTATAGCCAGATAAGGCCTTTTCCTGCAAACAATATTCTTCTCTCTTCACTGACTGAACCAAAAAAAGAAGTTAAAAATGGGAATGGAGATGCACAGTTTGTTGTATCCTTGAACAGGAATTAATTTGTATGCCTCAAGTTTGAGAGAATGGGATTTCTAAGGCCTACCTACATTACAAATTTTTGTACATGATAAAGTTTTTTCTTTGCAGTTTGTAAGCATAGTACAAAGAGCAACACATGGAAGTAACAGTCAGAAAACATCACTGAGATAAAAATCAGAATCTTGATACTCCATGATTTCTTGGACACTTGATTTCTCTGTTCCAACAGATTTGTTTGTGACACCAGTTACTTTAATCAACAGGAAGTATTCAATCTTGATTATGATGAACTCCTTATGTAGACATTGTGAAGACTTCTCCCAGAAGACTCCATAGGAACTTGGTGTCCTCTTTGCTCTCTTCAGCCTAGATGTTAAAGAAGCTACCTCAGACTGTTTCACATGTCATACAAGCAGCACAAAGGTGCCTGAGGCATCTCAGTTTTCAAAAAAACTGAGTTGTCTCTCATTTTACATTTTGCTTGATACACCGCAATAGCAAAGCTGGAATATTCTTGAACACCTTAAGGAAGCTCACATTGATGCACACAAAAACAATCTCCAAATTCAGGACAAGATATTTGTCTCATTACGTCCTCACCTCCCATACTGGAACTCTTGGTAACTATGCTCCATTTCAGAGTATTAAGTTCAAAATAAAATGAGAAACCTGTTCCACATATTTTTTCCCTGTTATCACCTAAGGAAATGAAGAGACAGGGAAAGTGCAATGTGCATTTTACTGATGTGCTTTTTAATAGCTAATGTGATAACCTAATTATCTTCAATTGTAAGGAAATACAATCCCCTTCTCCTCTATTTCCCCTGCCAAACCACAAACACAATCTTTCTATTTAAAGAAAAAAGCTGGTGTTTACTGATTAACAGGTATCTCATTTAGAATTGTTCAAATTTTTTAGTATATCTTAATGAGAGGTAGAAAGCATATAAGCTGCAGATAGAAAAAAAATCAACAGGAGTGGACAGCAACAAAAAAACAAAATAGAGCTCAGATGATCAGACTTAAACAGGACAGACAGTAACATTTCTGAGAAAATTAGAAGGGAAAATACCCCGCCTTCAACAGGGACAAAACCAGTGTTTTCCAAAGCCACAGTGATTGCCCAATTATTCCTCCCTTCTCCTCTGTTTGAGCATCAATATCAGACTAGTACAGGAAAACTAGGTTAACATGATCTGAGGAAGCTTAAGAGGAGTTTTAAATGCTCGCTTTTATAAGTTGTTATTTTAGTGAACATGACATGTAAGCAAGACAATAGCTGCTACCAACGTTCATTCTATTTCCAAAATACAGTAAATGAGTTTAATACCTGTTTTGATCCTCATATCACTTTCATATTTTTTTCAAAGATAAAGAAAACAAGCACATAAAATCTGACCTTCAGTGTTATCCTAATTATATATTCCATATTGGCTGGATATTAAGTTGTGGAGTTGAATAATTATGTTAGTTTCTAAACAGTCTATCTTACTTAAATAGTTTATAAAACATGGCTCCATCAAGGATGTATTTGTACTTATTAGGAAACATAAGGACGAAAAACAATACAGAAAGTCAACTCAGACAAGTTTTTAAAAGTACCATAGCACTCAATAAAAGAAATATTGTTTCCTCACTACTGCTTCTGTGCTCTTAGAAGTTTTTTTTGAGCTACACATCCTATAGCAGCTGTTCAACTCTCTGCTACTCACATTCTTTTAAAAAAATAAACTCTTCAGCGAGCTACTGACTACACACATAACTATTTACCTTCTGAAGAATGAGTTTATCTGTAAGATATATAAGAACTATAAATTATTTCAGAAAATACACCTATTTCCAAAGAATAAAAGTAAGTTTTTGAACAATCCTTCAAGTTACACAAGAAACATTTGCCTCACACATCTTTGCCAAAATTGAACTCTGAAATTCTAAAATGCAAAATATCAATCCTCTATTAAAGCTTTACAACTCCAGGAGACAATCTAGAGATGATCCATCCTGTGTTTCACCTCTTATACCTACTAAAATGGGAGAGTGAAGTACAGCAAGCTTGCATCTGACAAAGATTGGACCAAAACCTACAGCTTGTTAATTTGCACAGCCATCAAAATCCTTGCTTAAATGAAGGTCCCTTCTGTTTCTATGCATTTTTAGGTTAATTTAAAAGATGAAATGATTACAGGCCCCATTTTGCTACAAACTGAGAATGTGCACATTCTTTAACAGATTACTCACAAGCATGGTCAGGAGTAATGCATATAAAATGGCTAATGGCAATGTTACTCATTTTTTATTTACTACACAAATAGAGCGGACTAAAAATGAACATAAGGTCCTGCAGGGCAAACTCTGTGTTCTGTAGATATAAAAACATTGCTCATTAAGAAAAAAAATCAGATACAGCGGCTACATTAGAGAGCAGTTAAGTGTGCAAAGAATGGAAACATACATCAAAATACAAATATTTTGTATTTTCTTGGAAAAATCAACAGTGATACTGATGTTATGAGTCTCCTATTTTTCATTTAGTTGGTCTCAACACTAAATTATTAACAGTGGACTACTCTACATCAGTCAAAAAGACTGAATACGAGACCTTTTGCCTGAGGTTAGACTCTCAGACACTCCAATCAGCACATTTAAACTCTTAAATATGATGTTGCCTTCAGTATTTTTTTCTATCTAGCTTCAAGAGCAATTTATGAGCTTATGAGAGACAGATGCCTAGAGAGAAAAGATTGACCTGTCTTTTTCACAGGACGTGCAAACTTCAAGAACCTTGAACCTCTCTAATCCATCACCAAAATACTTGTCTTCAGTTGCCAGATGGGTATTTGTAAAATAAAAATAAAAGCCACACACAATATTGAGACTAGCAGACAGAATTCCATCAGAATACCTATGTGGACCAGAATACTCTATGTGCATATACCTGCATTTGCATATTCATGCAAGCAACAGCAGAACAATTGCAACAGAAACAGCATCAGCATTACAATGAAACCTCTCCAATGGAGAGTTTACCCAGTTTGTTACAATAATAAAGTAGCACAGGTAGGAAAAGCAATTAAAAACAATTTCACAAAATATTTTTTAAAAGAAATAATGTTTGCTTCAGAGAAGAGATCAGAGACTACAATGCAAAAGATTTTTGGCAGTCAACTTTTCATAATGCCTGCTCACATGCTTATTTAAATGCTTTTCTTGAGAATTATATTGTTCATTATGAATATAGTCTCTAGCTTAACTCTGTCAGAACAGCTAGAAATGTGGAATACAGTGTTAAAGTTTTACTTTCTAAATAATAACAATGGTAAAATATATTTGCATATTTCAAAAGGTCACAGCCTACTTTTATTACAAACTGTACATACTGATAAATCCCAGCTCCAGTCAGAGGTCAGCAAAGCATGTTTGACTGGCTTCTACATACTTTATCTGCCTCCATGTGTACCCAAGAACTGAATACTCGAGTGCATACACACCTACAAAGTAACAGTGATCCACCAGGCTTCAACATTTTTTACCTAAGAGAAAGCAATCCCTGAAGTAGAGATGCAATATGTACTCTAAGCATCAGAACTCTCTGATGAAGAGGTTTTCAGGACTGAACGGGAATTTATATGCTTAAATTACCACAACTGCAATAGAATTACTGTATCTTTTATTCTTTAATACTAGACTGTTCACAAAATATCAAATGGTTTTTCAGGGGGTTGCTCTCTTCCCTCTCATGTAGTTTCCCCTATAGCAGGTAAGTCAAGAACATGCCATCCCCAAATATCTACTTCATGCTGGCAAATCACAAGGAGGAATACACCCTGACTGCTTGCAGTTATAACACTTACTTAAAATAAGCGGAGAAGATCACACTGAGTTACACCTTCATAGTATAAACAGCAGAATTGTAAGTCCCAAAATACTCACAAAGGTGTAGCATCATAAATATATGCTTATGAAAAGACTGTCACAGTTTAGCATATGAAGATCACTATGCCTTTTCTAGTTTAAGACAAGTTACATTCACATCCAAAGATCATTGAAAAGCTTAAAATCTAAGCTTTGCCAGACTGGAAGGCTGAGCTGGTTCAAATGAGCATTGTTTGTTGATTGTTGCTAACTAAGACTTTAATCTTGTTCAAAAATCTTTTGGTCTAAGAGAGAGGTAGAAGACACTTCTTAAAACTGATGTGAGCTCCCCTCTGAACCAACAGCAATTTGGCAAGGAAGATGAGCTGGCACATCAGAACACTCCATTAATTCATGAAGACCAGTAGCTTCTCTGTAAAACTATGCAAGGCCCTAATGCACTTTGACAAATGACAAAGGTTATTAAAGGACAGCTTGTGAGAGTATAATTGCTTTGTGACTTGATCACTATTAACAGAAAGAACATTGGTAGAGAGTTAACAGCATGAAACATGAGTACAGGAGTCCACCAAGATCTTGACTCAGCAAAGCACATGAGGACATTAATTCCACTTCTGTATTACAAAACAATTAAGAACATGGTTAAGTGCATGCTATATGACTGTCACTTAACTGGAGGAAAAAAAACAGCCATCTTTTCAGAGGCCATGACAGTCTATATCATAGTATACATAGATATATACTATATAGACAATTAGTACTGCTATGGTAGCATTTGTTTTCTATAGGTAATGGAAGAATCCTTACCAACTTTGCTGTAGTCTTTATACAGATTATGTTGAGTAACTCACAAGATGACTGAAAGTGTTCAAGGACTTGATCTCCAAAGCTCTGCCCAGAACATTCAGGGTCTCCCTCCACCACCCCAAAAAACCCAACATTTTCTGCATGTATCAGTTTCTCCATGTTTCTCAAAAATACTTACCAAAGCTGAGGTGTAAATCAATTTATATTATAAGAGTTCAATGGTTTCAAAATAGAAGAAGAAGGAATACCAGAGAGAAATCTGACAAGGTTAAAAGGAAACTAGGGAAAGGTTGAGGCCTACCACATATTAAATAAAAATCAATCACAAGGTTTCAAGAATTACAAAGACAGAGCATACCACTGCTCAAAGTAAGGGGAAATGAGAGATAGGATTCCAAATCACAAGGCAGCACTTGCTTTGTACAGAAATAAGATATATTAACTCTTACCTCCCTGCGAAGCACTGACTCATGGCAAAGGTAGGGCAAGAGATGCGATGCATTGCACTGAACAAGCTCAGAATTCACCATGAGCCAGAAGCCCCTGCCTTACTCAAAGACAACACTTCCACATACCAGTGAGGCTCCAGATTTTGCTTTTGTGGGGCAGCTGTACCTTCCTTCTTAAGTTTTTGCAGCAGCAAACACTTCATACAAACTCATGGGAAGCATCTTGCCTGACACAACTATCAAGTTTCAAACTATTTCTGAAAAGACTGAGTGCTGCTGCAAACCTTGCCCTTCCTCCACACAACAGCATTACATGGTATATAGAAGGGTATATAAGAGAAAGAAATGTTTAAATACTTCCTTTATATCAAAGGTCCAATCTACACGACAGGGAAACAATATTCAAAAAACAAAGGATTGGTCACTTGGAACAGTCACCACAGTCAGCTTTGTACCACTGGCACAATGGTTGTACCATTGGTTTGAGAGTTTTTTAGCACAGACGTGTTGTATAAGCAGTTATTTTTATACTACTTTTCTTTTAGTAAAAAAGGATGCATTGGGTCCTCAGACACTAGGCAGAGTGCAATTGGCTATTATCCACTATGGAAAGATCAAGCAGCATTTATTAAATGCCAATTTAGACATCACCCCAATTGGTACTGTGTATTTTGTATTTCCTTGGAGTTAAGAATTCCAACAAATTGAAAGAACTTAAACAGTTGTAAAAGTCCACATTTTACCTAACTTCAAAGGAAAAGATTTTACAAGGTTTACATTCTCTCTGGAATCATATGTATCCCCAGTAGCCAACAGACAATTGGTGTCCCAGCTCCCTCAGTGTCTCAGCCAAGATACTGGATTTTGGACTGAGAATTTTGCTGAAGTGACAGTCTAAGTCTTATACTAAGTCATCACATCTTTCCAGACACTCACATAACTGATCTCACCTCATTTTCAGACTTACTTCCTAGAATTATCTGTCAAACTAGTGTAATCTACCTAATTTATCCAGCCGGGTTTCTTTATAACTGATTCAATGTTGGAATATTGTCTGTATTTTATTCACCTGCTTTCTTCTCTGTTGCTGCAGATAACATCATCTCAACAAATACTGTGACTGGTCATATCTACAGCGTTTGATAGTCAAAGTTCAGTTTAACTAAGTCAGATGTCCACAAATGCAATACTGTTTGAAAACACCCCAATTTTTAAGTAGAACAAACCCAACTTAGTAGATGCTGCTGCTACAGGTTCTCAGCAAAGGAAACTTACTACCTCTAAGTAGAATTTGCAATGAAATGTTGTGGGAGTCAGAAAATCAGTATTAACACCGCTATAGCTGGGTACCTCTAGTCTCACAGCAGAGATTATTCTTGTATTACAGCAACCCACATAAAGCTGCTATGCTTAAGGACTGAAGAAAATTTGTTTAACAACCATTTGTAGCTAGCATCAATCTTAAGATCCCTAAAGACATACAAAGTACAAAAGGAAAAGTAGAGGTGGTGCAGTGATGGTGGGGCAGAAGCAAGAAAAGTCTGAACCAGCTTCTTCAATAACTATTCACTGATTCTTTATTTTCACACCATAAAAAACCATCTTTCACAAAACAGATTTGCTTTGGTAATACATGATGTCAGCATAAATAATATTTTCATCTTTTGTCAGTGCCAGCAGTTTTCTTGGACTTCTCTGAAGAAGGAAAGGAAGAAAAAAAACTTAAAAACAATAAAATTTTTAAAAAGCAGAGCAAAAACCATCTTCCAGCTTTGACAGAAAATAATCTTTTTGTTCCAAAGACATTTTGTCTTCACGTAACCCACCAGCATCTTCCTGCAGAAGTCATGCAATGAGAAAGCATCACAAAGGGTTATCAAAATGCAGTCAGTATCAATATCAACTTTCTACTCTTTCCAAACATGAGCTTCCTTTGTTATTTCCTCTTCAGTGAAGTAAATTAATACTTGTTCACATTTAAAACAAGAATTAATGTCATCTATGCCAAGACATTGAGACCATTTAATAGAAGGACAGCACTGTGTGATGGAAGTCATGAACTGAAAGTAAGCCAAATGTTAATAACAAAGATAAGCATTCCATCTCCTCTACTTCTGTCCCTTCTTTCTGGCTTTTACTGTGTACTGCTTTTTGCTTCTTCTTAGTCAACTAATTATTATTTGTCCACTAAATAAAAATCTGTTTTTATTCTGATTACAATTCTCCACAATGATCTCTGATCAGTACACAGCAATCGCTTTATAGGACTATGACCGTTGATGAAGCATTCATGAGAAACAACAAGAAAACAGAAAAAAGCCCTTAACATAAGAATTAAGTTTAATACACTTTAAGAATTTTATTTCTGATGGGGCTCGTGATTTATAGTAAATGCCATGGTATTTACCTTCCTCCTCTACAGACATATAAAACATACCTCATTTGTATGCTTATGCAATATGATTCCTGAGCCTCCTAGTTTAAAGTGCATGACCGTAACATGCATTTTTATTACATTAGACCTATCAGCTTTAAAAAGGAGAGAATAGCAACATGTTAATTTTAATTTTCCCTCCCTAGTTTTCAACTATGACTCTTCTGACACAGAAAGCAGACAGCAGATGCACCATCTAAAACAGACTCACATTAAAGAATAACACATTTGTGAAGAAGTTCCACCCTGATGTAATGAAAGCAATAACTATCCCATTGACTTAAAGAAAAGCCAAAAGTACAGTTATGTGCTGTAGAAATATATGGTTGGTAGGTACTACATTATTATGTGAGATAAGATACCTGGAAGCAGAGGAAAGATTTTTGCAGTCACACAGAACAGAAGAATTTGGAGAAATAAAGTGGAAGCCAACACAACTGTCCATCACTGGGTCATCCAAGGTAGTAGTCAGGCAGCACAGGAGTGATTTGAGAAGAGCTGAGTAGAGAGCAATCAGAAAGGTTAGTAAATAGAGCAGCACAGAAGTTTCCCATATTTACAAACCAATACACTATCATGAAAACATATCAAAGCAAACAAGTGAAATACCCACCCTGCACACTTCCAATAAACCAGAATTCTGGTAGGAGTAACAAAGCCCATTAGAAATGATCACACAGGACAGAGCCTATACATCAGGAGATCTCAAACTACTGAAGAAATATATAACAGAGCAAAAACATTTCTGAAAGCTATTAAAAACTTAAGACTGCTGTTAATTTATGATTGAAATTTATATGTTGAAATTTCTCAGGCCTTAGGTTTCATTTTTCAAACATCTAAGGAAAAATAAAACCATTAGGCTCACATTAAATGAATCCTCCACTAAGAAGAACACCTCTATGAAAGGAAAATATAGATTAGATACAAAGGCTGGATGTAATGAAGTTACATAGGCATTTTTGTGAATTTTGATCGGTTATGAGTTTTAGGCTGAAACTGGATAAGCTTAAATCAGAAAAATAAACATTGCTCCTTTTAAATGGTAACTTTGACAACACCATGAAGCACTAGGTAGATCCCATGCAAATATTGAATGTATCCATGCATCTGCATCCATGCTCGGCTTAGAGAATTTCTAAGAAATCATCGACAATTCCCACACCAAAACCAATGCAAATAAGCACAAGAGGAAACTATTCCTGAAACTTACTATCCAAGACACTTCTAGAAATTTTAAAAGTGATAAATCATCAGTAAGGCTGTACATCCTTAGACATTTCACCAGAAGGCCAACATTCAACTTTACTGAAATTCCATCTTCAAGATAAGTTTCCTCTCCCAGTAGGAATGCTTCCAACACCCAGTTTGAAAGCCTCTGCTATTGTGTCTTGTATTTCAGAGATAATATGCTCAGCGTTTTTTAGTAATAATTTCAGTTTAAAACAACTTTGAGATTCTTCCAGAAGTCAGCTAAAGGATGTTTGGAAGCATTAGGCAGGAAGAGAACCTGCTAACCACAACTGAGAATACTACTGAAAAATATAGAAATATATAAATATATATATATATATATATATATATATAAATATATATATATATATAAGAAAGCACAACAAAGCAAAATTAGTACAAGCAGGGGGATCTTGCTTTAAAGGAGATTTATTCTTACAAAATTCCCCAGGTTTGTTTATGCAGCTATCAAGATGTAGACAATTAATTTACTCAAAGTAGCCTATGCATATTTGGAGACTGCTTTATTTTTTACACTATTTGTATGCAGATGTGGATGTAAATTTAAAAGTTCGCAATATTTTCACAAAAACAGGAAGACACTAACTAAAATCTGTGATTAGTTCTCCTGAGTACTATCAAACAAATGACTTCAACAGTTACTATTTCAAAAGTTAGAAAGCAAGTTCAGAGTTGCAAACATCAGCATATAAATTTAATAAATATGTATGAGGAAGATGGCTATGGAAGGAGTACAAGATCAGAAGACAGAAAACTGTTTAGCAGCACTCCAATTAAGTACTGCAGTACTCAGAAAAAGAAACTTTTGCTTTTAAATAATCCCCTTCAGTAGTCCTAAAATATGAGCACATAAAATGTTTGCAAAGTAAGCAAAGCAGAACTCAAATGTTTGGATTCAAACATTAATCTCTGCTAACATAACAAAAAAAAAATTATGCATAATCAGATTCCACCTGAAATCTCACCCAGATACAGAAAAATAGTGACTATAGGTAATTTTTTATTAAAATAGCTTTAGGAGCACCCAAGTGACAAAGGATTTTCAAAAAAAAAAAAAAAAGCCAAACAATAGGAATGAAACTTAAAATGCTGTTTACAGACTGATTGTACAGTAGTGGGGGAAAAAAGGGTGAATTACTTAGAGCAGTGTTTTGTTAAAATAACTGTAGTCTCACACTACTGTCTTCTCTGTTGAAATATAATCTGAAGAAGAAAAAGAAACTCAAACTTGCACAACCAAAGTTTTTATAGGTCACATGGGATGCCTGCTGCCATGCACCAGATGTGAATAGGAAAAAGAAAGTGGTCAACATATGATATCAAAAACCAGTGCAGTTTCAAATATTTTAAACATGATGTCAAGTGCATTCAACAAGTCTACAAATGCACCATATTAGCCTAAATTTAGTAGGTGATAATTGAAATCAGAGATCCAGTCATTACCACTGACATGTTTCTAAACACTACCCAATAAATTTTTGTCTGTTTCAGATGCTGTATGACAGCTGGCAGTCGAAAGGGCAATCACCCAGAGGGTATGAGCACACACATGCACAATGTTCCTGTAGTCATATTCCTGCATCTTCCCTTTCTAGAACTAATTTAACTGTGACAATACTATCATATAAACATGTTCCCCAAAGCAGAATTCCACAAGCTTCATGGCATCTTCCTGTAAGCACTGGGCATGAAACAAGGCAGTAACTTAATTAACTCCAACTGTATGTCCTGCATATGAATCTTCACGATGAAATTAATTCAGTTCTGTTAAAGAAACCAGATCTGGCATCCCTACTTATTCTTCTGATCGTCTCTTTATTTTTAGTTAGAAAATGAAGAAATAGAATCAACAATAGAAGATACAGTCTTAGTCCACATCTTTTTTGCTGTAACCTTTGTTTATTGTTTAACCAAAAGGAAACAAAAATTTCTTCTAAGTCTATACCACATCTTTCTTTTTAGTCTCTGATGTATCACCACCTTGTGATATATCCAGTAGCAGATAATAACAAGTGTAGCCAAGTGACACATGAGAATAGACTATCTCTAGGATCATTTCAGATTTCGTTAAGTGGACAGGTGTCAGCCATTACTTGTCCCCCCATGCAGAAGTGGTTTATGCAAGTTGGTATGAAGAGCTGGTAATTATATTTGGCATGTTGATCAACAAGGCCTCCTCACAACTCAGTTCTGCCATCTGTAAAATGGAGGCAGTGTTGTCTTACCACTTCTCAAAGGAAACTGAACTTCAAAGCACATGATGAAAAACTGCCTGAGAAGTCAAGCCTGGCAATTTAGACACCAACAGCATGGCTTTTGACTGGAAATTGAAACATCTACTTAGAACCAATGAAGGCTGGAAATGCAAGAACAAAGCTTTCACTAAAAACTAACAGGTATCCAAGGCTCACAAACCTTTATATACAAGCAGCAAACACTTATTGGTGTTCATAGATTATAATATTTTAAAATATTGTCTAGCAAAATTAATTCCAAATAATTTTGAAAATACTACCTTTTTTAATAAAAAAAAATACAAATAGACCTTCAAGAGAAAAACAACCTTCTCTCTTAGTATTCTTTTTACAGGGAGTCTATTTACAGAGCAGCAATACTTCTATCCAAATACTTAAAACAAAAAGAAGCTGCATGCTACTCATTCTCAGCTTTTTAGACCCTAAGACACAGAAGACTCATGAAATTACTAGCATCTATTAGAAGTATTAAACTCTGTTACTAAACTCTGTTACAATCGATATTAACCATGGACTGGATGTGAGAGACAGAAGATACTTGGATATAAAGAGAGAAGTTAAAGACAAAAAAATTTGAGAGCACCACATTAGATGGTGGGAAGGGGAAAAAGAATATCAGTTTGATATTTTTTTCTGCTACTTAGTTGCTAAAAGCAAGTTAAAAAAAAAAAAAAACACAAATTTTACAAAGTTAATGAATAACAATTCTACCTATATTAACTAGTATCATAACCCAGAACATCTCAGATTTACTATATTGACAGCTCTATTTCAAATGCAAAACACAAGTAACTTTAAGACTTTTCATAAATTGCAGTTCAGAGACATCCATGTTGAAATTTCAACTCAGCCAGCCCACAGATCTAGAGTTAGTCCTTCACCAGATTGTTTCAACATAGCCCCCAAAATGCCTCAAGTTCAGACAAGGTCATTTAGAACCCAAGTGACAGGCCATTTGGGAAAGAGGGGGCTACACAGTGAGTGTCCTGTACATCACAGGATTGCTTGTAAGAGCTGCTGAAGATAAAAGTGCCAATATGCCTTTCTTATGACTTTTGATATAAAGTAAAAAGTAAAACAGCAGCCTTTTATGACATTTTAATTCTATTCCCTGTTTCTATCACCTCCATTAAAACATTTTCCTCCTCTCTTTTGTGCTATCCAAGATTAAAAAGTCATTTATTGCAATAAAGGGATTTAGTGATTTGGGAGTAACTTTTATATACTGTACACCCTCTAGACACCCTGAAACTATGTTAATAATTTTCTTCCTATTAATTGTCTCATCAACCCACAGCTGGCTATGCTTTTTATTTCATTATGTTATTCATCAATCTAAAATAGAACTATAACAGAAAAAGAAATTGGAACAGAGCAATTTCAATATTTCAAAACAGATGCAAATCAACACTAGAGATGCTACACAGCATATTTTTATTGAGACAATTCTATACATGTTTGAAAAATGAACTTGTAATAAACTCATATCCTGTGAAGATATGTTTTTCTTTCCATCTTATGAGCTAATTATGCCAACACAACATAACGTTTTCCTAAATGCCTTATAAACTGACCCAGTTACTCAGAAAGTATTATTTTTAAATTGATGTGATAGATGCAAACTGGAACGTTCGGATTTCAATTCTGGCACCAATTCCCAGATCCCCTTCCCAAGTAATTTAAGGACTTCCTCCCGATAGTTTTTCATATTCTTTTAACTGACATTTTATCTTTATACAGTATCTCAGCAGAATGAACATGCACTAAAACAATGACAGCCCTTCTCTGGCTGTCATCTCTCATTCTGGCAAAGACAGATGTCTTACACTGGCTTATGCCAATAATAGAGCCGACAAAAAACAACAGAGACTACCTGCCTCTGATGTAAAGGCACCAATTCACATTTGTGACACTCATTTGTCAATTAACAGATTTCTTCCATTGTTGACACATGGGACTTAAAAGATGTGGGCTAGAATGTGATGAATTAAAAAAGACAGATGAGTAAGCTATGAGCTGCAAAGTAATACTATAATGTGCTTTAGATAGGAATATCAACTGACACCCCTGACAGGCCATACAAGGTTTTATTTCATTTTGCTCTGTATCTAGGCTTCATACTTTGTCTTCTTTGTTCTCTTTTCATCAAGCTCCTAACATCTCATTCTGACAGCCAGAGACATTTAAGGCACTTTCGTTTCAAATGCAAGTTAGCATACTTGATTTGTCATTAAAATGCAAAACGATTGCCATTGCAGGTAAGTGTAGGTATGCTTAAAAGGATGTATCTGAAAAGTAAAAGCTGAAAACCGTTTCTGGCTGCTTTGCTTAACTCTTTCACAAGCCTCAGAGTTTTTACGAGGCAAGTGTTACTGGGCTGTAACAGAAGTGTAGCAGCACCTGCAGTTTGATACAGGGCACATTTTAGTATATTTAAATAACATAAAATCCTAAAGTTAAAATGTCAAGCACAGAGAGGCACTGTCAAGTTTGCACATGGAGCCTTAGCACAACTCACACAAGAATCTGAAGAGCCTATCTTGTAAAGCATTACATGATAAAGCTTTACATAGGGTCAAAGCTCTCTACTACACAGACACCAACGAGGAAAAGAGGGGGAGAGTTGTTTACTCTTTTTAATACACTAGTTGTGGCGGGATTAGCTGAAATCACCAGAGAGGGAATTTCAACAGCAATTTGCTTTCTATTCCAATGCTCACTTTAAGAGAGATGAGGGTCTTAACATAAATAAATAAACAATAAATAAATACACACAGAAAATGTTCTGTAGAAAAAGACAAGGACAGATTTTAAAAGTTTGCAGAGAAAGAGACCTGCACAGGATGGGCGTAAGTAACACTTAGCTTTCTACATAATACACAGAGATGTGAATGCACTCTATAATATGAATAAGGTTATTTCTAGTCAATGAGATTGATCTGAACATCAAGAATCTCAGTGTTCAGCATACAAAATCTAGTGAAAGGAAATATCTATTATTTTCTGCAAGTGGTTTGAAAAGCAGAAGAATATAATTTAATTGAGCAAATTTCTTGACACAGAGGTTAAGTCCAGCTATTTGATATTAGTTAGGAACTTACAGAGAAGCATTTATCCTAAGTTTGTACCTACCTATTTTTTTATAGACTTTGTTTTTTAACTAGGGAAAAGAGAGGCAAATACACAGTCAGAGAATCACACAGAAAACCCGTTTAGATAATGACATCACAGTGTATTGAATATAAGGTAGAGAACCAGAAACATTTGATTTTCTGTGTATAGAATAAAGCTTATTGATAATTTCTGATGCTATTCTGCCTACTAAGGTGCACCTGCTACAATACAGGAATTATTTATTCATTCCATATTATAGGATAGTAATAGGCTGTGCTGTAAATACAAATATCAACTTTACAACTAACAGCTGTCTTGATGGGTTTTCAGTACCACAATTTCTACCCACACTAGTCTTAAATACTTTCAGTGCACTTACGTCCCCACACAGAAAGAAAATAGGAAAAAAAAGGTGCAAGATTACCTTAAAGCTGACTTCACCATTTCACTAGATTTTAAAATATTAGGACTACAGCAACCTAGACTTTCATATGCTATACTAAAACACACAAAGAAACACTTGCCCATTCAGATTAGCTCAATACAGACATTTGTTCTTCCTTCCTCCATTGACAAATTACTAGGAAGTAAGACAAAATCTACAGTAATGCATTAGTGCATCCTTAATTTTAGAAAATTCTTTTCTTCTGCTCAATCATTTAAATGCAGGTGAACCTCTTGTTTCAAACTACCTCTGGCTGCAGAGTCTATAATTCAGTCACAAAGTAGTAGCCCAAATTAAATGGGTTGAGATAGATTCTCATTAGAGGCACTTCCAAATTTCAAAAGCCCTTTTATTAGTGGTAGTAAGAGACTATTTGATATGACTTATTTAAATGTAAGCCAAAGAACTGACAGTGAAATAAAGTGAACTGCCCTCTGACATTCCCCACTTAGACTGGCAGACAATTTACTAATTGTGCACCTGGTAGAACTAGAACCAATACTGCACATGAACAGAGCTAATGGCTGCCTCCCATTATAAGCAACACAGGGAACAAAAGAGAGACCACTGGCAAGGAAGCAGGAACCTCATGTTGCATCTGCACCCAAATCTCAGCAGCACCTTCAGCAGCCTTCTGCTGATTTAAGGAGATGAAGGCAGTGGGGAGAAAATGCAGCACAGAGTGAGAAAAGAAGGTAAACTGGACAAATACACAGCCTCTCCCTTAGTTGGCTTTGTTTCCATTCCTAGAAAACACAGTAAATTTTTGAAAATTTTTGAAATTTTTCCCACTGCAATTCCAGTATAATCACCTTCAGATATGACTGTTTCTGTGCTATTCCAAAGCACTTTGCTGTCCAAGATACAGAGTGTATTAAATGCAATACAATAGGTAGAAAGTGTACAGATCCTTGAGCAGCTGTGATTTGAACATTCACACACTGGACTGTCAAATTATCTTAACATAACTATGTTGGAAGCAGAGCTTTAGGAATATTCAATGTACTGTTAATCCTTGGCCTGTCTAGAACACTTTTCCTTCAGTCTTTAAGTGCTTTAGAATAATCACTATACTTTACCACTTAAGTAACTAGGTCAACCATGATTAAGTTTTTATTATCTCTTCAACTAAAATGTTTTGAAAGTCCTGAGAGTCTAAAATACAGCATCCTCATCCAGAGCTTTTGTAGCCACATGGCCTTGAAGAATCGTGGCACTTTAGTAAGTCTTGGACCTTACACATCTCAAATGGTTCAAGGACAGTTCTGTTGCATTTCCCTGCACTTTAAGAAACTTTACACTCAAGAGACTGAATGTTTTTTGCAAGCAACCTCTAAGTAATATGTTTCTTCCTTCAAGGCTATAAGTGAAAAGCTTATCATTGACAAAGTCCTACCACAAGTGCTGAATCGAAGTAGAAAAATATTTGAGCATCACCCCCAAGTTTACACAGAATAGAAACATAATTCATATACCATACTTATATATAAAGAAAACATGCATACATCCTAAAGATCTTTACTTATAAGATATTTTTTGGGGGGGGGGCTGTGTGTCTCTGTGTGTGCATTAAATGCCAGTAAGGTGTCAGCAGCAGCCAACACACTATGCTTTCTATGAAAAAAAATGAGCTGGCCTTGTGCACACATCCAAGCATTACTATCTGCCAATATATCTCATATACCAACTGCACAGGAAAAACAGCACACACTTAAGCACCTGAAGAGAACTATGGGCCCAATCTGCAAGACCCTATCAACCTCCCTGACTTTTGGACAAATTAAACTACCTCCTAACATTAGATGTTTTGCATCTCTTGTGTTTTTTTAAAACTTATTTCTACCACTGTAGTCTCTCACCATAGCAAGGTTTCCTGCAAACACGAACAATGAGAATAGCTGTATTATACAATGAACATTCACCACTTCCATTTATAGACTCAGCAGGTAAATTAAATTAAAAAGGCAAAATAAAATATCAAGAAAGGAAATAATCTTCCAGCTCTACCAGCGAACAACTCACTCAGGTAAGCATGATCAAAAGGGAAGACCAGGAGAAATAAAACAAAAAAATAAATAAAAATTATAAAACATCACATAATTGCATGCATCAGTTCTTGGGTGAAGCCTGCAACTGAGCTATAACACTGCATTAACCATGACCCTAAAGACAGTATAATTATTGTATAGCATGTCTGGTTTGACATGCTGAATCCAGAGCCTGAGAGAAATACATGGCCCTTTTGCACTTCTATGTTCCTCTCTCTTCACGCTTGCATGAGATAAGGGTTTGGGGAAGGTCTTTTCAATCTGAAAAATCACCTCCAGGATAATTTATGTAAAGATGATTTATGTAAAATGCAAGATCACAAAAATGGCACAAACCATGCAAGACCACATAAAACAAACAAGTGATGCATAAACAGAAGCTCGATAAGTATTTTCCTGCCAAATGCCAAGTAGCTTTTTGTACCATGACCACCAGCGGTTTTGTTGAACACTGGAGGACTGAGGCCCTCCTTAGTGATTTGATTCAGCAAAACCAGTCAAGTTCTTTACATATGAAACTGCATGCTGAGAATCTTTTATATTGCATTAATGTGAGAAAACACCTTTCAACAAATCGGAGAGGAAAAGACAGAGACAATAATTCCAGGGTTAATGCAGGTTCTTCCCTTCAGCCAAGCTCCTTGTCTTCACACAACAGTTATTTCTGCAGTCCTTCGCTCTGGTTTCACAACAGCAATGATGAGGAAATACTGTTTTAGTGTGAGACAGACTAAGGAAGTCAGAAAGTAATAATGATCCATCTGATTACTATACTTAACACATGCTCTTTATCATGCCCTTTTCTTTAACTCCCGATGCTCTTGAAAAAAAAGTACTTCTCAGATTTAAAATCCAGATAATGATGGACTATGCAGAAGCAGTCACCAAGACATTATTTTCAATCTACTGGCATTCTTTGAAAATCAAAACAAGTACATCAAACTATTTCTCTTCCAAGTGACAATACTTTTCATAGATTGTGATAGTCTTCCATTTATTAACTGATATTCTCACAATCTAATATAGATTCCTATTGTTCAGAACAGAATTCAACACAAAAACTGATTTTAGTTTAAGACTGGTTTTCATAAGAGGAGTTTGATTGACTGTACCAGTGAATTAAGTGCTCTGGGTACCCAAAGAAAACTGCGGATTGTGTAGTTTAGCATCCAACATCACTTCAAAATCTAACTTCAATCTCAGATCAAGAAAAAGCAGTTCACTCACTACACATTCAAACACAAAGAAAATTATGTGATACAAACACCAGTTCACTGGGAAATGCTCTGTCTTTGTCAACAGCCTGGAGTCAATGGATGTTTAATATTAAATTCTATCTCTGTTCAAGTCCCAGTTTGTAACTCATATTTGTTCAGAAGTACAGATTTCATCTTTACTCATAATTGCAACAGACCCTTCAACATGGATTTCCCCAAAAAAACAACTTTCACCAACAAGCATATCAATATTCACCAGCTATAATTAAGGATGTAAGAATCAAAGCTCACAAACTTATTTTATTTAATGTCAAATTGTGCTCTTTGTTTAATTCTTTTACTAGATTACAAGCTCTAGCAATCCTCTCAAGAATTCTCCAGTATACAATATGAACCTACACTGTTCCCTAAGCCAAAGGTTCAGGTAAAAAGTTTTTGCCCAATTCTACCATGTGATACATTGTCAAGACAACTCCTTCCACAATATTAAGCCTTCCTGAGGAAAGCAAAACAGAAAAGAATCCTGTGTTCTGACCTGTCAGGTACTGTAAATCAATGGATAATGGCCAGCACGAGGGTCAGAGGTATATATACAATGGTGTTTTCACAGTCTGTTAGTGACTATGTGGCCATAAAAAGTCAAGCAAGGATCAATGGACAAAAAGACAGGCTGCTGGGACTAAAGAAGATAACAGCCACCCGTACTGAAATACAACCATTTATATTACTTATTATTTACCTATTACTAAGTTTTGAAAAATAACTTTTCCATTAAAAAGTACAGCTTACATCCATAGTGTACCATGCTGAAATCAGTGGTATATAATATAGCTGGTATATGCTGAAATCAGTGAGATATTTAAGTGCATAAGCCATAACCCATTAATTTGATATTTTTAACAACAGTCATTGACTGGTCCTCTTTGAATCAACAATAAACCAATGACCAGAATTAAGCCACAGCAGGAAAATATACAAGTCACAAGAACACACACAGATAATGCTATGTAGTGGCAAATATTCTGTAATCACATTTAAAGCTGACAAAACAACACAACCTAGGCATGGTTGTTGCATGTGAGACAAGGTGCATCCTAATAGTTTTAGTATTTACCAAGTTTTGAGGTGGTGGGGGGGTGAAGTTCTCATTATACATTAGCCAGATCACATCTGGTTCCTGTTGAAATGCCACTTTTTAAAAAGTGGTGGCGTGATGGGAGGGAAAAGCAGGGGAAAAAGAGAAGAAGAAGTAGATTTAGCTTTGATGTCTATCAGCTACCCAAAGTCTAGTTAATAGCTGAAGTTTGTAATTGTTTTTGTTACTGGTAATGCTGTCCTTCTAGTTTTCCAATAGTTATACATCTATAAAACTTTATCTTATACAACTCCCTAGGTATTACCCATGTAGAAAGAACCTGTCAACATACTTGTCTTCAGTCCATCTAGTATAACAAGAAGTTCTTTCAGCAGAAAGATAATTACACATTAGGTAGTCCACAGTGATTAATAAGCATGTAAGATTTCAACAGAAAGATTATTGTATCTGTAAATAACTGCAATTATTCCTCATGTATAAATATTTAATTCAGCAAAATTATTCTAGGAACTGAATTGCTTCTAAAGACTGACCACCCTTAGCATTGTTACTGTACAAGTATTGTTAGACATCCACAACATTTCAACATTATTTAAAAAACAGCATCTTGTGTTTATTGTAGGACATCCCCTTTAAGGGTAAACTTTGAGTACCCGCCTCAAACTACACACCTATTCATTTGAACTTGATGCATTTACTGCAGTAGAAGAAAAATTACCAAGAATTTATAAATTTCAGATTGCTTAGCCATGGAAAACATTATCTCTTTGCTGAAGTATCTCTAAACAATTCCATTTACCTTCAAACAGTAAACAATATCCAGTATAAAATTTACAAACATTTGTAAATTATTTTCTTAAAGAAATCTCAACTACTAAACATGTTTCTTAAAAGAGCAATACAAAATCTTCAATACTTAAACATATACATTCTCCTTTCACATAGCAAACTGTCGTCATGCTTGAAAGAAAATAAAAAAACAAGGAGAGTGAAACAGATTAACTCCATAGCTCCAATACACTTATTTCAGACAAGACACTATAAATCATCTTGAAACAAAACAGGCAATTATAATGTGCACAAATGTTATGATATTATGCATCCCTACTGGTCCAGTGGTTTAAATTATTGAAACTGATGGTTGAACAAGGGCATACTGTTTCAACACACTCCGATTCCTTGAACAATTCTTCCTTCAGCTATCCAGTGCTCTGCAGATCTCTGACATCAATAAACACGTAGACAAATGTTTCTTAGATAATTCAGGCCACATCTAAGGGGATTAAAATGTATGTCCAAAATTTCTCTAGCAATATCTTTTGTAAAGGACCACATAGTTTTTTCTCCTTTCAATACAGGAAGAAGAAGCTAAAATTAAAGTTAGTACATACATCTTCCTACAAAGCATTCAGTGAGGACCAAGCTGCTCCTTTCTCCTCGTAACCACTACCCCATATTTCAATCCTCTCCACCTCAGTGTAAGGGGAACAGTAGTGAGAGCCACAAGACAGAATAATTTCAAAACACAATCAGCTATTTGTAAACACTCTTTCCTGCAGAAAATCTGCAACTGTTAGTTGCAGGAAAAAGCAGCACGTAAGGTAAATCAATTAGCTTGCTAATTTCTCACCCTCATTCATTTAGCTCTACACTGTATTTGTCGTAATTGACTATAATTATGTTAATTACCAACTCCAGCATAATTACTATATTTATTGTCATTGAGCACACTATGTACCCAAAGCAAAGCTGGCATTTGTTGGGCATCAAAAAAATAAATAAATAAAACCACACAAGTGTCGGGAGGGGTTTCTCTGAAAACAGGCTGATATACCTTCAGCAAATGAAAGGGCAAAAGAGATTTCATGCAATGCTAGTTTGAAAGCATCAGTTCATTAAGGATATTAATTTTCTGATAACTACACATTTAAGCATGACACACTGGAGCAGTATCTACAGGATTTAGCAATTATTAATGCGTGACAGTTTCAAATGCTAAGTGAATCAATTAAACAGCAGCATTCACAATTTGAGAAGAGATAACTGCTTCATAACTGCCTAAGACTACAATTTTCACATGACAAAAAAGGGCCATTCAGGCTCCTTCAAAACCTGACAGGTCAAGAAAGAAGTTTGAAACAAAAGCACCTTATAACCATCATCTCTCCTCTTTACTTGTCAGATCAACTTTGCTAGTGTCTCCGCTGAAATGGCATCACCATGCCAGCTGCCACAAGGTGATTTTTCATGTCTTGTCAAAGAAATCTTTTATTCTATTTGCTCTGCATTAACATGTTACATTTATTGATCAAGCCCTTTCTGCAGCCACAGCAGGGCATTGTGCTCTTATGCCTAAGGGGGCTTTGATGTCCTGGTGACACTCTAGACCGAATAATGCACATACTAAATGGATTTAATGCAGAAATGTGTTTGTGCATGACAGCTACATTAATAACAGCCCCTCATACTGATAAATATGCAATTCCTACGATTAAGAGTTACCCAATTATGGTGAAAATATTTTTCTACCTTATAAATAAAACCATCAAAAAGTTTTAACAATAGTGCATTTCCTTCAAATTTTAAAGTGCTATAAAGATGAGTCTAAAGGCTTTAAAAATATGTCATGCTTTGTTTTGAATTCTGGCTTTTATTTCCATCTCTTTTGTTGTTCATCTTCCTGTTCTGCATGTCTTATTGCTGCACAGACCAGGAAGATGGTTAGTAGGAAAAAAAAAAAAAAAAAAAAAGCCTTTCTTTCACATACTCAACTTACAAAGAAGAACATGCCCTGTAAAAACTGAAGCACATTTTCAGGCTGCCACTTGCATATTCCCCCAGGCAAAAAACAGGAGGCAGAAGAGAGAAAGAACAATACCTAGTCCACAGAGAAGATATTACAAAGCCTCAGCCTCACAAAAGTCATGGAGGAACATTCCAGACTAGGATTGAAGTTCAAGGGACTCTTTTCATGCATGCACCTTCTTCATCACACAGTGGAAATTATACACGAGCACATACTGTGCAAATTATTCAAGCTCCTAGCAGAAATAATCTGCACCCTAGAGAGAGGGAAGAGATATTTGTATCTCCATGAGCTCAATTATTGGATTAATCCTTCCTCATCGGCCAAGATTAAAGATTCACTCTCCCTTTCACCTCAAAGCTTAGACCAAGAAGAAATCACTGTAAGAAAAAGGAAAATAACTCACGTTTAAAAGTACTGAGGACAAAATCACAAGATGGACTTCTCATGAACTGAAGTGTAGATGTCATTTATAAAAGCATGGCACTGTTTGTACAAAACCACTGACATCTGTTATTCAAGCACTGGAGTGCATTTAGCCTTTAATGTGAATGGAAACAAAACTGAACAAAGTCACCTAGGACAAGTTAAAAAAAGCTTTGAACAAATTGTGGGTTTTTTGGTTTTTTTTTTCTTCACACAAGACAGCATGCATCTGAACTAAAAATCTCAAGATTCATTTAGATGCACACAAGATACATCTAAACTAAAATCTCTGTATTTCATCCAAATCTCTACTCTCTACCTCTATTACATCCTTCCTACTCTATTAATCCTTCCTACTCACTTACTGCTTTCTTTCCTTCACCAGTGATTATTACTTAGCTTATTTTTTTAATGAAATTTTTAACTTTCCATGATCAACATAGTTTTTCATTCCACCTTGAAATCCTTTACAAAGTTTCCAAGTAACGTTAGCCCTCAAACATCAGTGTCTCTTCTGTAGAATATGGGAATATTCTACATAGGCATACATATGGGAATATTCTATGCCTTCACAGAATGAGAACAGGGGAATGTTTTTCCACTTATTATGAAAGGACTCTGTTACTAGGGAAGGCTATCAAATACAGTTGCCATGAGAGGCTTGGGAGCAGATTTCCAAAGCAAAACATCTCTGCTCCTGAAACATGCCTTATTGAAAATACACAGTGTAAACAGTTCATCTCTAAAACAGCTGAAAATCACTATGAAATCAAAAGAGCTGTGACAACTCAGGCCACATCACACCAATAAAGCTGCAAAATCACAGCATAATTTAGGTTGGAAGGAGCATCTAGAGATCATTTAGTCCAATTCCCTGCTCAGAAAAGGCAGATTTCAAAAGTTAGATCAGGAAGCTTGGGGTTTTGTCCAGTCACATTTTAAATATCACCCAGGGTGGAGATTCCACAGCCTCTCTAGGCACCTCTTTGACTCAACTTTCCCTGAGGTGGCTGGAAATTCCCTTGCTGCAGCTGTGACAACTGCTTCTTGTTCTTTTGCTGGTCATCTGACAAGAGTTCGGCTCCATCTTCTTCATACCCCACCCTTGGCCCCAAAAGGAAACAGAGGATATTAGAAAGTATTCAAACAAAATAAATGTAATGAAAAAGGCATGAGCAGAATAAGTCAGAAGTGGACTACAGTTGTCTGGGATTGAAGGATTTCCACCAGCCAGAGACATAAGCAGGAGGCAATCCAGTGGCACCACATCCTGCCAATTACACCCAGCATCTTTTAAGGACACACACATTTTTCCCTTTGCCTCACACACAACAAATTGCTGTTACTCCTCCTCTTTCCCAAAATACACACTTAAGTTCCCTTGTACCTTTCACCTCTTCCTTTCCTTTCCCTCCCAGGGAAAAGGGGAGATGTGTAACCACTGCAACTGGTAGCAGTCACTTCAACCACCAGCAGAAAGAGCTGGATGCACATAGTACTCAGGGTAATCCAGGAGAGACACTGGCTCTTGGAAAAGGCAAACAAGAAAGACACAAAAGCAACTGTTTGTGATTATGGATCAAGCGCCAACATTAAATATACCACATCTGATGCAAAGATAATTAAGCAGCTACATGGCCCCTAAATTTTATTTAAGAATGAGGAAGGAGTTCTAGCCTGGAAAAGAACTCTGAAGTCAGGAAAAAAATAGTGAAAAACGTACACTTTCCTCTGTATTAAGCTGCCAGTTCAAAAGAACTAATGACAACTTTCCCCTCTGTTATATGGAAACATCCCAAGAAAAAAGAAAATAACCAGGGAAATCTGAGTAACAAAACCATCACACGTGAGAACATTTGGTTTTCTTTTTTCCTTTCAAAAAAAACCACAAACTCTCATCCAATGATAAATCAAATTATAATGAAACCTAACATTTTTACTGCAAATTACTACAGTGCTAGCAAAACACAGTATTCTCTTCATCTTTTCCTATATTTTCATCACCATTGGTCTTCTTCATTCAACTCACACCTTTACCAAGAGACAGTAATACTAAAAACTCAAACTCATTTAAATGAGGACTTAATTAAATGAACATTAATTGTAGGCATTGTCACCTCACTGAAAACAACATTCTAAACTTTTCAAATTAAGCATTTACTGATGGAAATTGTAAAACTCATCACTATACTACAACACTTAGATTTTTAAGCAATAATACCTGTTTAAAGAAGATGTCACTGCTTACACTTGCTTCAACAGCTGCCCAAGACATTACTCTATATTCACATTCATTTAAGGTTATGACATTTATTCTGTATCTTATCTTTCTCAATAATATGCAGGTACAAGGCTTATATATAAGTGCAGACCAGTGTGAACAGCTACTGTACCATAAATACTTCACTCTTAGTTTCTACATGTTTAGTAAATCTAAGCACAACTCAAATGAGAAACCCTAACTGCTCTCATCCCATTTATTGTTAGCTTCCCAAAGGAAAAAAAAATCCACTTCTCCTCTTTCCCAAATCTGATTTCTTGTCTTAAAATACTTTTACAGATTTACAACTACAACTTCTCCTACATCATAAGCTGATTGTTCTTCCCTAAACCTCAATAAAACCAAATTATATTCCTTCTGAAAAACAGGCTAAGTGTTTTGAGTAGAGAAGAAAAGAAGGAAAGAAAACACAGATTTCAGAAATGCATCACCAATTGTGCTCTCCATGAAAATATGATCACAGTTTTAAAGTGGTACTTTACATCCAAATTGAATGTTATTATTTTACTTTATGAAATGAAACAAATTCACAGAACTGTTCTTCAAATCACACATTAACTAAATGAGACAAACACTTTTTTTTCCCAGAAATGTAAAGCAGAAGCAGTATTGTCAACATGTTAAATCTTAATACACATACAGACCTTCATGACAAAACCAAAAAAAAATTACTATTTGATCCCCTCCCCCAGCAAAACTCTCTTTTCTGGTTACAATATCCAATGGTACAGAGTCATAGTATAAGACAACAACAATCCACAAATTCAGTGTCTCCTTTGCTCAGCTATCTCTTACATGTATGATTCAGTCTTTCAGAGTTGACAGAGGGTTGGAAGAACATTTATGAGTGTTAAGTAAATTAAAAATCAATGGTTGCTTCTTCTAGGAAACCAAGGCATCAGCACACTACTTTCTGTACTACTCTTCACAAGCATCCTGTGAGCTTACCCCCAATAAAACAAAAGGAAAATGAGTTGAGTCCAACCCTCCCCTCACAAACCTATTTTTTATTAAACAGACAATTGTATTCAAATTCTTTCTCCATACTTACCCACATTTTTCAACCTGAAATATACTCTGCTGGACCTCAGCAGGCTCTCTTATAAGGATTAAATGAAATGGGATGCTGTAGTAGCTCACAGCAATACTGCAGAATCCTAAACCAATCCATATATTAAAATACTTAGAAGGAATTACAAATTCTAACTGCGCTTAGCATTAGCACTTAACTACACAGATGCACAAAAATAAAATCATAGAATAAAACATATCATCTGGGAAAAGAGCATTATAAAGTATTTATAGTAATAACCAGAAATCTATAAATAAAATTTTTAGAAAGGGAGAGAAGCACATACTTACTTGTGTTTTGGTTAAGGAAAATTCACTTTTAATCCCATTCTTCACTTCTTCAGGTAACAACGCTTATTTTCCAATTTAATTAGAGAACAAAGCATAAGCTTCTAAATGGGCACCATTTATGTTAACAGATATTAGTTTGTCAGACTCACCTGGTTATTTGTGCTCCAAGTGTGGGAGAAAAGGAGACAAACATTACTTATAAAATAGTGTCGTCCACTTGACAACAATTAAATGTACCTGATGCACATTTTTCTACTTTGAAAAAAAACCCGGTCTATTTTAGGATTTGGAATTCCACATTGCACTTAAAAATCTATATACTGCCACATACCTTAACAAGTTGAAGCTAAGATCTAGCCTTTTTGCCATGTGTCCATACTTTCTTCCTAGGAATTCTGGAATTTCTTCACAGTCCTGACTAATGTAGGACACCTGAGAAATAGAGGCAACAAAGAAACATTTCATGAATAGATTTAGTTCCCTATCCAGATTCTGTCACATTGATAAAATGATAACATGCAGTACAATGACTTGGCATTACAGCTTTAAGCTATATAAGTTTTACAGCTATAAAATCTATCACACAAACTAATTTTCCTATTGATACCATCAACTTAATATTTATTACATCTATAGTCTCTATGTACATTTTGTCTCCTTCCAGGTAAAAATACTTTGATTAAATATACCACATTTCTTCTATTTCACTGTTAGTACTTTGATCTAATGTTACTTCACATTACTATTCTGACATGCTCCAGAAGAAATTTGTTTGAAGGATCAGAAGCCATCCAAAGGATCTTCCAGTTTGGCCCTTCATATACAACAAACAAAAGTTGTTGCCTAAATTTAGGTGCAGAAATACCTCAGCAGTGTACAGTCAATCCATTCTAACCATTCCCTGAGAAGATTATTACACCCAGTAACACACTAGAGATAGAGCAAGAGGGCTGCCCATGACCATGAAAATGAGGCATGCAGCTTCTTCTCAGACAGCCATGAAAATCTTAAAGATTTCTGGCTTCTCATTACCCCTCATGTATGTGTACTCTTTTTCATACCAGCCTATCTAACTCATCTTTAGCAAACACATAAAGAATTAGTGGTAGCACAAAAACCAGTCTACTCAAATTCTGTTTGTTTTTATTTGTTTTTAGTCAGGATTAAGTGAGTTGAAAATATTTCCAGAACACAAAAAGTTAAGCAGCTAAATTTTTTCTCCTATTTCTGCTGTACTGTCTTAGAAGTCATTGGTTTGATTTCTTCAAAGAAATCTCACAAAGCTTTTCAAAATTATTGTCAAGAATTCTATACATCTGTATTGGCACATCCTTTCTATGCTCAAAATACAGATATTTCAGATTTCGTGCTGCAGAAATCTTAGTTTTCCTTAATGACCAACTAGCAAGTTAAGAACCGTGTTAGACCACTATCTATACAACACTGTTATTATCCACTTGTTTAATTATAAAGTCAATTTCAATACCAATTCCACTAGTCTAAAATATGCTGGATGAAATATATGCAAAAAAATCCATCAAAATTGTTTTGATAGTATTCCACCTTCTGTTAAAACAGAGACTCCTCTGCAGAGCAGACTGACAGTATGTACTTCTGCAAGTCATCCTGATCTCCTACGCTCTAAAAATGATTGCATCTGATAATACTATATGGCATTCCATTTAATTCATTTTGTTCAATAACTTCAACAGATAAAGCTGACAACAGTGAAATAATTTTTATGAGCAGAAAACAGGTAGCTTGAAGCTCAGTTTAACAACTTCTTCCCCTTGTTAAATCAGACCTGCTCTTGCAATATGTTCTGTTACCAGACATACACACAACTTGAGCAAATAGAAGAACAAAAAGGAAAGGAACTGTTTTGGGTAGTTGGCATCCTAATGGTTTGGATATAACAGAAAATGTTTTGCAGAATTTATTGAATTAAATATGTCAGGGTTTTCCTCCAGTTTATGTCTAACATAATCACAATGTGTTTTACAGCATACACAAAGGTATACAGAAAAGAACCATGTCATTCTTCACTGAATGGTAGATTTCTTTCAATTAAAGCTTGCAAACCCTTTGAAAGGCCTCACATTAACATCTTAATATTTTGGATTAAGCATTTGGTTCAATGTAACATGTTGAAACAGAAATTACTAAATATGATGCCTATTAACACTGGGAGGATAAGACTGTCTTGAGGAGCTACAACAAACACAGCAAAAGCACAGACCTTCACTTGGCCTTTCACCCAGGGAGCAATGGCTGAGAAGGAGCAGGAGACTTTCACCTGCAGTGTGTGTACATTGCTTCAGAAACTTACCTGGACATCAAAGCCCTATCCATAAGAACAGCAATTGAAGAAAAATATTGATAC
This sequence comes from Chloebia gouldiae, assembly GCA_003676055.1. Lineage (NCBI taxonomy): Eukaryota > Metazoa > Chordata > Aves > Passeriformes > Passeridae > Chloebia > Chloebia gouldiae. The sequence goes on along the minus strand of QUSF01000014.1, from coordinate 7,401,504 downwards.
AAATGTCATTTAGAGCACACAGGAGACAAAGTACATAAACTGTTTCAAAGGTTCAGCCTTTGAACAGTTATAATATGCAAATATATTTACACAACTAGTGCAAACAGATTATTCACAGGCATATTTGCAGATGACATATTGTTATCATGGCTTTTCAATGCTGAGGCCTTGTAAAGGCATTTTACTTCCACAGAATCCACTTCAGCACACTTATAATACAATGCTAATATAAAACAAGAAGTCAGTAGACAGAAGAACGAAGAACATTTCTTCATTTTAATTGCTTCAGTTCAAAATAATTTACTCAGGAAACAATAAAATGTACATAATTCAGTATTCTTCCTTTTGCTTCCATTTCAAATACCCCCAAAATGAATATGAGCTTCCAAGTACATATCCAGTGACATCACCACTGAAAGATGAGAGCAAGCATACTTTTCCCAACACTCCAGCTCTCTGGCTGCAAGGCACATCAGTAACAGTAGATTCCATAGATTTTCCTATACCAGTCACAGACAGGATTAAAAATTGGATGTAGAGGTTTCCATGGCCTAATTCCCCGACTCAGATATACTGAAGGTCGGCCAGTCAGTTATTACTGGTGGCCCATTCAATATCCCACCAAAATGTTCAGAATTTCCCACAAAGGCCAGCATCAGATAGGCTATGAAGGCCTGAGATATTCTTGCAGACTCTTCAACACACTGTATACAATTAATGAAAAATACATATTGTTACAAAATATTTAAAACATTAGCTAACTACCAATAGCAGTTGCATCTCTCTTCTGCTTTAGTTTCAGAAGGTATCACCATTTAGTCTTTGTGATCATTCTACAATGACAGTGTCATCTTAATAACCCATAGAGTAACGTCTTTTTTTCAGGAATGTCACCAAAAAGGTCACGTATGAACTCTCAATACTGTATCTTCTCTCCCATTGAAAGGAATTATATCTGGAGAATATTTCCAGTCAGCTGAGCATTACATTTTACTCTGTGCTGATAGAAGATTGTATGCTGGGCACATAGCCCAGGAGCTCAAGGCATGCTCAAGGGAAGAAGGTAGCATGCCACTCAGTGCCAGGGTGCACCACAGAGACCACAGGAACTGTTTCCTGCAGCAGCTTCAAAATTAGCCAGTTAATTGCCTTCATATCACACACATATTTACATGAATTCCACACAGAAATAGTGACCAGATTAAAGAAGCAATTAGATGGGGAGCACCCTGGTTTAACGGCAAACCATTTTCAAAAATAAGACAAACTTCCTTCTCCGCAGGAGGGAAAAAAAAAATGTTCTAACTGTAGCCACAGGTTCATTACTAATGTCATAAAGTTTCAGAAAAAATATTTTTCAGTAGCCATACAAGGCGCTGGGCAAAAGTCAGCAGGATGTGTTATATTTCCCAACTTCTCTTTAACCAAACCGAAACATGCACAGGCGGTTTCAGGAGGAAGAACACTTGGCACTTCCACTCCTCCTTCAGCCGTTCCCGCGCCCCCCCGGCCGGGCCGAGCGAGCGCCGCTCCGAGCCGGAGCACGGCCCGCGGGAGCAGCGGCGGGGCGCAGCCCTGCCCCGCCGCTCCGCTGTCCGCCGCACCGCCCCTCAGCCCCGTCCCTTCGGCCGCCTCGGGACAGCGCTGCGGCCACTGAGGCGATACCTGCGCGGCGTCCGTCCCGCGGTGCGCCTGCAAACCAAACCCGGCCCCGTGCGCCTCCGCCGGCCGCACCGACCCGGAGCGGCACCGGCAGGCAGGCGGCCGGCGGCGCGGAGCCGCAGCAGCCGCTCCCAGCGCCGGGGGCGGGGACGCGCCGGCCGGGGCGAGCCGCCCGCGCAGGTGGGGCCGCGGACACCTACCTGTGCTCCGCTCACCACGGCCCCTGCCATGCTGCGGGGTGGCCGCGCCGGGGCTCCGCGGGCCGCTGCCTGGCACAGTCAGCTGACGCGGCGGAAGCGCGGCCGGGCCGGGGGCGGCGGCAGCGCGGAGCTCCCGCCGCCTCCTGCGGCCGCGCCGGGCAGCCACGGCCGCGGGCGGCACCGCGGGCGGCTGCCGGCGTGAGGCTGCGGCGGCCCGAGGTCCGCGCGTCCAGGGCACGGTCATCCTTGTCCGGGCACGGTCATCCTTGTCCGGGCTCGGTCATCCTTGTCCGGGCTCGGTCATCCTTGTCCGGCGGCCTCTCCGCTGCGACATGCTGCCTGGAACGCGAGCCCAAAGCGGCACACAGCGACTGCCGCGCCTCACAGAGCCGGCTCGGCTGGACAAGGCCTTTTAGACCGTCCAGTGCAACCCAGGACCGAACCACGCCAACTAGACCATGGCATGAAGTGTTTCCGTGCTTCCACCTTCAGTGTTTCCTTAACACCTCTCGGGACAGTGACTCCACCACCTCCCTGGGCAGCCCATTCTTATGTTTAATCCCGTAATGCTAAGAAATTCTTCCTAATGTCCAACCTAACCCTCCCCTGGCCCAGATTGAGGTGCATCTGTCGGCAGCTACCTGAGAGAAGAGACCGACCTCCACCTTTCTAAACCCTCCTTTAAGCTGCCCCCACCCTTACTCCAAGCCTGCTCCGGGCTAAACAGCCCCAGCTCCCTCAGCTGCTCCTCGTAAGATTTGTGCTCCAGACCTCCCCAGCTTCCCTGCCCTTCCCAGCGCCGGGGCAGCACCACGTGCGGGGCTCTATCGGTGTTGGCATGGCAGGAAGAGATGGAAAGAGCCAATCTGTGACACTGACAGAGGGATCACGCCTTGGATTTCAGTTCCCATAAGGTGCTAGATTACTTTGAACATTATCTGTACTGACTTGCCACCTAGTAAGCAGCTCATTAATTTGTGGCATAAAACATAATTTGCCTTTGAAGAGATGTATGTCACTGGTAAAGCAACGCCTGCAGGGGAAAAAAAAAAACAAAACAAACAAACAAACAAAAAAAGCTATCTCCAGGAAAGGTCCATATTCTTATAGCAATTTTTTTTCTCTCTAGAATATAGGGCAATTTGTATGGAAACCAGAAATACCTTTGGAATTATCAGAAAACCCTGTCAAATAAGTCTTTCCAGGATGCAAGAATTTATTAATTAAAATAATGGCATGATGGTAGGTTATCACTGTTCAGGCAGACTAGAGGAGCTAGTTTTCTATAAGAATTTTATATGACACTTTTAAAGGTTTCCCAAGCTTGGATCCTAAATCCTATTAGTCATCTACCTACCTCTTCAGCTGCCTAAGCACCTTTAAAAATCTGGCTCATTTTTCCCCTTTATTGCTAATATAGCATAACTCACTCTTGCTGAAAGCGGAGGCACATGCTGTGAGGGGAAATAAGTTTCAGGAGGATATGTATTCCTCACTGCAAACCACTTTCTTGAGTTTATTCAGCAACACAGCAGAAACCAATACTGTACTTGCTGCTTTACCTCCTGGTATCAACAGAATAAATACTTGGTACAGCTGTGGCACTACACCTTCTCTACAGCCATCCCTCCTCTTCAGTGACTGCTGGACAGGAAACACAGAGCAAATAGCTGAGGAAAAAAATGTTCTTCCTCCCTGTTCTTTTAATGTATTGTGTTAGAGATGTCAGTGGGCCAACATGCATAAAAATCAAAAGATGGCCAATGAATAAATCATTCCATTGCTTTGCATGTTCTAATTTTCCTTATATCATGTAAGACAAAAGAATCAAACCCTTCAGCCACAGCAAATAAGCTGATCCTGCACTGATGAATAAAAGCTCTGTTTCTCCAAGTAAGAGTTTTCCATCCAGGCATACTTGCTGGTTCAGATCATCACTCAGCATGCTTCAAACCATCAGGGCCTTTATTTATCTATTAGATTATATAGTAAATAACATATGCCAAGAAAAACAAGTACTATGTGAACTGTAATTTTAAACAAAGCAATACATTCTCCTCCTTCTATATCTACTTTTTATCTCTCTTTTAGCTACAAGCATGTGTTTCCCACCAGAATGAACACGTAACAGCTCAAGGCTCAAGTGGCCCACTGCTACAGTATTTGCCTTAGTGAAGTAAATTCAGTTCAGTACTAGACTCATGTAAAATTGGAATAACTATATTGAAAACAATTTAGCATATGATTATCTACATTATTAGGATTAATTTTAGTAGAGTGTTTTCTGTCATTTTAGAGATAACTGTGAAGAAAAAAAAAAAATCCCTGCCTAAATAGTTTACAAAATAGCCCACATAAATAATAGCAAGTCTGGGGGGCTGGGGGTTTCCAGCTTCTTACATTGCCAGTTGCATTAACCTGCCATTGATCCTCCTACTTACTAGGCAAGACCTTGTCTAGAGGGAAAAGTTGCAAGTGCATCTCCCTAAACCAGGTGACTTAAATTGACTTTATCATCTCTTCAATCAGTCAAGCTGAATTTTCTAAATTACAAAAACAACTTAAAGATGTGGCAAACTGTTTTAAGTGCATCAGGCTTATAGTCATTCTTTTGAAACCAGTTCAATGTTTTCTTGCACAGACATGGCCTAGATTGTTATCTGCCATGGATAAATAATAGATCCAAATCCCATGGTGTGTAACAAAAAGGGAGTGCTACCGACCACAGTGACAAAATGGGACTATTATACTGTAAAGGAAGGGAAAAACAAAACTCCCTGGAACAGAGGAAAGGAGGAGAGAGATTATTGTCTTATTCTGGTGCTTCCCTAGACTTTGAAAACTTACATCTCAAAAATCCTAATTCTGCTGCCAGTTTCCTTGCAGGATTATTGGTGAACTTCTCAAATTTTGTAATTTTTATTCCCTTAGTTCTTAAGTACCCGTCACTTGCACATAATTTTCAAAAGCAATGAAAACTCAGCTGTCTGCCCCTGAAGGACTATTTTGTAACATCTGATCTTCAATGGTAGCAAAGTTATACCACAGTCTCAGATTTCAGGCACATGGGTCAATGTGCTCATTTGTTTGTGCCCCACGTTATAAAGCTAAAATCTATCAGAGTGCAATGTAAATGCCAGAGGACTTCTCCAGCTTTTGAGCCAGCTGATCATCAGTGACACTTTATAGCACAGATCCTAGATGAACATGAGGCAGCCTCTGGGTTTAGGCTGGTTTCCACCTTACCATATGTATTTGTATTTCTGAGCATCTCAAAACCTTCTTGAGTCCTGGCCCCACACAATCTGCATCATCTGAAGGTTTTATTTAGCTTTGATAGAGCTGCCTATATGAGTAAAGCTTCAAAGGACTAAGTTTGTATTTAGAGAATATATTTTTCAGGGGTTCCTCAGAAGCTGAAAGTTTTGTGAGGATTCTTTGTAGAGGCTAAAATAGTTTACATGACAGTTTGCCATAGCTGATCTTTGAAATGTCTTTTTTTACAGTGTATTTATATGGAAAAAAATATTAAAATCACTTTTTTATTTAAATAATCACTTTCACTGCAGTTAGGTGGCACTTCTGTATGGACCATTCAATAAGATTTCCTTAACTTTTTAACAGAGAATTGCCAAAACTGCTTGATATGTGAGTTACATACAGAAAAAAACAACATGGACTTTTAAAAAAATGGAGGTTTAAGTTACACTAATATGCCCAGTACATCTTTTATACACATACATACATATATATGCTGACCGTTCTTTGAATAAAGAGTATTTTAAGTTCAAAATAATACCTGGAAACCACCTCCAAACAACTGGGAAGAATGTGTGGAACCATAGTAGGTACCCATCAGATCTGCTTCTTTTAAATGAGTTCTTCATATAATAAAAGAGCTTTGTGTCATTTTAGGAGTCAGTTGCTTAAAATGTGTACTCAGTTACAATCAGGAAATCTCATTGACTAACTGATTAAATAATTAGCTAATACAAACCAGTAAATATGGCATAGCATCAAGCACCAAATTATGTCATTTCATATAAAGCCTTTATATACAAGCATTTCCCCATCTTAAATGAACACTGAACATTTACAAATGTTCAAATAATAGCAATCCTGACTTTTTCATTAACTGAAAGTTATAAAAATATTTGAGTTAATCAAAATGGTCTGTTTTCCAGCTTGCAGCATACTATGCATGTATGCCTCCATGTACACAAAATACAATTATCCTATATTTCAAAGTCAAATAAACTATTGTCTACTTTTAAAAAAAAACATATATATATATAATTTCTCCAGACAAAATAGTGTGTTTGAACAGTTTTCTGAAGCAAATAATTTCAAACAAAAAATCTCAACCAAGTAACAGAATTGTTCCAACTTGATCTTCAGAAAATTTGGCTCACAGTTTATCCTTAAAACTTATTTTCTTGATGCTAACAATGAAAATATTGTCTCAAAATATTTGTTAGTAAGTATCCACAGCAATATGATGTGAATAAAAACTGAATCAATTTAGCTGAGAAAGATTGTCTGTAGTACAGAAATTTTCCTCTGTTTTGCCAGAGGAACATTTTATTTACATGTAGCTTCCCTTACACCTGTTTTTATTCACAAAGAGTTAAATAGGGTGTTTAATGTCCAAACTAATAACTTCAGATGTCTCCCAGGAAACAGCATCACTAGCACTCCCTGCTATGCAACCAGCAGGAAAAAAGCCCTGACAGAAAGAAGGTAAACTACAATAAAGTGTGTACTTTAGTCCTACAGAAAAAAATAATGATTATGTCATTTGCCATTCCTAAGCTGAACATCTGCAAATTAGGTTTCTTCTTTCCTATCTCCAAATGAGTTCTCATGCTGCCATTTATAAGGATATTTAACAGCCAAAGATAAACAGGTTAAAGGGATCTGAAAAGCAAGCTATTCATATGTATTCAATACACTGGTACACCTTTTTTTGAACATTATTAGTATGACAGTGTGATGTAGTGCTATAAAACTTAAGAACATCTGAGTGACATTAAAGTGTTGGGGTTTTTTCTGAAGTATGCCCATGCTGGAGTGTTTGAAACTCTGCAGGATAAATCAGTCCAAAAAAGCAGTCAATGAAAATTGGTTATCTCACACTACTGTAGGCTCAACTCTGGGTTTGCTTTCCTACTGCTAACTAATGGCCTTGATTTACATTTTTCCATTCTTGTGGAGACTCATATGAGAAAGATAGGGGGGTTAATATTTCTACATTCATCTAGAGTTTTTCAGTTTTACCCTTTCTCGCAACACAAAAGCAGAGTGTCCAATCTGATATATTTCCTACTTCTTGCATTTTGACTCTTTCATTCCTCAGTGTCCCCAAGAAAAACAGAATTATGTCTAAAACCATCTCTGGGATATATTTGGTTATTATTTTCCTATTATATGGCAGAAGTGTGATATGAGCTGAGTGAAGCTACATGGGCATTGTGAATTAATGCAGCCCATAAGCTCACTCACTGTTTTATTGCAAAGGCACCCTGAAGTTCAACATCTTCTGATGTCTTTGAAAAGCCTCATTTTGTAACATTGTTAGCATTCTTTTAAGGTAAGTTTATGTATATACTTCAAAATGCATTATTCTATAAGCTGAGTTTTCAAAAAACAGAACAACATAAAAGCTTTGAGGGCAGAGGAAAAAAAAACCCTTTCATAAAATTTGTGCTTAGTAATCTCATCTTGCTTCCAATAAAGGTAATGATAGTTTTGTTGACCATGGCATGACCCAAATACAACTAAAAATCCCTAATGTTACATTATATAGCACACTATAGCTGTTAGGCTAAAATGATGTTTAACAAGTTACATCTTCAACAACTAAGACATGGCAACAATTAATTGTGCAAGTTATTTCTGCCTTCTCATAAGATACGATGTGGTACAGAGTTATCTTTTAGTGGATTTTGGTGTTTGGTTGGTTGGGTTTTAGAATATACATAATTCTGTTTCCTTTAGACTATAGATTGGACAGAGATAAGTAAATTACCTTAACCAAGTAAAATATCACTAAGTTCCTCAATGCTCTGTATTACCAGAACCTCTAGCATTTTTAAGGCATTAATTCACATTAATTCACTCTATGCCAGGAAAATACAAAACTATTATTATTATCCTACAAAAAAAAAAAAAGGAACTGCAGCATAGAATGGATATTTTATTTGTATAAAAACTTATATTTATTATTCGTAGTCATCTGGTGAACTGAAGCTGCACTTCCCAAGACATAGGTCTGATACCCTAACTGTACACAATAGTCTGTCTTGCTTTGTCTCATTTGGTGTAGGTATTACATGACAAAAATTATTCTTTCCAGTAAAAAGATGGGCAAGAAACATAAATTATTTACTCCAAGTAGACGATACTTGCAGCAAGAGTTATTCCAAGCCAAAGGGTGATAATGATTCTCTGTTTGTCCCATCTAGAGTACAGCACACAGAAGAAAGACTTGGGGCATCCACAAGCTTTGTATATTATTTCAATATTTGGACATGTAGTCAAAACTGAATGTATAGCACAAACCAAAGATGAGAAATTGTATTTTTCAGTCCCTTATAATTTATGCACTCTATTTTTTTTCTATAAATCCATCAAAAGGATGCCAAATTTTTCCTTCTGCCAAGTTTCAAAGTACTGTTGCTAATCATGGAGGCCCAAAACACTTAATAATAAGATCATAAGATTTTATTTTTTTTTAATTTGAAAGAATTCAGTAAGCTTGGTATAGAAGCTTTTGCTACCACTTCTTCTATAATTATGTGTTGCACAAATACACAGAGATTATTTTTTCTAAGCCTAAGACGACTGACTCACAACGTATTTGAAGTGCTATACTTCCCTACAATCCTTTATGTATAGGTGAATTTCAGGTTGGCTGGCTGCACAATCGTGGGAAAGTAAATTGCAGTACTGAAGCAACTGTACATCTCTGGGCATTGATGCTTGCTCATAAGAATGCAACAACCAGAACTCAGGGGAAAAGGGTACTAAAGCTAGGATAAAGTCTAATTTGAGGCCATACAACATTGCAGGTCTATTCTAAATAACAGATTTGTGGTTCACAAAGGTATTTTCTTGTTACAGATCTCTGTCACAATGACTGGGGCAGCAACTGTCTGTCACACTGTGCTGGTTTCAAAGACAAAACAAAATTATTGCAGGAAGTGCTTGAATACAAAGGTCAAAAACAGAGGAAGTGGGTGCAGAGGCCAGAGCAGCTTTCATTGAGCTGCTCTCTCTTGTTCCAGCTGTCTTGGCAGCTCAGTGCAGAACTAAATTACCAGACTAGGGAAGAGGAGGAGGGGATTTTTGTTTGTTTGTTTGTTTGTTTGTAGGGGTTTTGTTTAGTTTTGATTTTTCTCAGAAAGAACTATATTCACCTGGTTAATCCAAGAAGACACATTATGCATCTTGTTTTGCAAACAACACTGCATAATAAGAGACTTATCTACAAATAGGCATATCCTACTGAAAATACACATTGTATGGGGCCCTGTGGCCCTAAGAGCCTATGACCCTAAAGATGTGTCTTTATCCCAACAGAAAACTGTATCATCAGGAAAGAGAACAAGCCAAGGTGTGGGAACACCTGACATTAAAAAACAGGTTCTACCCTGCTTCTCACAGCCTCATTCTTTAATCTTCCATCTTTGAGCAGGTTATACCAGCAAAGGGGAGAACCACAGCCTTCCACAGAGATAACAGATAGATGATACTCTGCTGAGAAGGATAGTAAGCAGGAATAGAGTGCAATTAGTAGTCAACCTCCTACACTTGAATATGGAATAACTTCTGTATTTTAAGTAGCAAATGTTTTTGTTCCCTATTGTTCAGTTCCAAAGCAGTTGCTGGTTTTTGTTATACCTTATAAGCACCAAAGATTCCCACAGAAATGTATGGAAGTTGCTAACAATTTGGATGGTTAAGAAAGAACACAGCCCAAACAAAAGCCACCATCCACTGCAGATTGTTAAACAGCAACTTTTCCCATTGTTCACTTATTACTTTCATCCACCCATCCTTCTGGGTGAGGAGGGATAAATATAGCACAGCCAGAATTAATTCTGCATATGGAGACATCACTAGGAAAACAACATGCACACACATGATGCAAGAAGGAAGAGCTGAAAGCTGAAAGTTCCAGAGGTCTCCACAAGCAATATACTGTCTATTAAAATAGAGAGATATACATAAACATGAAAATTACACAAAACAGGTTTTACATTTCTTAAAAATGCGAGAGAATACATGGGAAAGCAAGGTGGTTTAGTTTAATTTCACTCTTCCTGAATGGTGACTTTAGTGTTTTATTCCTTTCTTCTACTCTGCTTGCATACAAAAGTACACTGAGAAATCCTTCCAATTCAGTAACATGCATAAGCACCTTTCCTAGGTAAGACAAAGCAGAAGGAGTGACTAACTGTAGATTGTAGAGTCTATAGTACCTGCTGGTCCTATGAGACATTTCTGTTCTAGGTTCTCCAGGTTCTCCTGCATCTAGCACAATTTAGTCACACAATTTTAAGTTCTTCAAAAACAAAAAAATCATGAGTAAGCAAGTGCAAGAACAAAGGAGCCCCATGCAGGGCAAGGTATTTTCTGCAGAAACTGTTTTTTAACAAGAAAATGGCATAACTGTGAACGGGAAATGCAGGAAAAAAATTCCAACTTGTGATCAAGCAGTCCTGTGATTTAGGGATTAGATCCATTAAAACTTTGACAATAATTTTCTATACTCTGTCTGTACAAAAACCTGTTTCTAGACCCTTCTCACTATCCAAGTGGAAAAATAAAAAGAAAGTAGCTGAGCCAAAGTCATGCATCATTCATTGCAAACAGTGGTACTCCCTAAGCTGTATGTTATGTTTTAGTCTCCATACCATCTGTACAAATAACAAAAAAAATAATAAAAATCTTTTGATAAGCCTTCATATGGTGAGAAACACAAAAGAAATAGCAGACTAAAACCAAAGAGATTTCCTGTTTATACTGTAGAGATTATTAGAGACAGACCAATGCTTAACTTAAGGAAATTCATGTCTTAATTTTGGAATCCAACTTTGACTCCATACATATAAAAGTATCTGAAAACATGCTGATATTCGGCCATCATGCTGGGGACCTTTTCCACAATCACATGAGAATGATTCAGAGCTTCAGATTACTAAATGTTCCTCTTAAGTAAAGATGAGAGTGGACTGATAACAATGTAGTAGAAGACTGATAACAATATCATGTAAAGCTCTCCATGCTTATGTTTCTTGCTGGAATCCCACTAAGATGAGTAAAGCTACTGTCAGCTGATGGTGTTAGAAATAACCTGAAAGAGGCAGCAGCGTGATGAGTATTTCTGCTTATTCCAAATTTTAAGTCTTATAAAAGCATAGCAAGATGTTAAATACAGTTCTTCCCCACTGTTAATTTTTCATTATGAAAAAATACAAAAGCTACAGAACTGTCCACACTGTCACAAACAGAAAAAAGTTCTAATTTTAAGGTCTGAAAACCTTTTGTTACCTCGAAAGTTTGAGCGTATATGTTTTATAGTAACATTTTAAATTGTTCTGTTAAAGCAGAAAAGCTAACACCAAACCCTTCATCAACTAAACAGGCAAGTAAGCAAAAAAGACTTGACAAGTTCACTGACTTTAGAGATTCTATTTTAAGCTTAATGACCATTTATATATAATGAATATATATATATTTCATCATACTGGCCCATAAACTGACATATTGAAAATAATATTTTCAAATTGTTATCTACAAGGAAATTTATTAGCATTCATATTCTCCTTCTAGTGAATAGAAATGCATGTTAATTCTCTTCTACATTTACCACTTCAAATTGTATTCACTGTACAGTATATTAATTTGTCTTTCAATGGAAAGATAAGTAAATGTGTTTGTAAAAATTGTTCATAATGATCAGTTCCTGCTGCTATTTATACTGGTTAAGTTAAAATATAAAGAAAGTCCTACCTAGCACTTCTAAAATGTCATTCACCTATAAATTACATTACATTTTACATATATTAATCAATTAAGCCCTACTATACCCATCTTAATTAAGCATTAATATCCCAATTTTACAGTTAGTTACACTGAGGATGGCTTGAAAGGTTGGTTGTCTTGCTAATACCACTCAGGAGTGGGGATAAAACCCACGAATGATAATCATTTCTCCATGTGTGATTAAAAAATACTTACCCTCTTCTAGAATGGAAAGTATAAAAATAAAATGCAGAATCAATGACAAAAGTTTGGGCTCTAACAGGACTTCTATCTTTTCTTGTGAAACAAACCATTGCTTTACAAATTCTTGGACAGAGGTGAATATGTATGATCAAGAGATTTCTACAGAAATTCCGCAAGATGTGGTCCTCAGATCAAAGCAAAAACAGTGGCCCAGAAGTGCAGCCCATACTAAACTCTCCCCACTCCCCAAGCCAGGCTAAGCATCTCACACTGAACAGAACTTCCACTTTGTACCATTTAGAGAGTTTTTTTCCATTTACTCCCTTAAAGTAAGTCCAGGCTACTTTATGCTTGTTTAAACAACAAAAAATTTATTAATCCAATTAACATAACCATATAGTTTCACATCATATTAATTCTGTCAAAATTGCCAGTCTAATGCCACTAGAAAATAATTTTATTTCAGTGTCAAGATGTGCAAAATAAAGTTCCTCCTGTTTACCCTGTTGCTGAGGTACTATAATTATCACTGATTACAAAATGGCAAACCAGTGTGTTTGCAGGTGCACAATCTAAATGTAGCCCTTATTTAGCAAGCATAACTGCATAACTTTTCCGTATACTTTTAGTACTAATATCTAGTACTCATAATTTACTGGTTTAAAAGTGCTATCTTATTAATAGCTTAACTTATAATCCTTTATTGCTTTTAGTCCTCTAACTTGATATGGAAACAACTGCATGTTTGTCATTTTTTATCAGACTTCTGTATGTTCTGTGTGGATAAAAAAAATAGGCCACTTTGCTATATTGTTCTGCTACCATACCTCTCAAAGGGGTCAGTGACAAATCATGACCTCTTGACATTCTGTCTTGAGATTTTGCACCAAATGAGGCAGGGATGATACAGGGGTGATGTAATTTAATCTTCATTAACACCTCAAGACTGTCATCATATCCATGAAGTAAAGAACAGAACCCAGAATGTAGAGGCAACCTCTATTCTGGCACTTCATTTTTTTCTATGCCCAACTTGGCATTTTATTAAGAGTGACTAAGATTGCCATTGCCATTCGGAGCCAAATACTGAAGAGTAAGTCTATAATGGCCTTGTATTTCTTCCTTGTAAGAGAAGAAAGCCTCAGCCCCAAGTCCTGAGTGGAATGGGCTGATTTCCAAGCCGGCCCCACAACTGTTCCTTACCGCCTCCAGCCATGGGCTATTCTAGTACTGTGCATATCTGATCATTTCATCAATGCTTCATGTCTAACACGAGCTCTCAGGTGTGCTCTGTAAAAGCAATCTGACCCAATGTATCAGGTAGTGACAGCATGTCAAAAACCTCTTAGAGGACACCCAGAGGACAGTCATGATGCTGTGGTGTCTGGCAGCCCCAGCTCATTCAAGAGGGGAAATCAGCCTGGCATAAATGCAAGTCTGGAAAACCAGGATTTTACCCCTGCAGAGTCTGTATCAGCTAGAGGTTCCTGAGGCCATGCAGCCTCTCATCCACCCCAGTGCAAGAGATCTTTTGATATTCTAGTGCCCACACTGAGGACAAGTACCTGGAGAAATCTGTAGCTCTTAAAGATCTTTCCTCGCCCTCCCAAATCTTCCACAAGCAAGCATACATAGGCTTTCTGGGAAGATATAAGGGCACTACTGACATCCTTAACTTTTCAGTAGATAGCTTTCAAGGTTTTTCCTTCAAGATACTCATCTCCATAATCAGAAGCAGCCATGCTAAGGTGCCACCAAGTCCCCTTTCTTTGTGTGGTACTGAGAAAATTTTCCTCAGCACTGGCCTAAGCTACTTCCAGCAAGCCAGATCTTCTCAAGTTTCATTTCATATCTGTGTGTCCCTACAACATCACAGTTTTGTTTAGTCACTGGTTAAGTCAGAAGGCTAAAAAGTTAAAGGCCACATTATTTTTAGACAGATTTCTACAATTTGGTATGAGACATAAAATGTGTGGCGCATGTCTGATGGCACAGAAGGAACACGTGAATAGCCAAGGCCTCCTGGATATTGGTGTACCTCACATGAATAGAGAAAATGAAGTCCAGCATGAGTCTGTATGATCCCAGTGCAATACCCAATGAAGTGAACTGCCTGCTAAGCCAGCCTCAAACTTTCTGTTAGCAGGAAGGAAATTATTTGTTCCAGGGGGAAGCATAAAAGTGAACAGTGTATGCAAGCAAAGCCTGAGAGCACCTTAAACTGACAGGGTAGGAACAGCCTCTGATAGGCTTGGCACCTCAGGGTCATGGAAAGCTGAAGGAAAGCTTTTTACCAGCTCCCAGCAGGGACAGTTCACCCTCCCTTGGAGCAATCACACTGGGTTCAGCACCACTGCAGCCCACAGTGTGCCTGAGCTATGTTCCCTCCTTCACTTGATACTTGTTCTCTCCATAAATGTCTGTATCTAAGGATTCCCCACTATTAGGGAAAACAGAGTCATCATTAAGGTTCCTCTTCAACTCATTGGCACCTCACAATTCACACATAGGGCTAAGGAGAGGGCTTTTTCCCTTTGCAAGCAAGAAAAATTTGTTTTACTCTTTGACTTGAAGCAAGCAAAAGAGCTGAACAGGTTTTATACAAATTTTTGTAAAGCAAGACACTTGCAGTGTTTTGGGTATAATAAAAGCACTCAGGTTAGTTCAGTAATTTGCACAAGTCATTTAAGTTATTCTAGAAACGTATTATGACCAAAATGTTGTTATTAGAAACCAACTCCCTGAAAACACAAACTACTGAGAAATTATTTTCTCTACTTTTATAAATTATCCTAGTGTTGTTCCTCACCCATTACTGACAATAATACCTGAGTGACATGCATTATGCATTAAATATATTTATGATAATTCAGATCTATTTGTATTAAACAGTGATATTATATATTTGCTTAAGATTTAAAAATGTTGAAGTTGATAGAGTATATATCATAATATCATAGATTAGATTACAGTGGATATCTTTAGGCAATTTTATTTTATATGGAATAGAAAGGCTGAAGACTAAGCATTTTTATTCCAAAACTGTATTCACAACTGACCTAAACTGACAAAAATCAAGAACTTCATATCTGAACTTGTCACTTAAAGGTGAAGCAAAAATCCTTAGCAGGAAAAGGGCAAAGATTCAAAGTCATCCATAGTATATGAGCAGAAGTAAAAAATTCCAATAACTTTACGTTTGGAGGGTAAAACATGGAGCCAGTGACCACTGGCTACTCTCTAAAAGTCTGTATAAAGGTGTTGCCACTCTCCAGATGTTAAATAATCTGTGAGCTGAATTCGTAGGCACTGCCATTGCAGAAGTCCCATCACACGACTGGTATTTTTGCAGAAACAACAGAGAGGATATGAATGAACTGTTCTGTAATTATTCTGGCAAGGCAGGGGAGGACATTCTACACTTCATTCTCTGGTGTCATCAATTTGATGTCTTTATAACTGCTCAATTAGTTTTTCTGTACTTTAGGAGTCTGTTTCAGTTCTTAAACTTCTAAGGATGAAATTCACCCTGCCTTTCAAAGTCTTAGGAAGTCCCCAGTGCAACAGATCTTTTGATATTCTAGTGCCCACACTGAGGACAGATAATTGGAGAAATCTGTAGCTGTTAAAGATCTTTTCTTTTCTTCCTGAAGTACTTAATAATATCCCAGAAGCAAGCATACACAGGCCTTCTGGGAAGATATAAGGGCATCACTGATAAACATTTGATCTATCTAGAGACATGCAGCCTAGATTGTGTAAAAAATACCAAACCATCTTTAGCCAAACACTCCTCCAAGACGTAGCACTTTTTTTGTGTTTGTGTCTATACTACAAACATAAATATACCCTACCCGGGATTGGGTATTTTGGCATCCCATGATTATTTACTGTTCACTGTAAAAATGTTACTGCTTTCATTACTCCATAATAAATATATAAATAGAACTACAGACTGCCACAGGAAAGAACCGTATTTCCTTTCAACTTTTCTCTGCGTTACACCAGGTTGCTCACCCAGAACTCAGCTGAACTAATCTTGTCCTTTGCTACTGCACGTAACAGAGATTTTCATGCCATCCTAGTCACAGAAATTTCAAATGTTGGCCAAAAAAATCACCATCAACTTATCTCCATTTCCACAACTGAGCTCCAGTTTTCTTTATGGTACAACTGATTTTAAGAGCCATATTTAAAGGAGACAGTTGTGCCCAAAAACAGCTTTTACCTTCATGATAATGAGCCTAATACTGCTCCACAGATGTTTATATTAATGCCATAATTAGAAATATACCCCTTCAAAAACTCCTGTCTACTTTACATAGTTTTCTTGACGAGTAACAAAAAAGGCATCCATATTCTTATTTTTTCCCCTTTGGTTTATGAATATTACTTATCATTAACAACAACAGATACAAATGGATACCAACAGTCCAGAGAAAGTGAAGCATCTTTTTTAAATGGGTTGTAATCTTTACTGGTTTTTCTAAAATATTATTATTACAGTTCAATCATTACTCCTTCTAATTAACATACTTTGATATTAAATATCCATAATAAATATGAAGGTATCACACTGAAATTTGGGAGGTTCCCATTCAGATCATGTGGGAATGTGGGAATGAGACAATGGGTGATTACTGAACCAAAACAGCTGCTTACTACTGTGCAATTGTTTTCATACACAAGTAAATGAGAAAATTTCATCTTTCAGTCTATGGAGAGAAGGTGCAAGCCCTAACTGAAGTAGCTACAATGCCATTATATTATCACTGTTATAGAGCTATTCAACCAAAGAATAGTCTTACACAGTGTTAATAAATCACATTTCAAAAATGGTGTTTTGCTAATTGATTTTCCCCTTGTATATTAATGACATTCAAACAAGACTACAAGTGCAATATAATAATAGCATTTGTACCTTTGTCCTACTAGCATAATTACTCATGATTTCAAGGTCATAGGTAAAAACATATTGCATAAATATAAAAAATAAGAACACTAACTTCAGGTATTATAGAAAAGGTTAGCAACTACTAATTCAAAGAACCAAACGTCATCATTACATGCCTAAGTCGTATTACATCATTCCATGAATTTGAAAATTAGTGGAGGAATAAGAAACCTTGATGATGCATGTTTGTTTCCAATGACTAACACAAAACACCGAACTTGCAGTAGCACCAGCATATTTAATTCTGACAAGAAATGATGGCATTTAAACAGGAATGAGATGATCCTCTTGATTTGACTATGCTATTATACAGCAAGTCACACCGCATAATGTCGGAGCTTTTCTACAGGCAGTGTGAGATTATGTTCTTGTATTTTTCTGCCATGGTAATGTACTAAAGCATTTACTGTCTTACCCTGATTACAACTCTTTGTAATGGAAAACTAAATACCAGGACTCTTTCACAGATACAGAGCCACAAAATGTAGTTGAACACTGTTAATGGTAGACGTGGAAATTGAAACTTAAGCGTTGCTAACTCTGTCTAGTCTCTGTTCTTCAATGGCCACAGTTTAAGTTTACTTGAACAGAATTTACTATAAGGACTTGTGTCTTTAATCTCTACTCAAAACACTAAAGGTAGTACATTTATCAGAGCTGGGAATACCTGAATGGAACTGGTCAAGGAAAAACCTCTTCACACTCTAATGCTACTGCCTACTTTGTCATCCATTAAGAATATGAACTTTCTGTGAATGATATAGAAAAAGAAGAAAGAAATCTGGGGTGGGATTTTTTTTACATAAAGTGGAACACTTTGCTCAGTTAATGAAAAAAAAAAATTTACAATTAGATGAAACAGCATGTGTCCTTAATCATTCGCAGCAAACATGCAAAACTCCCCTTAGAAAGTACATTAAATTTAGAAGAACAAGTTTTCATTGTTCAGATATTGAGAGTAGTGATCAAGAAGAAATGTTTCTACAGGCACTTGTTTGGCTAATGCCTTTTCTATTAAACATGGGGAATTTTGCAAATAGAATTTGTATTATCCCTTCACAGGTAACCCTCAAATGTTCCTTTTGTCATCTTGTAAGATTTTAAACTTAATCACATAGGTTTTTTCCCTCCCACCTTACTGGTGGCCATAGGACAGAAGTGTCTGTGTGCACACTTTTAAGCTGAACTTACATTTTTCAATATTTGGCACATTTTCTTACTATCTTTTCTTTACCTCCAGGTAGGCCACATAGCACAACAATGAGCAAAGAGGTAATACTCCAGTTGAAATGATGTAATGTTGAAAATTAAATTTATACACAAGTGTTCCGAGTCTGGGTCATAGCTGGGTCACTCCTCTGAGTGGGAGGCAATCCAGCAAGGAGCACTGGATAATGATTTCTCTGAGCTGAGGCCCCTTTCAAGAAATATAGCGCAAAGCTTTACCTCCATATCTGAATCTAATCTGATTCAATGTGTGTAATTACTGGTATTTGTTGTGTGGTAGTAAGAAGTGATATTATTTTGTTATATGCTGTATTATGTACCCTTTTCCTTTCAACCTACTAGCACCCAGCAATAGGCTTTCCAGTATCTGAACCCTTATCCAGAGATAGTGGTTTAGATAAGAACTGGCTGGCTGATGCTTTTTACAGAACACATATTGTTTAGAGTTGGGGAGATTCATTCTTTTTCTTGAACAAAGAATGGAGTTTGTCTTAGTTGTTTAGGCACAGCTACATATGGCCAGTGCTATTTTTTTAGCTGTATTTATCCACTGTGTTCATTAGCTTCCAGGTATAGCTATCACACATTCCTTCCTAACCTTGAGATGAGCTTTTCTGTAATGGCTTCTAAGTGGGTTCCATCTTGGGATGGTAGGAAGTGCCAGCAGAACATCTCTGCTCACGTACAACTAAGCAGGCCTTCAGAGGAGACACAGGCTCTTCTAAGCGGTCCACACTGGTGTGATAGGCTTTGCAAAACATTTGATTCTTAAAAACACAATCACATCAAAAGGTAAAGCAACCCATATAATTTCCTTCTGTTGTGCCAGTTGTCAGCCTCTTGCACGTTGTGTCGCCAATGATTTTGCACTCTACCTGCAAGGTTTCCTGCTGCCACCTGACAATGCTGCAATCAGCCACAGGCTGACAACCACAGCACCACGAGAGTGACTGTCAGGGCCATTTTGCATGAAGCACACGCAGCTCCTACCCAGCGAAGCCCTAATGTGTTGATTTACAGAGTCCTCTTGGCTGACATGGGAAAATGAGTCTGGTCATGGTTGATTTAACATTTTATGGGGAAAGAGTCAGCCTGCTATAGTAAGTTTGGACTAGTGCAAATATTTTACACATTTACACACAAGTCCACGGCAAAAAAAAAAAAAAATTCAAGCTACTCTGTGGTTTTGATTCTCACATCCCTCGAGCTCTACTGAAAATAACGCGCGTTTCAATTAATTAGATACAAAGGTGTACGTTACGGGTCAGCCCCTCAGGCTGAGTAAGCAGCTCCCGCTCTGGGGGCTCAGCAGCCCGGTAACGGGGCGGCTCGGCCGAAGGCTGCGGTGGGGCGGGAGCAGCCCCCGCGCAGCGCCGGGCGCGTCCCGCCGGCCCGGCCCCGCTCTGCCCGCGCGGGGGGCGGGCGCAGCCGGCGGGCGGAGCGGACACGGGCGGCTCCGCCCGCCCCGGCGGAAGCGGCGCCGGCCGCGGGGCAGCCCCGCG